>OW240913.1:257403912-257437757 GCA_933207985.1 Pelobates cultripes
AATTGAATTTTTAACAGGTAATGCACTCGAGGTGAAAGGGAAAGAAGAGAGGGAGATTGAGCTAGAGAAAGAAAATGAAGTTGGAGGCTGGAGAGGAGAGAGGAAGATGGAGGGAGATAGAAACATGGAGCTGGGAGATTTCTAAACATAATACAGGCAGCTATAAGAAATCTGAATTCTGACACCTCTGTGGTCCCACAACCCAGATATTAGGTTCTAGAAATTCTGCCACTTAATAGAAAGGGTAAAAATAGAGAAAATATCCTTCTTCAGAAGAGGTTAGATGGATGTACCAGCTGGACACCATGTCCCCCTAGGTACACCATTACTACCCCATTTTTTTCCTACCTGCTGGAAAGTGAGTCTGCATGTGTAAGTTATACATACATAACATATAGTGCTTTTGTATATAAGTTGAATATGCCTTATTTTGTATTTGTTGTTCTTCTTCTTGTTTGGCCTTACATTATTCTTGAAAATGAAGTTGGGAAGGTAGAGGGAGATGGAGCTGGGGATAGAGTGGAAGATAGAGCTGTAGAAGGACAGGCATAGAGGTGAGCTCTCCAGGAATGAAGCTCTCAATATTGTACAGTATAAGAGTATCACAGACATTCCAAGCAATAATAAATTAGTGTGTTATAGAGACAGATAGCAGTAAAACAAGCTGTGCACTGTACATGAATGCATCACACACATGTTTGAACAATACATATATTGCCAAAACAATGCCATTGCTAGGTCTAGCACTGAATCCGCTCCTCTCCTCGCAATGCATAGAGCTGAAGGTCTCAAGGATAGATCATGCTGTCATTGCTCAGATACTTGTGTATGAATGAGATAGAAGGGAGAAGGCATCACATGTGAAGAGAACAGGCTGAATAGCCTGTATCAGCCTAAGATGACTGCTGATAAGGGAAAGATGTAATGGGACAGTGCAGTGCGTGGCAGGAAATGTGTAATGTGTGTCAAAGTGTGAAGTATGTGGATTTTTTGTGTCAATGAATGTGTGTACAGTGTTGCAGTGTGTGTGTCAAAGGGCAAGAGTATGTGGGTCAGTGAAAAGGACAAAGTCTAATGGAAAAAATCCAATAGTTTTACGTAATTCAGTGGATTTCTTAGTATAATGCATATATAAATGCTTGAATGTTAATGTCAATGTTATAACTGCTGCTGGTTCCCCTGTTTACCACTATAACGTCTTAAAGCATAGAATTTAGCAGGGCTAACCATACAGATATCTTAGCTATAATATTGTATAGTTAGTATGAGTTCCTCTATTTAAAATATATAAATAACTGAGAATACAATAAAAATAGGGGTTGTCTTGAAAGTAATAAAATGTGTCTTAAAATATTTTATTGAAAAAAAATATCTATATAGACATATAAAAATGTAATAATCTATTACTATAAAGTATAGCAGAGTTTATAAGATGAAAGTAACTGCTTCCAATATCAGTAAAATAGAATAACATACCCTCTTGAACTAGTCAACCTCCCAGTGATATTAAAACGGAGCAGCATCTCTGCATCAAAAATTCTCACCTTGTTCCCTAAAATTAAGAAGTACACATATTTATACCATAGATTTTCAATTAGGTCATGTAAGGACCTTAATTTGGCAAAGAAAAGAGGTAATGACTTGGTAATTTCACATGGGAACATCTTATCAATGTTTGCAGTAAAACGTAAGGTTGGAAATAACATGGGAAATTCCCTGACTTGAGGAATTCCACTAACCTAGGACAAAATGTCATCCTTATGTCTGAACACTATATTATTATTATTATTATTATTATTATTATTATTATGCTATTTATATAGCGCCAACAAATTCCGCAGTTCTTTACAATGGGTGGACGAACAAACATGAAGTTACAACCAGACATGTTGGACACACAGGAACAGAAGGGTTGAGGGCCCTCCTCAATGAGTTTACATGCTAAAAGGAGTGGGGTAAGGTGACACAAAAGGTAAGGATATTATTAGACTAATGACAGTTGCAAGAGAGGAATCAGCCGGGAGCTATTAACAGTTTAATTGATAAGCTTTTATGAAGAAGTGGGTTTTTAATGATTTTTTGAAGGAGTGGAGACTGGGTGAGCATCTAATGTAGAAGGGAAGTGAGTTCCACAGGAATGGTGCAGCCCTCGAGAAGTCTTGAAGGCAAGTATCAGAGGTGGGAGTACGGACAGAAGATAGACGTAAGGACCTAGACGGGACATACTCATGTGTATTAGGGAGGATAGATAGGTGGGAGCTGCATTATGTAGTGATTTGAAAGCAAGAACCAGAATTTTAAATTGAGCCCTATATCTTATAGGAAGCCAATGTAGGGACTGACAGAAGGGTGAGGTGGGGGCGGTGCGGGCGAACAGGAAGATGAGCCTCGCCACCCCGCATTCATTATGGACTGTAATGGTGCAAGTTGAGAGCACGTAAGACCACTGAGAAGCAGATTACAATAGTCAACACGAGAAAAGACAGTGGAATGGACCAGCATCTTAGTTGCATCTGGCATTAAGTAGGGTAAGATGTTGTTGAGATGGAAGCAGCAGGATTTGGTGATAGACTGTACATGATGCGTGAAGGAGAGGTCGGAGTCAAAGAGAACACCTAGGCAGCGAGCCTGCATGGTGGAGCTGATGTTAGCACTGTTGACTTGGAGGGAGACAGACACAGGAGTAGCAACACTTGAGGGAGGAAAGACCAGAATTTCAGTTTTGGTCAAGTTGCGTTTAAGGAAGTGGGCAGCCATCCAGTTATAAATAGCAGAGAGGCAGTCAGAGACACTAGTCAAGAGTGACGGGGAGAGATCAGGAGAGGACAGATAGATTTGCATGTCATCCACATAGAAATGATATTAAAAGCCAAAGGAGCTAATCAGTTTACCAAGGGAGGCAGTATAGATGGAGAACAGTTGGGGACCAAGGAATAAACCTTGGGAGACACCAACAGAGAGGAGTTGGGGAGAAGAAGCAGAGCCAGAGAAAGAAACACTGAAAGAGCACTGGGAGAGGTAGGAGGAGCACCAGGAGAGAGCAATATCTTGTAGACCGATATTGTGGAGGATGAGAAGAAGCCGTTGATGATCAACAGTGTCAAAAGCCGCAGAAAGGTCAAGGAGAATTAGGATAGAGTAGTGACCAAGAGATTTTGCAGCGAGTAGATCATTCAATACTTTGGTCAGTGCCGTTTCCACAGAGTGCTTAGCGCGGAAACAAGACTGAAGCTGGTCTAGCAGAGAGTTGGACTCGAGGAAGACTATCAGTCTTGCATACACAGCTCTTTCAAGGATCTTAGATGCAAAAGGCAGTAGCGAGATAGGACGGTAGTTGGACGGGGAGTAAGGGTCAAGGTTGGGCTTCTTTAGAATTGGGGTTATAGTTGCATGTTTTGGCGATGAAAATATGCCAGAGGAGAGAGAGAGAGAGATTGAGAATTTTAGTTAGAGGTAGAAAAAGAGAAGAAGACAGAGAACAGATGATATGCGATGGAATTGGGTGTAGGTAGCAGGTGGTGGGGTGGGAGGACTGGAGCAGAGGAGAAACCTCTTCCACTGCAGTGGGTGCGAATGAACATAGAATAGCAGAGGGAGTGATGTTAGGAGAAGTATTGTAAGGGGAAGAAGAAAGGTTGTAGAGATCTTGTCAGTGAAGTGAGTTGCAAAGTCTGAGGCGGTCAAGTTAGTAGGTGGAGGAGGAACAATAGGGCAAGAAGAGAGTTAAATGTGGTTCATGGGAGAGTGTGGTTATGAGGGAATTGAAGTAATTTACTTTTGCAGAGGAAAGAGACAAGCTGTATGAGTGCAGCATACATCTATAGTGGAGAAAGTCAGACACACAATGAGACTTTCTCCAACAGCATTTATCAGTTCTGGAGCATTTTTGGAGGTATCGAGTCAGCTTGGTGTGCCAAGGTTGTAGTTGGGGGCGCTTGCTGCGTTTAAATGTAGGAGATGCCATGATGTCTAGTTGAAAGGAGAGGGTGGAATTGTAGAAGGAGGTTGCAGAGCCAGGACAGGTGAGGTTTGAGATAGGTAAAAGGAGAGTTTGGAGATTAGTGGAGAAATGCTCTAGGTCAAGAGGTTTCTGTGAGATTGATGTTCAGACGGTGGTGTCAATTGGGTCTTAGGTATGCCAATGTAAAAAGTCAGCAGATGGTGGTCAGATAGAGGAAAAGGAATATTGGAGAGATTAGAGGCGGTACAGAGATTGGTGAATGCGAGATCAAGAGTTTTTCCCACTGCATGGGTTGCTAAATTTGTCTATTGCATAAGGCCAAAGGAGGAGGTTACAGAGAGCAGATGAGAGGCATCAATGCAGTTGGGGTTGTTGATTAGGATAGTGAAATCCCCAAGTATAAGGGAAAGAGTGCTAGATGAGAGGAAGTGGGGAAGCCAGGAAGAAAAGCGTTCAATAAATAGCCTAGGATTGCAGGAGGGGGGGATTGTGGGGATAGGAGATTGGGGGGGGAGGGGGTGGTAGATGATAGCAATTCTTAAAGGAGTGGGTTTAAATAGACGGACAGTGTGAACTTCAAAAGAAGAAAAGGATAGTGCAGGGGGAGTTATGATTGGTTGAAAGGTTCATTGAGGGGAGAGTACCTTTACAGTTGAGTCTGGGAGTGTGAGAGAATTGTAGCCCACCAAAACATAATGAGGCAGGAGTAGTGCTGTCAGAGGGGGACAGCCGGTCTCTGTAAGTAGTGTGAGTGAGTTTGAGATGAAAAAGTTTTTTTTCATATTTACTGACCATGGGTAAAAGGGTCATTTATTGAAGTAACATTATATGAATAACCAAAACCAATATTTTTCATTTATTACAAATTGTCAGTTTGCAGAATCTCTTAAAGACAAAGTATACAGTTTTAAGAAATACAACAAAAAAAAAAACTTGCAATATTTGCATATGCCCATAACAGTGTATTATAGTAAAATCTACATGTGTACATATTATAAGTATAATTGTGTATATGAAGTAATAATTGTATAATATATATACATATATTAATATATCACACTTGCAGTAATATACATATACACAATACAGCCCCTATACATACCTCTATACACTTGCTTTACCAACACTCAATACATCACGGAAGCTGGTACAGAGATGACACTGACTGCAACTCTAAGTACCTATGAGATGGTGGTAAAATGATGGCGAGCCCTATGGGTGGACTTGAGGACATCAATGACATTTTAATTTGATTATAATGCACTTGTATTTCACACTGATTATACTTATATTATTTTACCTGCAGATTGCTTCTTCTCTCATTGATAATTTTCTAGAATTATTTCAAAACTGAAAATGTTCTTGTTAAATGCATCTCCTTTTGCAATCAATATGCATACATTATCTATGCAGTTTTCGGAAATTGCACACATTACCCCACCCACTTTAAACTGCTAAATGATACATCTGTATTCCCTGCTGTATTTATCTATCCCATTCTATTTTTGAGTTAATTCTGCATGTGTGCTGCATTTCTCTACGTACTAAGCCCAGAGCCTATTCACTAAACAGTGAGTTGTCTTGGCTTGATCACAGAATTGGTAAATCAACTTTTTGAAGATGAAAAAGGAACTGTAGGTGTCAACGTGGAACTTCTGTACAATGCCAGCACATTTATTTTATTTTTTTTAACTAGAAAGCAGTGGAGGCTAGTTTTTATGTGTGGGACAATTTTATGTGCAGTAGTTTAGAATCACTAAGATTCTATTTCTGGAGAGGAGGGTGGTAAGCCGAGAAAAATATGGGGGAAAAAATTAGTGTTTCTTTAATTCTGTAATAGGTTTTGGTTCTGAAGAGTCCTTTCCCTCATTGGGAAGCTTACTTGGAGAAGCTGATTGGAGAAGCTTACATCTAGGCATGTCATAAAATGGGTCTGCTTTGAAATCTGCCCTGTGTCAGCAGCTTTTTCACATGCCTAGTGTCTTTTAAAAAGGAATTCCAGGAATTTCCATTGAGCTGCCATTTGGACAGCAGAGCCATCTGCCCATGAGTGGAGGCATGCTATTGGTCTTTCTATTTAGGGTCCATATTTGACTGATAGCACCATGGGGTGGTGTTAAAGTACCCACAGGAGAGAGAAGAAAGAAGCCATCTTGAAAGTAACACAGGGAGAGTACAGCAGCAACCAACTCCTGGCCCGTGCCAAATGTAAATGTATATTATTATGTTTTACTTCCATGAGCGCAAATACATAATTAATGTGGCAGAACCACTACTGGTTCAGGTGCCTTCCACTTGTATTGTTTGTTTTTCTTCTATGCCTTTTGTGTATTTGTCCCTGTTTCCCGTTCAGGAGAGTTCATACGGAAAAAACTCGCTCGTCTCCTGAACAGGGACCATTCCGATATCCCATTTAGAACACAAGTTAGAACGTTCAAGTAGAATGTTCTCACCTCTGACATAGTTGCGAAATCGCGAAGGAAGCGATTAGGGTATTGCTTCGTCCGTATAGACGAACGCCAGCCAGGGGGAGCTTTCGTGGATTGTTTCCTGACTCGTTCATCTCCCAAACGAGGACAACCCAGTGCCCATTAGAATGTTCTCACCAATTAATTAGAACGTTCACACTCGCAACATATATGTATGTGTATGTGACGGACCGCTGGCACTCCGACCGAGTACCTCCACCAATCAATGCACCTAGCGCTTGCCGAGGACTCCGAGCACTCCAACTGACACCATCAGCACTGCGGACCCCACTTCCAGCGATGCAGCTGCGCCGGTGTCTCGCCATCTCTCACCCACCTTGGATCCACAACCAGGATCCAGCTCCCAGTGGGTGAACCTCTCCTAAATCCAGAGAACGTAGCAGGAACAAATCCAGCTCTTACAAGAGCTTACTCTAGGGAGTAAGTGATTATAGCAATCCCCAGAGTGTAGGTATCCCTTCCCCCAAGCATGAGCCAAGGCTTCAAGAAAGGTGCAAGTTGGTCTGATTTATTGAGGGTTACCTGCCCGGTATTTATGCAAGTGTCCACCAGGTGGACACTCCCCTAGGGGACCTGATGGAACAATGGGACACATATTGGATCAAATTATCTCCCAGGACAGAGGCAAGACTCCATTAACCACATGGTTACAAAAAGACATAAAATTACACAATGTTACAATTACTATATAAAACATATACATTCAACATATCCCCAGATAGCTTAGACCTGAGTGCACATTATTACCGAATGGCGCTCAGATCACATACATACAGTTCAATCACCAAGGAGCCAAAGTCTTTTCCATAGTCTTTCGATACACAAATAGGCTCCATGGCATAGCTATCTGGGGTAGCACTAATCACATACTGAAAGTCCCGAACGCCCCGGCAGAAATACACAAATAAACCTTTCTGCAGGGTAAAATACAGCTATCAGCACAGGGGCCATAGTCGGAAGGCAGGAGGCTAGCCAGTAGTCCCCTCCAGGCACAAGTGGCGAATAGCACTTCGTCACAGTGTAAAGCCACAACATTCACACTGGCAACATAAGTGTGAAACAGCAAGGGAAGTAGTTATTGAGTGGCCATTTCATTAGATGAATGCCAACCAGGGGGAATTTCGCGAACAGAAATTGGTTGGAGAATGTGACTGTGTGAGGTTGCCTGAGGTTGGTGGGGCCACTTTTGGGGCACTGGCTAGTTTGGCAGGCTTTTCTGTGCCTGGGAGACAAAGAGACGGTCTATTTCCCATGCCTTGGCTCTCAGGCACAGAGGCTCATGGGATGAAGACTCCCCTGTTGTCTTGGGTGGGAGACCCCCTCGCTTGAGTGGCGGGCTTTCCATATTTGGGAGACAATGAAACAGCGACCCCCCAAGCATAGAGGATCCTGGGATAACCCCTGTTTATGTGTGTTCAAGACTCCGTGCATGGGGCAAGGCATAAAATTGTGTTGTACCTCCAGAGCTGTGTGTCATCCAGTTACTGGAGGAAACGGGTCTCTTTATATTCTAGAGTTGTTCCTGAGCGGCTGAAAGAACTGGCCGTCCGCAGGAGCATTGTAGGCGGCGCACGAGAGAGCAGTACTCTGCCTGCAGCTCCACTCTGCTCCCTCACGCTGTTTAATGATGCCAGTAGCCAGAATATGATGTCACTCCGGACCCGGCATCACTACAGAGAGCACGCAGGTAGCAGAGAGGAGCTGCAGGCAGAGTACTGCTCCCTTGCACTCAGGAAGAGAGCAGCCCCACTGGGCCACAGGGAAAGACCCACTCAGCTCTCCCAAAGGTAGGGAGGCTGACTGGGTTTCAATGACTTTAGTATGAAGTCATGACTGCATGAGGCTACTTAAGAGTATTCTCAGTAACCCTCTGTTGCAAAGCTTAATAACATGCAACAGTGCATTACCAGTGATGCAACTTGCATGTACGCCGTGATCACACTCTAGACCAGCCTGCTCCCCAGAGCAGGATTAACCATAAAGTGACTCTATGTAGTTGCCTAGGGTGCATGCGTTAGACAGGGCCTTTAGCTCCATAAATATGCTTGGTCCCATTAACCATCTCTATACGAAGGAGGAAAGGGGCCCCCAAACTGTCTAGAACCATGGGATCTTAATATTTCTCTGTTCTTCCTATCCTGTTTTCTTGCTTTTCAAATTTGTGGAGTATGAAATATAAAGATGATTTTTACAGCAAATAAAAACTACTAGCTCTTGTCTGTAAGGTTCTACATATTTTGTGACCATTTGGACACATTTCATTGCAATTTTTTTATATTATGCACTCAAACGCTGACTTCCTTGAAAAATTAACCTTTCCTTGTAATAGACTTTTACTAGCCTTGCTTACCAAAGTATATAGCCTGCATTAACCACAAACTTAATTAGCCAGCAACATATTATCTGTGTCCTGACCTGGGCATGACTTATGGAACAAGATATTGTTTTGGATACCTGGTCTCATGGTTTCAGTGAAGAAAATCTATAGTTCATTGTGTCTGTCCGAGTCAAGCAGAACCAAAGGTGACTATAGAAATATAATATTTGAAGCGTGGTGAAACAGCGGCAATGAACAGGTCTTTTGTAGCCCAAGACGCTTTAAAAACTGTTGCCAGGGTAAATATTCACTAGAACTAAAAGAGTATTTTAAAATGTAACAGTAAATTAAAAATGCACATTTTAGACAAAAAAGACCGGGTGGTAGTACAATCACAGCCGACACAGAAAAATACATGAATTTTTTAATTAAAGTACAGTTAAAAATATTTTGGCAAGATTTATAACAAAACAATATCCTATTTCATCTATGCAGGATATAGCAAACAAGCTGGCACAGATTGCAGAGAATTAGCTATTTTATAGTTTGGAAACAAACAATAAAAGGAATAAAGAAGTAAAAACTGAAATAAAGAAATACAAATAAATAACTAAAAATGCAAAATTAACAGGAAGCGTATGACCCAAAAATAACCAGGTGGGAGCTAGGAGTTGTGAGAGGTTAGATGATAAAAATAGCAGGGGTTCCCAGGATGGCTACCATAATAACCATTACCGTTAAGAGGTTGCCTCTAGGATCCTTATTAATCAGGCAGAGAGGTCTTTGATGTGGATTCATAATGCATTTTTACTTCTCATGTTTGCTTCTTTAACCCTCCCATAGTGTGAGGATATTGTTTAATAAATACAGGGACATATAGAAATCTTAACCACCTGGGATGCCCTGGAACATTTTATAATCCTATATAAGACCTCCTAACATTAAGAGGTATACAATTTGGACCAGTGTAAATGAGCCCTAGGGGACAAGTCAGTGTTGCCACTTGCACCCCTGGCAATGTCTTTAATGGGTGATACTGTCTGGAGAAGGGGAGTGCAAAACCGAGAAGGATGTGAGTGGGAATGCACTGAGGGTTGAATGAGAGTCTCTCTGGCTGGCCCCACTCAGGGCCGACTGCACCAAGTTTGCTAAGGTTCTCTCTGCATGGTCCGAGTGCCCTAACACACTTCAGCATAGCGTGCATGAGTGAGTCTAATATTGTGTTTTATGTTGTACTGCTAGGGACCGTTGCATGGCTTCTCCAAATATAGCACACCAGGAAACAGTAGTGGTTTCCCTCTGTATCCAGAACTGATGGGAGGTATGCTATATGAGTGAGCAGTCCATATTAAAGGAACACTATAGTCACCAGAACAACTACTGCTTATTGTAATTGTACTGGTGAGTATAATCAGTCTCTGCAGGCTTTTTATTGTAAACACTGTATTTTCAGAAAAAAAGGCAGTGTTTACATTGCTCCCTAGGGACACCTCCACTGGCCACTGCTCTGATGGCCACTAGAGGTGCTTTCTGGGTCAGTGCTACACAGTGTGCAGCACTGACATTCAGCGTCTCGCCTCCTTGACGATCTCAGTCAATCTAATGAATAGGGGGATGATGTGGATCAAAGATGTGGGCAGGACCAGGGATTTAGCCAGCACCAGAAATAAGGTATGTTTTAAGCCTTTCTAAGCTGGCTAAGGGGTGGCTTTAACACTATAGGATCAGGAATACATGTTTGTGTTCCTGAAACTAAAGTGTTCCTTTAAATATTGATTGCATTGAGAAAAGATTAGTGTAATTCAGATTACTAGTAAATCTCAGCACATCAATTAGTCAAAAAATATTTCTCTGTTATTTACTTCCAAAACCAGACAATGACATTGATCTTTCATTTTTGACACATTGATGTAAATCCACTGTATTAAAACTAAAAACTATTTTTTCATGGAGCATTTGATTTATAACAATTATATTTTTAATTTCTTTTTACATTAGAGCTTTCTAGAGCTTCCCCCACCCCCCTTAATTTTAAAGAATGCTATTATCACCTGTCAGAAAATGATATGAGTGGATCTTTGACTACACTCAATTATATGATAAGTATGTATTAAATTAATTATTTTAATTTTAGAGGGAAAGGTTACAAAAATTAATGCTCCAAATTTCTGCAAATATTAGACAGGGGTATGAAGAGTAAGGGCATTTGTTTAATTTATGGCCCCGAGTGCCCAAAGAAATGTGATGCCTTGAAAGTTAACATCTGCCGGAAATGTAAAACCAATATTTTTAGCTGTTACCCAGTGACCCAGACAATTTTTTTTTCTTTTTCTTTTCCTGCAGTCATTAAATGTCTTATTTTGTTAGTTCTATTAGAATGCTGTCTTCCATAGAATAAACTGACAAGTAGTCAAAAAAGCACTGCAATACTGACAGAATTTGTGCTACAGTAACTCTTCTATTGACATGCAGCTCCTGTTGAGCTGGTAAATATCATGGGCCAGTATTGCACGAAGACAGGGGTCAATAAGCTTGACTGATAAGACAGAAGTCTGGTCAACTTCTGTATTGCAGAATGGAAAAAAATCTTTGTACTGCATATGCTTCACAGCCACTGTTGGCAGCTAAGCAACATTTAAGTGCCAATCTTGCTAAGACAATGACATTATGGCTTTGTTTAAGCATTACGAGTTTCTGTTTCTTGTTGCCAGCACTCTAACACTGTCTCTTTAGTTTATATTATTTATATTGCATGGCAAAGCAACATATTTTTGGGACAGAAGTGCAAATAACTAGCATGATAGTGATCATAATATCAATAATGATATAATGATAATATTAACAAACAGTGGCGTACACATGACCCATGGGGCCCCGGTGCGAAAATTGATCCGTGGGCCCCCCCCGCGCGCAGGTCGGGCCGCAACACATGGCGGTGGGCACCTGGTCGCAGGGGTTACAGGGCTTCGACCCCTGCGACCGCGGTATGTACGCCAGTGCATGCAGATGCACACACACTTAAAGGACCACTACAGACACCCAGATCACTTTAGCTCAATGAAGTTGTCTGGGTGTCAGGTCCCTCTAGTTTTAACCCTGCAGCTGAAAACATAGCAGTTTCAGAGAAACTGCTATGTTTCACTGAGGGTTAATCCAGCCTCTAGTGGCTGTCTCACTGACAGCCGCTAGAGGAGCACACTGAACGTCCATAGGAAAGCATTGAGTAATGCTTTCCTATGGGCGGTTTGAATGCGTGCGCGGTCGCATTCGGAGCTGAGAGGCTGAGGAATCCCCAGCGCCAAGGGAGTCCGGCGCTGGAGAAAGGTAAGTGCTGAAGACACACACACTCTCATGAACAGACGCATACACACTAGCTAACAGACACACACATTTACTGACAGAGACACACTCAGCGACAGACATACATACACACTCACAAAACATACACTCTCATTGACAAACACGCACTCACTAACAGACATCAAACAGACTCACTAACACACACTAACACTCACACTCACTCCCACACACTCACTCTAACACTCACACACTAACACTCACTCTAACACTCACACACACTAACACTCACTCTAACACTCACACACTAACACTCACTAACACTCACACACACTAACACTCACTCTAACACACACTATAACACTCACTAACGCTCACTCTAACACACACTAACGCTCACTCTAACACACACTCATTCTAACACTCACACACACTGACACTCACTCTAACACACACACACTAACACTCACTCTAACACTCACTCACTAACGCTCACTCACTCTAACGCTCGCTCACTCTAACGCTCGCTCACTCTAACGCACGCTCACTCTAACACACGCTCACTCTAACGCTCACTCTAACGCTCACTCACTCTAACGCTCACTCTAACACACACTCACTCTAACACTCACACACTAACACTCACTCTAACACACACTCACACACACTAACACTCACTCTAACACACACTATAACACTCACACTAACACTCACTCTAACACACACACACACACACACTAACACTCACTCTAACACACACTCACACTAACGCTCACTAACACACACTCACTCTAACACACACTATAAACACGTTTTTTTTGTTTTTTAAATGTAAACCCCCAGCCTCCTTACTTTTTGGAGTGCTGGGAGGATTCCCTGGGGTCCAGTGGTGCTGCTGGGCTCCTGGGCGGGTGGCCGGTCGGGCAGGCGGGCGCGCGAGGGAGCACTCAGTGCTTCCTCTTCAGCTCCCTTGGGTGGTCGGCTCCTGGGCCCCCCAGGAGAAGAGGATGGCCCTGTGGGTACATACCGGGTCGCAGGGGCGGCCGGGCCCCCTGGTGGGCCGGGCCCGGTCACAGCCGCGACCCCTGCGACCCTGGTATGTACACCACTGTTAACAAACCTTAAAAAGCACTGGTTGTACAACCAATAACACTTTAAGGACACATGACATGTGTGACATGTCATGATTCCCCTTTATTCCAGAAGTTTGGTCTTAAGGGGTTAAACACGTAATGGTTTTAGAAATAACTATAGATATTATTGTAAACTGAAAAGCATTGGCACTCAGTAAAGAAAGGGACTTATATGTAGATAAAAACAAAATACTAAAAACAAACAAATTAACATAAGCAAACAAAAGAGAACAACAGAGAACAGCTCAAGTTGCTGGTCTTCGGCGAGTCCTTGCTTAAGTCTTAGGTTGTATATAGGTTGTATCTCCGTTGTTTAATTGCAAAGAGATCCTTAGCCAGTCACATGTCATACTGATCCCACCTAGAAGGGCATTCCACATCCAAAAGGTCAACATTGTCCCTCTACATGAGAGATACAGCTATCATAGTTGAAAATGTCTGCCTGTACTAGGCCTCGTCAGTGAGGTGTAGATTATTCCACCCAAAGTACAGTTTGCAACTTGTTCATGTCTGGATTACCATTTAGACATAGGAAGACGCTAGTCAAAAACACAAGACTTTTTGAAAATCATTGAGAATGGACAGCACATTAAGTAGTTTGCCATTTGGTGGTGCCCAGTCAGGTCTCAACATGTTTTAGCTCACTTCTGCCTTTAGAGAGAGAACCTTAGTCAGTTTCATATAATAATAATCCCACCAGGACAGTCTGAAATGCTATCCTCCCCCCTTCGCACCCCCCCCCATCCTTAAACAGAAGACAACACAAAATTCTAAAGGTTTTTTTGGAATAAAGGTGCTCAAAGCAGTCACAAATACATTTTCAAAAGGAATCATAATGGGTTTAATGGTGGGAGGCACACATTTCACCAAGGTCTGTAATTAACACGAATGTCTGAGCAAAATAGGAGTAGCAGTTAAATAGATTTGCATACATATACATTTATCTACAGACATTGAAGATACTATTATCCTATACCCTACCATAAATTGCAAATTTGCATTACCAGAAAGAACAATTAATGTCAGAGATCTGACAAAAAAAGTGAAAAGGAACCCACATTTTACATCTCTAAAGCATAATGTTACTTTTTTTGATGTTTATAATTGCAGCTGTCATGCGTGCTTTAGTATTATATTTGAAGTACAATAAATTGAGATCCCTGCAGGAAGAGGGCAGTTCCCAGTGCTTGGTTGAATTATTATCTCCTATTATAAGCACTCAATCTGATATATCTGTTGTGTTATATTCACAATACTACAACATAGCACTGAAAAGAACAGCATGCCCATCTTCAGTAAATAGATTAAGGAATTAAAAATTAATTTAACACAAATGTTCTAAGACATTGATCAAGCCA
This sequence comes from Pelobates cultripes, assembly GCA_933207985.1. Lineage (NCBI taxonomy): Eukaryota > Metazoa > Chordata > Amphibia > Anura > Pelobatidae > Pelobates > Pelobates cultripes. The sequence continues at coordinate 257,418,468 of OW240913.1, forward strand.
GCTACACTCTAGGGACATCAAAGTGCATTAAATGGAATTTGGCTGATGAAATGTAGGCAATATAAAAACCCAGAACATTTAAGGGTTTATTCACTAAATAAAGAGTTGTGTATAGGAAAGAGCTGAGTCGCCAACTCATTACATCTCCATAAATCACTGTTTAGTGAATTATCCTTCTAGCCTTGATCATTAAGAAAACAAAAACACAATTCTATCAGTAATGAGCAAATGTTATGACTATAGGGCACATTTAGAAGGAATATTTAGTTTTGTCTTCTGCGGGATGCTCTATAAACAAGCTATCCTTTTACATTTATTTGCATGGTTTAGCTGAATGGAGGCAAAACATGATGAGTGTTTTAGTTCTATGACATCACTTACACTGCACCTGAGGATTTTCAAGGCAGCCTAAATGCATGCTCAACTGCAGTGCTCATTGCGTGGACAGTCCTGACAAACAGTCATCCTGGTGTGCATGAGCCCTGGGGTGATGCCCCCCTTTGTGTTTTCCCTTTACTATTCTTCTGTGTTTTTCTAACTCGTTTGAGTGTCTTTCTAATGAGTCTATTCCCTACCTCTTACCAATTCACAGGGTAGTATGACTGGGTAAGATCACAGCAGAGGCTCTGTATGCTCCTTCCCCCTGTGTGTGTGTGTGATGTGAGTGACTACTGAGGCAGAATATTATGTTAATTCACATTCCCACATTGACTTGTGTGGTATTGAGACTTTGGATTGTGATTACATGCTGAATAGTTACATAGTCAAAAGTCAGAAGAAATTAGTTTACTAGCAATATTGGATTATCAATTACTCCAAAATCAATAAAAATTTTAGCAAAAATTCGTAGTAAAGTGTTAACATGCAAAGTGTCATAATACCACCACATAAATATCCTAGCATGTCTACTTTATAAAATCTATGGTATACGTACCACAGAAGTTCACATCAATACAACTCACAGTAATGTGTGTTAGTAGAATTCGAGATTTAGTTTTGGCAGACCTTCTATTACCCAAATTCTAGCCTCTACTTGCTCTAATTCTGAAGCAACTAAAAAAACTGAGCTGTTTCGATTGCTATGGGATTTGGGGTTAACCTGCTACCAGAGGGCAAATAGTTAAAAATTGACTGTAGGATAACTATGACTACATTAGTTCAAGGTAGATTTCATACCTTGCATATCTGCTATATAGTGAGTAGCAAGTGGCTCCTTGTTATAATAATTGACTAAAACTTGAGCAGCTATTGCTGCCCATTCACTGGTAAAGTACACTCCCCTAAGGGGCTTCAATTTAAAGAATGGTGTTTTTTTCACTTAAATAATTAAAGCGGAATGGCACAGTGCTCCCAAACTGTGTTCCCATGGTGGGGATCTAATTAAATAATAATACTAATATTGACAAATGGGGGGACCTAATTGGCGGCAAGTGGGGGCTCTAGTATTGACCTAGTATACCCCTCAGCTCCCTTCCCCTGAGCATCGGACGTCCCAAACAAAATTTCCAGTTCAGAAAATATTGTTTGTAAGAAACTAACAATCACTCCATACACAAGTCTAGTGGCTAGCATTTACCTATAACAGCAATAAAAATGACTTAATGTATAGAGCAGTGGTAAGCAATCAATGGCACATGTGCCATACATGGCATTTGAGGTGCCTTTGCATGGCACTCATGGATGCCAGAGCCAAACAGGCTTTGGCCTATTAGGAGTTCCAGTGGGACTTTAGATATCTTTTAGTGCAATCAAAGTGGTTAAGCAGGTGGTGAGGGACAAATCTCAATTTACACATTGCAACACTTAGAGGAAGTGATCTCAGATTACTTCCTCCCAGCATTTGTGAACAGGAATCTGGACTGGAGTAGAGTGGCCTGTATCAACTTTCGCAGGCCCTGCCCTTTCCCTGTACCTGGCCATTCCGGTCACCACTAGATCCCAAGGAAGTCACCCACACTTCTAGATATACAAAGAGCTGCAGTATAAGCCTCCCCCTCATACATATAATATAAACAGCCCACACAAGCACAACACCATTGACAATCCACATGCATGCACACAACACCACATGGAGCCTTTAACATGCAATACCACAAGAAGACACACATACACACGCCACCAAACACACAATGTGACATATCTTCCATACATACAATTCCACAAGCGGCAACCATACTCAGCCCACATTCATATGTATCATACACAATACCACAAACTACTCATGAACATATACTATATAACAGTCCACATATACAGAAACAGGGCCGGACTGAGGATACGAAGCAGCCCTGGAAAAAAATCTATGCCAGCCCCATAAGTCATTGAGCTATGTAGGGTGTTTTTATATTATATATATATATATATGTAATATTTATTTTGTAATACTTTTTTAATTGGAACTCAACTGCAGAATTTCCTGATTGCAGCAACAATAAGTTTCACCTCCTTTTATATTGATATGAAACAATGGTCACTGTACCTTTAAATACACATGAAGGAAAAATTAGGCTTTGTAGCAATCCATTATGAATAAGAGGAAATTAGACAAAGTGACACTTTAGTGAGCTTTAGATACTGTGTAACATAAATAATAGAAATTGGCTTGTTTGGTAAAAGTATTACTTAACTAAAAGGCAGTTCTGGCACTGGAAGGGTTACTTCACCCAATGAAGGAGAAATTAGAAGTCCGTTTCAACAAGCTGAGAACTAGGAGTGGAGAGTGGGGAAGTCCGTTTTAACAAGCCGAGGTCTGGGAGTGGAGAAGGTAGAATTCAGTGTTACAAGCCGAGGTCGAAGGTAGAAATCCGTTTACAAGCCGAGGTCGAGAAGTGGAGAAGGTAGAAATCCGTTTTACTAGCCGAGGTCTAGAAGTGGAGCAGGTAGGATCAAAAGTAGAGCAGCTGATCTTTCTGCAGCACCTGTGCGAATAATCCAGCCCTTTGAATCTGGCGCGGTCTTCCTAAGTATCGTGGAGGGACCGCGTCAGAAAAAAGGGCGGGGCTGAGCGCCGTGAACCCGGAAGTGGGTTCCGGCGACGAAATACATGCCATGCTATACCTGACAGTACCCCCTTCTCATGGGGCATCCTCTGGGTGCACTATTTCGGTTTGGAGGGGTAGCGTTTGTGAAAGGCAGTAACTAACCTCCTAGCATGTACATTAGATGAATCTTCCCAAGTGTCTTCATCAACTCCATAACCTTTCCATCTAACAAGGTATTGTAAGGAGCCACGGTGGACACGAGAATCCAAAATTTTGTGAATTTCATATTCTTCTTCACCTTGGACAATGATAGGTTCAGGAGTTGTTACTATTTCTCTATAAAAAGGATCAGGGATGTGTGGTTTAAGCAAGGAGACATGGAATACTGGATGAAGTTTAAAACTTGGAGGAAGTTTTAGTTTAACAACGTTATCATTAATGATAGTAATTACTTGAAAGGGACCAAGAAAAAGAGAGCTCAATTTCTTTGAAGGACGGCTTGTGGTAATATTCCTTGAAGAGAGCCAGACAAGATCCCCTACCTTGTAAGGAGGGGGAATTCTTCTATTATTGTCAAAAAACTTTTTCTGGTTATTTTGGGCGAGTTGAAGATTCTCCCGTAATTTGAGAAATAGAGAAGACATAAATTCGTTTTTTGATGTAACAGTAGGATTGGATGAAGTAATGGTTTGGATGGGGAATGAAGACGGATGAAACCCATAGTTGGAGAAGAAAGGAGTCATTTTCGTACTAGAATGAATGGTATTATTGTAAGAAAATTCGGCCATAGGTAACCATGTGGTCCAGTCATCTTGGAGGTATGAACAATAACATCGAAGATATTGTTCCAAACATTGATTAACCCTTTCTGTTTGCCCATTAGTTTGGGGATGATAAGCGGAAGAGAGTTTGCGTTGAATTTGAAGGGAGAGACACATCTCTTTCCAGAATTTGGAGGTAAATTGTGTCCCCCTATCAGAAATAATTTCTTCAGGAAGACCATGAAGTTTCACAATATTGTCAATAAAGACCTTAGACAATTCTACAGAGGAGGGTAATTTTTTTAAGGAAATGAAATGGGACATTTTTGTGAAGCGATCCACAACGACAAGAATAGTGGTGAAATGTTGAGAAGGTGGGAGATCAACGATAAAATCCATAGAAATGGATTGCCAAGGTTTTTCTGGAATAGGTAAGTTAAGTAGTAATCCAAAAGGTTGATTATGTTCTGGTTTAGACCTTTGACAGATAGGACATGTTTTTACATATAATTCAATGGTTCTATCCTGGCGAGGCCACCAATAATATCGTGAAATTAGTTCAAGTGTTTTCTTTATTCCAGGATGTCCAGCTAGGGGTGAATCATGAACCATCTTAAGTAATTTATTCCTAAGAATGGGAGGAATATAAATTCTATTTTTAAAGTAAAATATACCATCCTTTTTTGTTAGTATAGGTGTTTTGGGAAGTTCAAGATCCTTCTGATTCAAATTCTTTATGTCATCATGAAGAGAAGAGAGGATCCCTATTATTTTGTTAGGAGGATAATCATCAGTAGTAGTTTTAGAAGGAATTCGAGAAAGAGCGTCAGCCTTTTTATTTCTAGTTCCAGGTCTGTATATTAATTGGAAGTTAAATCTGTTAAAAAATAGGTTCCATCTAACTTGTCTAGCTGTAAGGGTTTTGTTAGTATGGAGATATTCAAGATTTTTATGGTCAGTATAAACTATTATAGGTTGTTTTGTATCTTCCAGAAGATGACGCCAATTTTCGAAAGCAGCTTTAACACTTAATAATTCTTTTTCACCAATAGGATAATTTTTTTCAGCAGAGCTCAAGGATCTTGAAAAAAAGGCAACTGGATGAAGTGGATCTTGTGGAGTCTTTTGTTGAGAAAGAACTGCTCCGATGGCTGCTTCTGATGCATCAACTTCAAGAACATATAAGAATGTTGGATTAGGTAGTTGTAGAATAGGTGCAGTTGTAAATCTTTTTTTTAATTCGTCGAAGGCTGTTTGTGCATCTTTATTCCAATTGAAAGGACGTTTACTACTGTTGAGGAGGTTAAGAGGATGTGATACATCCGAATAGTTTCTAATAAATTTTCTATAGAAGTTTGCAAATCCAAGAAAACGTTGTAATTCTTTTGTAGTAGTAGGAGCGGGCCAGTTAATAATACATTTGATTTTGGAATTATCCATCTTCAAAGAATGAGGTGAAATAATGTATCCTAGAAAAGAGAATTCAGTAACCTCAAAGAGGCATTTTTCTGGTTTAGCGTATAATTTATGAGTTCTCAGTCTAGATAGAACCCATCTAACATGCTTCCTATGTTCATCCAAATTGTTAGAATATATTAAGATATCATCTAAGTAGATAATAACACATATATCCAGAAGATCTCTAAAGATATCATTTATAAAATGTTGAAATGTTGCAGGGGCATTACAGAGCCCAAAAGGCATCACTAGATATTCGTAGAGACCATATCTTGTCCGGAAGGCGGTTTTCCATTCATCATCCTGTTTTATTCTAATGAGGTTATATGCGCCTCGAAGGTCGAGTTTAGTGAATATAGTTGCAGTTCTTAACCTTTCAATTAATTCATTTATTAGTGGAAGAGGATAACGATTTTTAATAGTTATTTTATTTAAGGCTCTGTAATCTATAATAGGACGGATGGTTTGGTCTTTATTCTTCACAAAGAAAATACTAGAAGCAGCTGGGGAGGTCGAGGGTCTGATGAAGGATCATGATGAAAGTACACAAGAGGGACTGAAACATTGATCTTCTCTTAAATATTTCAATAAAAGTTATGTTTTAAGGAAATCTGTGAGTGCAGCCAACTATTTCAATTGCCTGGATACTGGAGCCCTGGTGATGCACCCGGTCACACAACTTTGAAGGCTGAGTGCAAGGTACAACAGCTTTTATATATATATATATATATATATATATATATATATATATATATATATATATATATATATATATATATATTTGTGTTCGGGGCATTCTGATATGATATAGAATAAGGTGGGTTGTAGAGATGCAGCTTTAGGAATAATCGGTTGAGGTGTGCCGAAACCGACGTATGCTGTAGGTCGGTAAAAAGTGGGCAAAAAGAGACATATTAATGCAAAACATTGTACAGGATCATAGTGCATTTGTTAACCATCAGTTAGACATTTTAATGAAAGCTTCCTAATTCCTGAGTCGGCTGTGGTATGTAAGTCGCATAAGCCTATGATTCCCAGCGGCCCCGTGTCTTAACGTATGCGGGGATGTCTTGGCTATAGGCTGTTTAAGCTGCTCCTATCCTAAAGGAGTGCCCTGAGTAGTCGCTAGGGTTTAGTTCGAGCCCGGTGAATGAGTAGGTGGACATAGTGCATGAACTTACCTGTGGTAAGGACAGTATCGTACAGCGACAGTAATGGTTCAGTGGTGCGTATGGTGGCGTGCCCAAGAACGTAATCAGTACCTTAACTGGGCACCCAGCATTGCTTGTAAGGGAGTAAGTTATATGCACTGGCTCGCCCATCTGACTCATCTTAGTTTTAGGAAGGGACCGGACATAGTGGTCTGTGTGTTTTAGAAGATAAGAGGTCAACAGGCACTCTTGTTTATGATGTTGGCCGCCGATAGTGAGTTATTGCTTTGGCCTGAGAAAGCCGTTGAAGGCTAGATAGGTAGCAGTTTTGATAACTGCATTGGTGCATGGCTCGGAAGTGCATGGTCGAGTGGTTCTGACATGGTTTGAACATTGTATGTCTATGGCCAGTATTTAGTTTTAGCTGGAACGTCCACTTGGCCATGTCTCTAAGTAAGGTATGGATGGGGTAGGAGGATAGGAACCCTTGTTGTTTGGGAAGGAGAAATACGTATAGTGTTGAATGACCGTGAGATAAAGTTTAACCGTGTTGTGCGAGAATTATTAACTTAAGGTGGCAAAAAGAGGCGAAGGCCATACGTGGTGAAACCTCAAACCACCTAAGTGATGGTCCGACATGAAACGTATTGTATAAGTGGAAAACCCTGTAGCAAGCGTGTTGAGTGCTGGTGGACAAGGCCAGTTTAGTCAGAGCCCGGCTATGTTGGCGAGGTTCATGTAATCCATGATCTTGACCATAAATGATCCCCCTGCCATGGCGGCTTTCACGGCAACTGCCACAATAGTTTACCATTACATGGTGTTAAGAAAGTCCACCATATGTGTAGGTCTGCCATGGCTTGGTTGTCTAGGGACAGCCCCTGATCATCATTCGGGAGGGAGGAAAAAGCAAAGTGGTCTGAGATGAAAGCGCTGCCTGCGGTATGATGGGCACTGCAAAATTTAAGGAACCTGGTAGGGATTGTAGTTCCATGTGGTTGCAAGTACCAAGCAGGAGGTGGTAATTGGTGTTGCGACTGTTCCTATTACTCACGTGGTAACTTGTTGGCATGGATGTCGAGTCAAGTTATATGCCCAGGAATGTAACGGTAGTGTCTGGGTCTTCTGTGATCTTAGGGAATACTGGGACACCCAAGTGTTCAGACATACTAATGGCTTCCTTGAAGCTTTTAGAGGGAAAGGCATTCCCTTCGACCAACAAGAAATCATCTCGGGAGTGTATGACTGTGGGGCATCTGGATATGTTTAACCACAACCAGTAAAGAGTTCAACGAATATATTGAAGATTGTGGGCTGCTCTTGACCCGAAAGTTAAGCGGGAGAAGAAATATATAACTGCTGCCCATAAATGCCCTGTAAGTGCCAGTGCAGGGTGGATGGAGGCAGTCTGAAATGCGTTTGTGATATCAGTTTTACTTAACCAGGCTTCCCCCCCACTTGAGTGATAGTTGTAATGGTATGAACAATGGTGGCATACTGTAATGAAAACTCCTCGGAGGGTATGAGGGAGTTGAGACTATGGGGTAGCCGAGGCGTGAGGTGCAGATAAGTCTATGATCCGTTACAGTGTGAGGGAAGATTCCCTGTGACAATCCCAATGGGATTGTGCCACACTGTAAATGGTGTAGATCGGAGAGGCCCAGGTAGAAATCTTTCTGCCATTTCTTGGGCCATGAGTGTAATGCCAGCTGTTGGATGCTGCTGTGATGACTGCAAGTTAGGGCATTCTAGATTACCCCAAAAGTATATGGCAATACCTGAACAGAAGGCCTTTAAAATCGGATATTAGGAAATAAACTAAATGTCTGGAAGGGTGATGAGTTAGAAAGTACTGGAAATGCATAATGTTTACAGACGTGAAGTAAGGTTCAGGGTACATTTATTGGGACACATGGTTTTTGCATGTGCCCTGACATATTGGGAACATATCTGCAACAGTCTGCATGCACTGAAACTACATGTGCCAACATGGAAATTGTTGCAAATCTGGGATTTGCCAAAGAGAATGAGACGACCCAATTTGTCTCTGGTAGTTCTCTACATACTACCAGAGGTGCTAGAGCCTGGAGCCTGAAAGGTGATCATCAGCTGTGTTGGGACAAAATTGTCCTGTGGGACTAGCAACATCTCCAAGTTAAAGTGTGTTGACTCTAGCTGGAGTGTTAGGTAGAGAGAAATCCTTACCACCTGCTTGATACATACTAAAAAACATAAAGATAGCCATTATTATATGAACTCACAGTGTGCTAGTACTGGCTTGCTAGCTAAAGCCGCATGGCGAAACAATTAATTATTTGGTTGGTGACAGGTGAGGCCCTGCTAGTTGCCAAGTGGCTTGAGAGGCTCTATCTATGCAATGGCGCGAGGGGATTTTTGTGGCCACCAAACGTAGTGGCAGGATGTTGGCCTCTCGGTGACTGTAACCATAAAAAAGGGGAAGGGAGTGACAGGTGAGGCCCTCTCTATTTACCATGCGAGGCGGCTAGCTCACGAGTGGCCCGATGGGTGTTTGCCTCCGAGCGTTGAGGCGGGGTGTTGGCCTCGCGGGACCACTATACGACAGGCGTAGATGCCAAGAAAGGAAAATACCTATTGGAAACATATTGTCCCTAATTGCCAGTATGCTAAGGATATACCCAGGGGGAAACAGAAAATGTATGTATATCCCACATGAGCAGGTGTTTGTATGCGTATTGTCAGTAAATGTAAGTAAATGCCTATGTAGGCAAGTATGCAGGAATTATTATATCATAGCAAGCATGAGTTGTAAGGAAGTGTTTGTGACGAAGTGCCCTTCGCCACTTGTGCCTGGAGAGGACTGCTTGCCCGCCTCTTGCCCTGTGACTATGGACCCTGGGAGATTTGGCCCGTTCAATTCAGTATGTTAGGAGTTATGTATTTTTGTATCCTTTTGTGTTTTACTGGGAACATGTGCTCAATGGAGTCTGCTTCTATCCCTGGATAATTGGATTACTTTCCCCATTGTCTCCAGGCTAGAGGGCTCTGTAAAACCAGTTTGAGCCAGATAGCCATGCTGCCAGCCAGGCCCCAAAAGATACTTTGCTAACTTCTGAACCCCTGGTCTGATTCATGCCATTTTTTGATATGTTGTTTCCGTGAATGGATTGATTGTGAATATATAATTTTTATGTGAATGTGATGTATATTTTAGAAGTTATGAATGCTGTAAAAACTGTATTATTTCTGGCCAGCAGATAATTGAGCTTTGTGTATTGTAGAAACTCAATTATCTAGCCTGGCCCAGAGGAGGAGTTTTGTGTTGCATAAATTGTGAGTTCTGTGTGCCAGTAAATCAGTCTTGTTCCAGCATTAAGCCTTGGCTCATGTTTGGGGGATTGGAGAAATACACTCTGGGGATTGCTATAATCACTATACTCCCCAGGGTATGATCACTAAGTTCTGCTAAGAGCTTGTTCCTGTTCCTGCTCTCTGGGGAAAGAGAGGTTCACCCACTGGAAGCTGGATCCTGGCCTTGGGTCCAGGGTGGGTGGAGACAGCAGAGACCCCGGCCCAGTTGCATCGCTAGAAGTGGGGTCTGCAGTGTTGATGGTGTCGGTTGGAGTGCTTGGAGTCCTCAGCGAGCACTAGGAGCATTGATTGGCGGAGGTACTTAGTCGGAGTGCCAGCAGTCCGTCACATTTGGTGGCAGCGGCGGGATGGTGTCCTAGTGCGAGGACCAGCAGCTCGGAGACACCAGAATGTGTGGAGTTACGGATTTATAATTGAGGGCAACGCTAGCCTCTGCGCAGCGTCCCTATCCATAGCAACATGGAAGAGGAGTTTCGCTGGAGGTTGCAGCAGCACTTGGCCCAACAGGACGGGCCTGTATCAGAGGAGTGCATACTGGACTGGAGAGATGTCTCTCATACGGAGATGTGGCACGATGCCCTGGAAAAGGTACAACGGCGGCGGGGAGAGAGCCTTCCCAGTGACGAGCAGCGGTTCCAGGTACTCGAGGCCCTGCGCTCCCCTTTCCTAGAGGAGCAACCCTTGGATGAATGGTTGTTGGAACTCTGGGATTTAATTTGGAAGGAGTTGTGGCTAGAGGCAGCTTACCAGGCATTAAAGTGGTACGCCACCCAGCGCAACCCCTCGATGACAAACCACTATCTGCCCGAGGGAGAGGATTATAATGGCCCGGGCTTACTGTGGGAGGCCTATGAGGAGGGTGATGACTTTGGATGCCCCACAGAGTTTCGGTTCTGGGACATCCACAACATCAGGGAAACCCTGCTGGATCTTCCCCGAGTGGATGACCTGGGGCCAGCGTTCCGTCACAGTGTTATTGTGTAAATTATTATTATAGTGGGAATGCTATGACGGGAATAACCATATGTCTGAAAAGCCTGTAGTATACCGTTTGACAGATAGGAGTCAGTATAAAAGCGAAAATGCTGTAGTTAGTTTGTTTGCTTATGATGTGAAATAAAGTCTGAGAATCCTGTAGTATACCGATTGACCGGTAAGGGTCAGCATGTAGGCGAAAATGCCGTGGTTCGTTGGTTTGTACATGAAATGCAATAATGTCTGAGAAGCCTGTAGTACACCGAATGACCGATAGGGGTCAGTGTGTAGGCGCAAATGCAGCGGTTTGTTGGTTTGTACATGAAATGCAATAATGTCTGAGATGCCTGTAGTACACCAAATGACCGGTAGAGTCAGTGTCTAGGTGAAAATGCAGTGGTTCGTTGGTTTGTACATGAAATGCAATAATATCCGAGAAGCCTGTAGTATACTGAATGACTGGTAGGGGTCAGTGTGTAGGTGAAAATGCAGTGGTTTATTGGTTTGTACATGAAATGCAAAAACGTCTAAGAAGCCTGTAGTACACCGAATGACCAATAGGGGTCAGTGTGTAGGCGCAAATGCAGTGGTTCGTTAATTTGTACATGAAATGCAATAATGTCTGAGATGCCTGTAGTACACCGAATGACCGGTAGGGGTCAGTGTCTAGGTGAAAATGCAGTGGTTCGTTGGTTTGTACATGAAATGCAATAATATCTGAGAAGCCTGTAGTACACCGAATGACCGGTAGGGGTCAGTGTCTAGGTGAAAATGCAGTGGTTCGTTGGTTTGTACATGAAATGCAATAATATCTGAGAAGCCTGTAGTACACCGAATGACCGATAGGGGTCAGTGTGTAGGCGGAAAATTGTATTTCGTTTGTAATTTTAACCCAACAGATTTTAACCAAAACAGATTTTACATGAACAGCTAGGTGAGTATAAGGTAACAAAATAACTGTGCAAAACGAAAGGAAATCGTAAAATGAGGACCCATGCTGTGCTGAACGCCGTAGGACAGGTGCAACAGGTGGGTGCAACAGGTGGGTCAACTTACAGTTTGAGAGTCCCTGAGACACCAAATGCGATGCTAACCAGAGAGAAAGCCACTGGATTAACGGAATTCCCTGCTGCAGGATTCCTGGACACAGCTTGGAGTAGGAGACCTCATGGAGCAAAGGTGAAACCAAAATGGCGTCTTGTATGACCTGGAAGTGGATCTCATGCAAATGCTGACCTTGAACAGTCTATTCGTCTTACCAACAAAGGTAAGTAGGGAAAGGGGGGAGTCCCTTTTATAGGTCTATAGCCCCTTCCACAACTTCAGGCCATGCCTTCCAATATATATATATATATATGTATATATTATTGATACTTTTCTTCTTTCAGGGTAATTAAATTATACAGTAAAGCATACTCACACACAGACACGGACAATCTTACTGATGCACACAAATAGGCTCATTGACAGACAATCTCAATGACACACACAGACAAGGTTACTGGCACACACACAAATTTAGTACAGACAAAATCTGATACACACACAATCTTACTACAGACAAGCTCACTGTCACACACACACGCCCACTACAGACAAGCTCACTGATGCGCACACACTCTCCCTGCAGACAAGCCCATTGACACACACATGCTCCCTACAGAAGAAACATAGAACATAGAAACATAGAATGTGACGGCAGATAAGAACCATTCGGCCCATCTAGTCTGCCCAATTTTCTAAATAATTTCATTAGTCCCTAGCCTTATCTTATAGTTAGGATAGCCTTATGCCTATCCCACGCATGCTTAAACTCCTTTACTGTGTTAGCTCACTAACACACAGATTCAAAACACAAGATCACTGACACACACATGCTCACTGCAGACAAGCTCACTGACACACATATGGTCACTACAGACAAGCTCACAATCACACTCATGCTTACTACAGACAAGCTCACTGTACACACATGCTCACCACAGACAGGCTCCGACACACCCATGCTCCTTACAGACAAGCTCACTAACACGCACACACACATATGATCCCTACAGACAAGCTCACTGATACACATACAAGCTCACTCACTAGCAGGCACACACACACACACACAAACTCACTAGCAGGCGCACACACACAGAGGCTCCCTCACTAGCAGATGCTCGCACACACACACACACACAGAAGCTTGCTCGCTCACTCACTAGCAGATGCACACACACAAAGACATCCATACACACAGAGGCAGACAGTCACTAACACCGAGGCAAACATCCACACATACAGAGACAGGTAGACAGCCACACACATACACATGCAGGCAGTCACACACAAACAGTTACACACAGGCAGACAGACACACACACAGGCAGACAGACACACACATACACACAGGCAGACAGACACACACACACACACACAGGCAGACAGACACACAGGCAGACAATCACACACACAGGCAGACAGACACACACAGTAGTCACACACACACACACAGGCAGACAGACACACACACAGGCAGAGTCACACACACACAGGCAGACAGTCACAAACACACAGGTAGACAGTCACAAACACACACACAGACAGTCACACACACACACAGGTAGACAGACACACAGGCAGATACAGTCACACACAGACAGTCACACATACACACACACAGACACACACATAGGGGTAGATAGTCACACACACAGATAGTCACACACACAGCAGATAGGTCACACACACACAGAGACAGACAGTCATGACACACACAGGTAGACAGTCAGCCACACACACACACACACACAGGCAGACAGACACACACACATAGGCAGACAGACAGACACACACAGGCAGTCACACACACACACACACACACAGACAGACAGTCACACACACTGGCAGACAGTCACACACATACACAGACAGTCACACACAGGCAGACAGACACACAGGCAGACAGACACACACACACAGGCAGACAGTCACACACACACATACAGTCACACACAAACACACAGGCAGACACACACAGGCAGACACACACACACAGGCAGACAGTCACACAGGCAGACAATCACACACACAGAAACAGTCACACACATACAGGCAGACAGTCACACACACAGACAGTCACACACACACACAGGCAGACAGTCACACACACACAGACAGTCACACACACAGGCAGTCACACACAGACACAGTGACCTGCTTCTTACCTCCTGCTTGCAGCTCCTGGAGGCTGGTTGTTGGGGAAGCAGGGACTCCTTCCTGCTTCCCATGCTGCATTAGGCAGGCCCCGCCACATGCTAAGCCCCGCCGCACGCTAAGCCCTGCCCCCTCGTGCACTAAGCTCCGCCCCGCCTCAATATTATTTGAAATTTTTTTATTATTTTTTTATGATCCCAGCCGGCCATGTGTGAGCTGTACTGGCTGCCTGGCTCCCCCTGCTCCCATGGCCGCACAGCTCACACATGGCCGGCCGGGATCACAGGAGCCTGAGCAATGATAAGGGCTGTCAGCCCAGCCCCAGGTGCCGCGGCCCACCGGGAAATTTCCCGGTATCCCGGTGGGCCAGTCCAGCCCTGTACAGAAATACAATGTTACAAAGCAGCTGCAGCACTTATAAGTAAGACTAGCACAATACGGCACCACACACCTCATTTAAAAACAAAATAGGACCGGCACGCTAAGGGACTTCAAGATCTTGTTTTGGCACAGTACTACTAAAAGGTTGCCTACCCCTGGTGTAGAGTATACACAAGAGTCTTACAACAATCCATAATAAATAACAAAACTCATTGTAATGTTGTATGTATTATTTACTGATGTGTCACAAAATTCATAACTATAAGCTTAAAAAAAAGAAAAAAAATATCTCAGAATATATGGCAAATATGAATGTGCTGCGAAGCTCCACAGCAACAAGGAAAAAAAAAAAAAAACCCTCATGATAATGTGGAATGTATACATCCATCACCAACATACACAGGAATTTAATGCACAGTACATTTTTATGAAAACTACATACATTATTTTCTATTTACAGAGCAATTTTTTTCAAGCCACTGAAACATAACAACGTCTATGCCCCTCCCTTGTTCTGCTCTGGATTTGTCCCTGATGTTAGCCTTCTCTGTCACTGTATATCTCCTTGTCACAATGAAAAGAAGTAATTCATAAAAGTTGTTTTTACAGCCTGCCAGCTAGCTATATCACAGGGAGAATTGATAAAGAATTTAATTCTCTGTTTATGGTGCATTTTTCTTACCATGGGAAACTAAACAATGCACTGTGACTAACCCCACAAATAAAACATGTGACAGAAATACGTGCACTTCATTTTATTATAAAATAAAAACACTGCTAAACCAATAATTTCCTGATACCTAATAATTTAATTTAACATTTTAACATTTTACCCCTATGCTGCCTTTTCACCATATTGTGGAAATTGCCAGTTTCAGCAAACCTTTAAAAAGATCAGGTACAATCAGTTATACATTATGATATATAAATGAGCTGGCTAAAGGAGCAAAATGGCTTATGCATGTTTGGCTTACTGACCCAAGGCTGACATAATTAGCCAGCATTTCTGCTTCTCCTCATCCAGATTTGGTTTTGTTTTTTGTTAAACTAATATCTAACGTCTGAAGACATGCATTTAATAAATTTAAAGTGATATTATAAGCGCTGTAACAACGGTCTCTCTCTGTAGTAGTTGTGTTTGGTAGAATCTCTGGAGACTATTTCTTGATTGAACAACAACTATTTACTAGACATGTGTGATTTGTTTTTTTCAGAATGTACATTTGTACGAATTTCATACCATTCGGACATTTGGATGCTTACGAATGTCCGAAGTGCCGAAGTCCTGAATCGCCGAAGTCCTGAATCGCCGAAGTTCGGAAGTGCCGAAGTGATTTGGATTTCTGAAAAGTGGCAAAACAAGAGTAAGGGAGGGAAAATTATGTGAATGATGACAGGAATCTTGATCAATAAGCTAATTCCTTTTGTGCAATGTAATGCTTGCATGCCCAATCTGGTTTCACTATTCCCTGTCCAATGAAATGAGCAAATTTTTGTGATTGATTGTTAGAGGACAGCCATATTTATGTTTAAATTAAATATATATTTATATATATGTAAACATATCAGATATGTTCTCTATGTAATGGCACAAGAGAAAAAAAAGAGAACCTACCACAATTTGTACCACAATTTGGCACCTAACGTCTCGAAGATAGTGAAAAGGAATTAGAACATGCTATCCTGTGATGACACCCTGTCCACAGTGTTCAGAGAACCACTGATGATATGCTATAGACGTAATAAAAAGTTACGGGATCTTCTAGTGCACACTGATCCAGTTAGAGGTTATGAGCAAGACCAGAGAACACAGATTAGAGGGTGGTTAAGGTGCCTTGGGCGCGTCACATATAGACACATGGTCCCATCAGGGACCTTCAATCATCCACACAAAAATAAAAATCACAAGATCTTACATACGATGACATGTAAAACGTCCTATGTCATCTACAAGATTTCTTGCCCTTACGGGTTAGTATATGTGGGTAAAACAGAAACCCCTTTATGTGATCGTATTAGGGGACATAGATCAAACATAAGGACAGCGTATAAAGATGGTCGAACTGACAAACCTGTAGCTAAACATTTCTTCGAATTCAACCATCCACTCACAGCATTAAAATTTGTTGGCATAGACCACATACCCCTACCAAGACGAGGTGGTGACAGTGGTAATATGGTAATATGTTATTGAAAAGAGAGACATTTTGGATTCATGAACGTGACACTGTATCGCCTCAAGGTTTAAATGAAATTATATCATATCACCCATTTATATAATACCGCTTCATCATTGGATTTTATTTATTTTCTATTTTTTTTATCATGTTTTTGTCTTTTTTGGTACATAGTTTATTCTACAGGCCCATGTATTTCTCAATTATTTATATTTGTATAGCACAAGCACAGTACTTATTTTTAAGTACCGGTTGTTAGGTTTAGCACATATAGCTAATGTATGCACTTTACATACTTGTTATGCACTTTATTGTACAGATGCCATTTTTATGCACTTTATATCTTCCATACACTTTATAATTTCTATGCCTCACTGATGATGCCTTACAAGGCTGAAACGATCGTCTGGGGTTGCTGTGTCTCTCGTGCAGAGAGAACTTGCTGGCATTTCGGATCTGGACTGCCCGTATGGGTGGGACCAGTCTGATATGTTTCAGATATGTTCTCTATGTAATGGCACAAGATGAGCAAAAACCAGCTTGAGATCTGAGTGGGGACCCACCGAAGGGCAGGCTATTTCAGCTGCTGCCCGTTCTCAGTATACTCTTGCAACCCATTTTTTTGCTCTCCACAAGTTTAAAGGGATAATCCAGACATGGACCCCTTGCTCACGGTGCCTAGGGAGACATCAGCTATGCTTCACTGATGATGCCTAACAAGGCTGAAACGATCGTCTGGGGTTGTTGTGTCTCTCGTGCAGAGAGAACTTGCTGGCATTTCGGATCTGGACTGCCCGTATGGGTGGGACCAGTCTGATATGTTTCAGAAATGTTCTCTATGTAATGGCACAAGATGAGCAAAAACCAGCTTGAGATCTGAGTGGGGACCCACCGAAGGACAGGCTATTTCAGCTGCTGCCCGTTCTCAGTATACTCTTGCAACCCATTTTTTTGCTCTCCACAAGTTTAAAGGGATAATCCAGACATGGTGCCTAGGGAGACATCAGCTATGCTTCACTGATGATGCCTAACAAGGCTGAAACAATCGTCTGTGTCTCTCGTGCAGAGAGAACTTGCTGGCATTTCGGATCTGGACTGCCCGTATGGGTGGGACCAGTCTGATATGTTTCAGAAATGTTCTCTATGTAAGAGCACAAGATGAGCAAAAACCAGCTTGAGATCTGAGCGGGAACCCACCGAAGGGCAGGCTATTTCAGCTGCTGCCCGTTCTCAGTATACTCTTGCAACCCGTTTTTTTGCTCTCCACTTTATAATTTCACTCTATTTTATAGCATACTATTGCTCTTTATATATGGTAATTGTTATGCACTTTATTGTACGGATGGCATCTTATGCACTTTATATCTTTCATACACTTTACAATTTCACCTGCACTTTAGCAGTACATGTGTAACTTTCTAAGCGAAGGTTTCACTTCAAATAAGCACGTCATGTTTAATGATTTAACAATCAATCCTCTTGAAGGTGTTTACATCCTTCTGTTTATCACCGTTTCTATGGTGCAGAATGAAGCTGTTTGTATCCACAGCAACGCACATAGCGCCATCATGTAACTTCCAGGTAAGGCACATATGCGCATGCGCACATCATCCCGAGTGATGTCGGAGGAGCAACATGATCCACTGGTGGTGAGTCAATTATTTCTAATTTATGGGCTATATAAGAATGCCTTTAACTGTGTATTATGTTGTTTATCCTGAGGAAAACCCAGAACGAGGGCTGAAATGGAATTACTTCAATAAAAGAATATTTTTACTTCATCTAACACTGTTTGTGCAAGCCGTTTTTGAATGTGTGTAATTTTGGGCACCCGGCATTTTTGTTAAACTGGTCTGTCTGAGTGCAAGGACATATTTGAATTATTATATATATACATGAGGAAGGATACAATATAGATTTTACAAAGTTATCTACACTAGCAAGGGATAAGTTAGATTTAAAGGAACACTATAGTCACCTAAATTACTTTAGCTAAATAAATCAATTTTAGTGTATAGATCATTCCCCTGCAATTTCACTGCTCAATTCACTGTCATTTAGGAGTTAAATCACTTTGTTTCTGTTTATGCAGCCCTAGCCACACCTCCTCTGGCTATGATTGACAAAGCCTGCATGAAAATAAAACTGGTTTCATTTTCAAACAGATGTAATTTACCTTAAATAATTGTATCTCAATCTCTAAATTTAACTTTAATCACATACAGGAGGCTCTTGTAGGGTCTAGCAAGCTAGTAACATAGCAGGGGATAAGAAAATCTTAATTAAACAGAACTTGCAATAAAGAAAGCCTAAATAGGGCTCTCTTTACAGGAAGTGTTTATGGAAGGCTGTGGAAGTCACATGCAGGGAGGTGTGACTAGGGTTCATAAACAAAGGGATTTAACTCCTAAATAGTGATGTCGCGAACCCGAAATTTTCGGTTCGCGAACGGCGAACGCGAACTTCCGCAAATGTTCGCGAACCGGCGAACCGCCCGAAACGCCATTGACTTCAATGGGGAGGCGAATTTTAAAACACACAGGGACTCTTTCTGGCCACAATAGGGATGGAAAAGTTGTTTCAAGGGGACTAACACCTGGACTGTGGCATGCCGGAGGAGGATCCATGGCAAAACTCCCATGGAAAATTACACAGTTGATACAGAGTCTGGTTTTAATCCATAAAGGGCAGAAATCACCTAACATTTCTAAATCACAATCAATATGGATTGACACCTGACATATGACATATTGACACCTTGACATATGGATTGACACCTGTCCTCAGGGCCCCTGATGCACACGGACACAGAGCAGAATAGAGACTGGTCCCCCTACATAGGGTCACTTGGCAG
>OW240913.1:257445847-257448347 GCA_933207985.1 Pelobates cultripes
AGCGGCCAGAGTCCCCCAACCGACAAAGGGGAAAACCTCCCGACGGCCTGGAACTCTGCCCGGGCATCGGAGAAGCGGCCAGAGTCCCCCAACCGACAAAGGGGAAAACCTCCCGGCGGCCTGGAACTCTGCCTGGGCACCCGAGGAGCGGCCAGAGTCACCCCGACCGACAAGGGGGAAAACCTCCCGGCGGCCGGGAACTCTGCCTGGGCATCCGAGGAGCGGCCAGAGTCCCCCAACCGACAAAGGGGAAAACCTCCCGACGGCCTGGAACTCTGCCTGGGCATCGGAGGAGCGGCCAGAGTCCCCAGCCGACAAGGGGGAAAACCTCCCGACGGCCTGGAACTCTGCCTGGGCATCCGAGGAGCGGCCAGATCCCCAACCCATTAAAGGGGAAAACCTCCTGACGGCTCCGCTGAACTCACCTGGGCATCCGAGGAGCGCCAGAGTCACCCTCACCGACGAGGGGGAAATCCACGCCGGCCTGAACTCTGCCTGGGCATCTGAGAACTGCCAGAGTCCCCCTCTGACCGACGCTCGAAATTTCGCCCTCGAAATCTCCCCAGGGTGCCCCCGGCTATTGTCGTGCACTTTCTGCACGCGCGCCGTTCAGGGGGACCTGCCCGGAAAAGCGTCCGACCTCGCGGAAGGGGTGCCTGGACGCTGAGGGGCAGATCCGACCTCATACGCGACGGGCCTGGAGCTCGCGGGACTTAGAAAATTTCCCTCGCTCGAGCGGCGCTTTACCTTCGCTGTCCACCAGGGGGCGCCACTAGGGGCAGGCACCCCTTCCCCTGCCCAGGGAAGTCCCAGGGCCGCGGGGAGGTCGAGGAGGACAGTCTCGGATGTCGGACAGGCGAGGGGGGAAACCTCCCGACGGCCTGGAACTCTGCCTGGGCATCCGAGGAGCGGCCAGAGTCCCCCGACCGACAAAGGGGAAAACCTCCCGACGGCCTGGAACTCTGCCTGGGCATCCGAGGAGCGGCCAGAGTCCCCCCGGCCGACAAGGGGGAAAACCTCCCGACGGCCTGGAACTCTGCCTGGGCATCTGAGGAGCGGCCAGAGTCCCCCAGCCGACAAGGGGGAAAACCTCCCGACGGCCTGGAACTCTGCCTGGGCATCCGAGGAGCGGCCAGAGTCACCCCGACCGACGAGGGGGAAATCCTCACGTCGGCCTGGAACTCTGCCTGGGCATAGGAGAACCGGCCAGAGTCCCCTGACCGACGCTCGAAATTTCCGCTCCTCGGAAATCTCCTCGAGGGTGCCCCCGGCTATTGTCGTGCACTTTCTGCACGCGCGCCGTTCAGGGGGACCTGCCCGGAAAAGCGTCCGACCTCGCGGAAGGGGTGCCTGGACGCGGAGGGGCAGATCCGACCTCATACGCGACGGGCCTGGAGCTCGCGGGACTTAGAAAATTTCCCTCGCTCGAGCGGCGCTCCACCTCGCTGTCCACCAGGGGTTACCAGGGGCAGTGCCTCCCCGCCCAGGGAGTCCCAGGGGCGCGGGGAGGTCGAGGGAGGACAGTCGCGATGTCGGACAGGCGGTGGGGGAAACCGCCCGTCGGGTCTGGAACTCTGCCTGGGCATCGGAGCGGCAGAGTCCCCCAGCCGACAGAGGGGGAGAACCTCCCGTCGGCCTGGAACTCTGCCTGGGCATCTGAGAACCGGCCAGAGTCCCCCAACCGACAGAGGGGGAGAACCTCCCGACGGCCTGGAACTCTGCCTGGGCATCTGAGAACCGGCCAGAGTCCCCAAACCGACAGAGGGGGGAATCCGCCCGTCGGTCTGGAACTCTGCCTGGGCATCGGAGGAGCGGCCAGAGTCCCCCAACCGACAGAGGGGGAGAACCTCCCGTCGGCCTGGAACTCTGCCTGGGCATCTGAGAACCGGCCAGAGTCCCCCAACCGACAGAGGGGGAGAACCTCCCGGCGGCCTGGAACTCTGCCTGGGCATCTGAGAACCGGCCAGAGTCCCCTGCCAGGGAGGGGGGAACTTGTAAGACGCCTGGCACCGTCTCCCCGAGGCGGGCGCCCGAGCCGACAGAGTTTGAGACCGCGTGAAACCGGAGCCCGCCGAAGGCTGTCCGACCCCTGCCGGGGGCGCGGGGTGCCCGGGGCGGGCCCCCTTCCCCTGCCCGTCCGGCCCCGGGAGGCTGGGAGCGAGCGGGGGCCCCTGGCGCCCTCTATCGTTTTCGGCCACCGGGGGGCGCCGCCGGGGGCGCGGGGTGCCCGGGGCGGGCTCCCTTCCCCTGCCCGTCCGGCCCGGGGAGGCTGGGAGCGAGCGGGGGCCCCTGGCGCCCTCTATCGTTTTCGGCCACCGGGGGGCGCCGCCGGGGGCGCGGGGTGCCCGGGGCGGGCTCCCTTCCCCTGCCCGTCCGGCCCCGGGAGGCTGGGAGCGAGCGGGGGCCCCTGGCGCCCTCCATCGTTTTCGGCCACCGGGGGGCGCCGCCGGGGGCGCGGGGTGCCCGGGGCGGGCCCCCTTCCCCTGCCCGTCCGGCCCCG
>OW240913.1:257456373-257482741 GCA_933207985.1 Pelobates cultripes
GACCCACACGTTGCTGGAATAAAGGTAAGTTTTATAACATTTTAAGGGGGTCAGGAACACTATAGGGTCAGGAATATATGTTTGTGTTCCTGACCCTGTTGTGCTCCTTTAAAACAAAATAATATAGCAAACATTAGATGACCCAATCTGACTGATTAACTTTTATTTTAATGTGTTACATGTTTCGATAGTTAGGCAACCATTATATATTGAAGATTTTGTTTCATTTTGAATTTCTGTAAATACAAAAAACTATTCCATAGAAATGAATTTTTTTAAGTAGGTGTGAGATAATGGAGAATATCTTCATTGCATAAGCTGAACAGAGAACTTTCTGTTACTGTGGAAACATTGCACAGTAATACATTAATATGATTAAATACTTGATTACGTTGTTGCTGTAATTTCTCAGGGAAGTAATTTTATGAAGTAAATTTTGTTTTCATGAGAATAACACTTTTTTTTGGTAACGATACAAAGCCCCTTAGAAGAAGTCATAAAATAAAAATAAGCTATTATAGTTATGCCAATAACTTACTTTCTGTTGAAAATGACTCATGAAAGAACTACTGATCACTGGCACCTCTCCACAGCGGACACACGCTATCAACACATTCGGTGCCAGGTATTTTAACAACTGCTGCAAGTTTGTGATAAACACAGGTTTTACATTCACACATTAAATCCAGAGGAAGTTGCTTATTGCTTTAGTTTCTTTACTTCACAAAATGTGCATTATTCACAGAATTACTTTTACATTAATGGGACAATTGAAGGTGTGTAACCACCGAGGGGTATGAGTATGGTACATGGAGGTATGATGCGGGATATTCGGCAAGGAGCTCCTATTTTATTCTGACCATACATTCTGCTGCTTATACATTTGTGATTTTTAAAATAAACCTGACAACTGTTTAAATATATCACCATAACCATCATATTTTTTAAATGCATGTACTATGGCATAAGGCCATTTTACATTTCGTTACTAATAGAAAATGCAGGTACCACATGGTGAAACAATGCATCCTCTCACCTGTACAAGTACATGTATTGTGTATATTTAAAATACCACTATTTTGGTAGCTGATAGAAGCCGCACAATGATTTCAGGTATAACTACCTGTGCTTAGCTGAACTACAAGTTTCCTCCACAAAACCCTCAACACTGAGAATGATGATTCCTGCTCTAAGAAAAGGCTCACAGTAGAAGCTGCAGATCTTAAGAATTAGCACAAACATAGAGATTTAAACAAATTAGTATATTTTGCGTTTTAATGTATTTTATCGCAAATGTTAATGTATTAATTACATAAATAGGATCGACTCCAGCCTCAAATGTCCATTTTTACCACTTGTTCTGCCCCATTCCCAAAAACTAAAGTACCCCCAATCATACCCCAGTAAATCTCCTTATAATCCATTATTGCCATTTTTCAACTGTATGTCAGGATTACAAGTTGATCCAGCACGCAGAAATAGTATCACACCTAGGACTATGGATAACGTATAACTGGACCTTAGAATGGCCGGACTGAACGTAACCAAGAATAGTCAAAATATTTGCTGAGGTCTGGGATACAGAATGAGACACAATGATGAGGAAAGTCAAAAGTCAAAGATACCAGAAATCAGGGAAGTCAAACAAAGTCAAAGTCAAATACCAAAAAAAAGATCAGGAACACTCTCTCGGATAACCAGCTAAGGGAAACCATGACAGGGCACTGATCAAAAGGTAATTTGGGTTTAAATAACCCTCCTAGAGCTGTAATTGGCTATATGTGACCTCTGACCCCCAAAATATGCATGCACGTAAGCACCATCTTTAATATGGTCAAAGGGTATTTCTTTATTAAAAAATGGAACTGCAGCGGCCGGCGTCTCTGTTAACGCCACACACGGCGGAAACCGAGATGGAGGGAGTTCGGGTTTTGATCTGCCGTAGGTAAGGTGAGTGTTTGTTATTTCTGTCGGCGTGACTGCTGTTTTTCAGTGCGGTCTCGCTGACAGAAACCCACGGCACCGTACCACCAATTCAGTTACAAAGTTGTTTTATATTTGCTAAAGATATATGTACACTTCTATCATCTGCAGATAAAATACCTAACTACTTCAACATAAACGACTTCCTTTGTTGACAGAAGAGGCTAAAATAAACACTATTCAGTTTTGGCACGGAAGACAGGTTTTGCTACATAATAAATGGCGTTTGTGCATCTTTGTGTAATGTTGTTACACTTCATAACTTGTCTAGGTGAGTGCAAGCTTTAGCATTTTTACTGCATGAAAAGGTACACCAGAACACTGCAATGTAATTGATAATAATGAATAAAAACATTTAGAGTTAGCAAAAGTTAAATATCCCATTAAGGACACAGCTTCAGAAGCTTGTCTTACCTTTAAGGACACAAGCATTTTTTGAATTTTTTTGCTGTTTGTGTTCAACTGCAATTTGCATCTTTCTCATTTATGTACCAACACATATTATAAACCGTTTTTTAGATGACAAAAAGGGCTTTAATTTAATGTGACATATACATATATTAATTCTCATTTATTACAAACAAAAATGCAAAATAATGGGAAATAAACTAAAAAAAAAATCTTTTTTTTTTTTTAAGTTTTGGCAATAATAATGTGTGAATAATATATCCAGCTTAAGAAAAGTAATTTAAAATCAATTAATGTATGTGTCTTGATTTACAGAGTACATAATATGTGTAGGATTTCAGTTTATTTTGAAAGTTACAGGTCACAAACTACAAGGACTTAAATAAAACGTCAATGTGAAACAATTTTAGAAGTTGGTATGTTTGTCTTGGAAGTTTAATACCCATTGTAACGGAGCTCCCTGTACTCCGACCGAGTACCCTCCGTTGACGGATGCTCCTAGCGCTTCCTGAGGACTCCAAGCACTGCAGCAGACACCACAACCACCGCAGACTCCGCAACCGCCATATCTGGGCTGGAGTCTCGCCGTCTTCCTTCCTCCCTGGATCAGCTTCTGTCCTCCAGGACTGTGTGGGAAAGAACTCTTCCTTCCACCCTGGATCAGCTTCTGTCCTCCAGGACTGTGTGGGAAAGACCCCTCCTCCAAGGAGAGCGTGTCAGGAACAAGCTCTTAAAAGAGCTAAGTGACTCAAGCTCAGGGGAGCATGCAGAGCATAGCAATCCCCAGTGTGATTATAGCAGTTCCATCCAATAACGAGACAACGCTACGTTTAGAGGGATCAAGAAGAACTGTCAAAACCTTTATTTCCCTTGGGACCAGCCAATAGGGTCACCACAATAACATTGTTGTGAAACCTCAATAAAATCACAAACAGTGAAACCATATCAAGCAACACACAGTGACTTATCACAACACAATGGCACATTTTTAAAGGGGTGGGGGGAGACAATATTTAACAGTAAATATCTCACCTGCCTGCAGAATTAGCAATATGCAAATCTACCCGAATATGCAAATGAACCAGTCTTGCAATTCAGGTAGTGCATATTGCTGTTGCTACCAACAGAGGGCACTAGACAAGCTCCATAGCCAAACCCACCTAGTTGGTAGCAAACCTCAGCAGTACAGAAAGAGAAGGCAATTCATTTCACAGTACACACACACACACTATAAACAATTACATTACACACACCCTGCACCTATAATGGGTACAGGGTGACTAAAACATAAGATAAATAAAGCAGCCTACATAAATAGTCTGTCTGAAGGTAGACTAGGGGCTTTAAAACCATGAAAAAAATACATGAAAGAGTCATAGTTACAGGGGAGGAGGCTGGCAAGCAGGCCGTTCCAGTACCAAGTGGCGAAGGGCACTTCGTCACACCCATCACAGAAAATAAAATTGCCACACAAACGTATATATTTATATAAAGTATACATCTGAGGCTATTTACCTAAGGTTATTTATTTTTTTAAATTTTTTTTAAAGTCTTTATTTTTGTGGTACATTTATTTAATACAGACGCTTGTTGTGCCACAACAGCAATAACAAGGGTGAGGAACATTGTTTAACAGGCTTATGGCATAGAGAAGTACTGCACACATTTTTAAAGTTAAGTTAAGTAAAGTAGCAGGGTCACATGCTTATCCAACATATCTCATGCACGTGTAAAGAGTCGTCGTCGCTAGTAATCTAGACATATTGGTAATCTTGCTTAATTAGGTTGGATAAAAGGCTTTTAAACTAGGCAAATGTTTGTGAAACTAAAAGAGTATATCATGCACTATGCCCGTTAGACTAGACAATAGGACCTAGCTTCAGCAGACCAAGTGTGCTGTGGCTAAGCAGGTAATAATGCTATTTTATAAAACACCCCTTGTACTCAAGAGCCATAGGAGCTGTCTGGAGTTAGAGTCCTGAATGAGTGTGGCAACCACAGCACCGTCGTTCAGAGTCAGCTACTCGCAAGGTGGCTCCCACCATCGCGGGTAGAGGTATATGGCATGGGGATTGCAGCTGGGTAGGGAGTGGTGTGTGCTCTCCGGGTAGTGTTAGTCCCAGGGTCAGTTCATGCCAGGTAGGTCTTTGTCGGTTCTTGAGGTTGGGTCTTTTCGTCTCGGGTGGAGGCTAGGATGAGGTCGGAACAAGGTATCGCCACTGCTTGTCATGGGGCTTTCTCCCCTATGCTGTTTCCCTCAGAAGGGCATTTAAAGGGCTGTGGGATGTTGCCACTGACCTTTCCAGCTACCACCGTTGTACAGGGTCTGTCTCGGCCCTCTAGCAGCCAGCCACAGCAGAGTGCGGGGCCGCGTTGCTGACAGGGGTCTTCCCGGTGCTGCCTGCCGCCATCTTAGGTGAGCGGGGTGCTGCTGTTTCCTCCCGTCCGCGCCCGGCGGGGCTTGCGTGCAGGTGTTCGGGCTTGCGGGGGTGCCATGGTGGACCGTGATGACCCCCAACTGTCCTGGGGGGGGGGAGGGGAGAAGAGGTTCTGTGTGTGCAGGACTTCGGGACTGGAGACCGGCTGCATGTCAACTGCTAGGCCGCAAGTCGGACCTGCCTTGGCTAGCGCCTCCGGAGCACCGGTAGTGCCTCTGTCCCGTTCCCACCAATGGCTCTGTGGTGTGGGGCCCATTTAACTTGTCTGGGTCGAGGTAAGGGAGGCTTCAAGTCGGCTGCTTGGTGGGAGCTCTGGGTGCATGCGACCACTCTGCATGGCGGTCAAGCTCCGCCCCTACTTTTTATGTAGCCATTTCACCGCCAATCTCTGCTAACTATTAGAGTAAAATTGTATTTTATCTCTAATTTGGCATATATACATATAACAAGGTTTTTGTAATGTGCATTTCGTAAAGCTGGTGTGTGATATTCCTATACAGAAACATATATTGTGTTCCGCTACCCTCATTGTATGCCTTTGCCACTATTCTGTGAAGCTACAATGCCATATAGGAGACCATGCTATTTCAGTTTCTACAGTTAGAATTTTCATAGCTTTTCTGATGTCTTATTTTATGACATTATAGCAGTTTGACTGGTCAAATAACCCCACAAAGGTCTACCATTTGCACATCTATTGACATGGGTTCTTCCTTAATATATTCTAAAAAACCCAAAAATGACAGTGTAGGTGCACTAAAAACTGAAGTGTTAGTTAATGAAGACCAGGATATGGCAGGAATTTTAAATAACTATTTCTCCTCCGTATATATTAACCCCTTAAGGACCAAACTTCATGAATAAAAGTGTCCTTAAGGGGTTAAGGAAGAACCCATGGCAAAATATGTGCAAATGATTGCTACTAAAAACTTGCATAATAATTGTAATTTGTTAACTGAAGACAAGGTGCTGCAGCAACTAAAGAAAGTTAATATAAACAAAGCTCCAGGGCCTGACAGTATCCATCCACGAGTACTTAAGGAACTAAGTGTAGAAATAAGTGAACCTCTGTTTTTAATATTTCAAGATTCTTTTCTTTCAGGAAGTGTTCCAGAGGATTGGAGGAAGGCAGATGTGGTTCCTATATGCAAAAAGGGTTCAAAAACCTTGTCTGGAAATAGACCTGTGAGCTTAACTTCTGTGACTGGGAAAATATTTGAAAGGTTATTAACAGATAATATTCAATAATTCCTTTGAGAAGAACATGAAGCACAGGTCATGTCAAACTAACTTGATAGTTTTCTACGAAGAAGTAAGTAGAAGTATAGATCAGGGTGTTGCAGTGGATGTGATCTATTTGGATTTTGCCAAGGCATTTGATACAGTTCCACCCAATAGATTAGCATTCAAAATCAAGGAAATCAGTCTAGATGAAAATGCTTGTTCTTGGGTAGAACATTGGCTTAAAAACAGAGTACAAAGAGTTGTCATTAATGGTAAATTTTTAAGCTGGCCAGAGGTGGCAAGTGGTGTCCCTCAGGGGTCTGTTCTGGGACCCCTTCTATTTAACATGTTTATAAATGATCTTGAAGACAGCATTGAAAGTCATGTTTCAGTGTTTGCAGATGACACAAAACTCTGTAAAAGAATACAATGTAAGCAAGATATTACTTTGCTGCAGAGGGATTTAGATAGACTGGGGGACTGGGCACTCAAATGGCAGATGAAACTTAATGTTGAAAATTGCAAAGTTATGCACTTCGGCGTAAAGAATACATAAGCAACGTATACCCTTAATGGAAGCGAATTAGGGATAACAACACACAAAAAGGACTTGGGAATGGTTATAGACAACAAACTATGCAACAATGTGCAATGTCAATCTGCAGTGGCCAATGCCAGTTAGGTATTGTCATGCATGAAAAAGGGCATTCATTCTCAGGACGAGAATATAATTTTGCCTCTTTATAAATCACTGGTAAGACCGCATATTGAATATGCTGTACAACACGGCCCCGCACTGTTCTAAAGAAGGATATTATGGTGCTAGAAAAAGTGCAGAGGCGGGCTACAAAATTAATAAAAGGAATGGAACATATCTGCTATGAAGAAAGGTTAACAAATTTAAACCTATTTAGTTTAGAAAAACGTCGCCTGAGTGGGGACATGATAACATTATACAAATATATTCAGGGCCTATACAAACCATTGTATGGAAATCTATTCACAAACCGGACTTTACATAGGACATGAGGTCATGCGTTTAGACTGGAAGAAAGAAGATTTCGTCTAAGGCAAAGGAAAGGTTTTTTTTACTGTAAGAACAATAAGAATGTGGAATTCTCTGCTTGAAGAAGTGGTTTTATCAGAGTCCATACAGATGTTCAAACAGCTACTAGATGTATACTTGCAAAATCAGAATATACAAGGATATACTCTTTCAATGTAGGGTAATAACTGCTTGATCCCAGGATAAATCTGACTGCCATTCTGGGGTGAAGAAGGATTTTTTTTCCTAGCTTGTTGCAAAATTGGAAGTGCTCCAAACTGGTTTTTTTTCCTTCTTTTGGATCAACAGCAAAAAACAAATGTGAGGAAGACTGAACATGATGGATGCAAGTCTCTTTTCAGCTATGTAACTATATATATATGGAGAAGAAATAGTTATTTAAAATTCTTGCCTTTTCCTGGTCTTCATTAACTAACACCCCCATTTCAGTTTTTAGTATACCTACACTTTTATTTTTTTTTAGAATTTATGTACTTTAAGAATGCTTTGAGGTTGGTTTGCTCTCTTTGGCTATCATTTTTTCATTTTGAAGTTTAGCAAATCTAATCGCCTTTTTGCATGCATTATTGGCTTCCTTATATCTTTTATAGGATGCATCTGATTTCTCCGATTTAAATGCTTTAAATGCCCTTTTCTTATTTTTAATCTCTTGTTTTACTTCTCTACTAAGCCACATGGGTTTTATTTGTTTCTTTTATATTCATTACCCAAAATGTTAAAACCAGGTCCAGACAAGCGTCCTTTCTAGTTGGTGCTTGTACAAGTTGTGACATGAAGGTGTCATTTAAGAAGTTTAAAAACGTAATTTCTTTTGCTGAGCTACTAGTCCCTCTGTCCCAGTTTATGTCCGGGTAATTAAAATCTCAAATAATCAAAGTGTTACCCAGATTTGCAGCTTTCTCAATTTGATCAAACAACTGTTGTTTCTCGTCAATATTAACATGAGGTGGTTTATAACATATCCCAACCAATAGTTGATTTCCCTTCTTTTCCCCCAAGCAGTTATTTACCCATAAAGCTTCCACATTTTCCTCATCACATTCCACTTGCTTAAGATTTGGCTTTAACTCTTGGTTGACATACAAACATACCCCACCACCCACAAATATACCCCATCACTATTTTTGAAATATTTTAGCAGGCTGCTTATTCCACCTTCACCAAAAAAGGCATACTCTTTCTTAAAGAAGACACCCGAGGGTATTCCAAAAGGCATATTTCATTTTTCCACTAGCTTGTATCAAGTGTAGTGGTAATAAGCATTTTTTGTGCCTTCTTGACACACACAGTGAGTTTGTATATGTGGACGTTGAAGGGGCACATTTGAGACACAGCCATTGCAGTTTTTTTTTTAAACTATGAATTTTTACACTGCGTTTATGTCCCATTTTGGAGTATTTTAGCAGGCTACATATTTCAACTAGAGAGAAAACTCACAAGGAGTAAGTGTGTGAGAAAGCGCTTAAAGAGTGTGTAAGAAATAATAGCAGCTCTTAACATCCGTGAGGGAATACCTTTCCCCCTCATCTGAACACAAAATTGAACCAACGAATATCAAGATAAAATCTTAACAATAAATGAGTGGAGCGCTTGATAATATTTACATGCAATAATTGCATGTAATGTGTTTACTAAGATGTTTCAAATAAATGTAAATATATAAAAAGTGTGAATCTGGCAAAATCAAGTTTTTAATTACTTTACGAATACTTTGTTCAGATTCGGAGGCACTCACAAGTAATTCTTATTATTTTGTTTATGAATGAAAAAGAACCAATGAGTCAATATGTGGATGAGAGAACCGTATTGAGTCTGTACAATTCCTTAGAGTAATAAGTGATATGCCATTAGTAGTCTACTGCTGTACATATTGCTTAAACAATTCTTATTTTATAGCATGTTGTAGGATATAATAATCTCAATGAAAGCAAAGGAAGACAAACCTTGACTGTCTCTTTAATGATTTTTGCTACATTATGTGAGATAGCATTTGCAATTTATCATTGATATAAATGTCATTTACGAAGGGAAAGAAAACAATTTATAGCAGGTACAATGATAAATCATTCATTTAACTGTTATATACCTGCATGGACACATATGATATAATGGTTCTGGGCAGATTAGACAGTGCTTGATGGATTGTTAGAGCTCACATGAATACAACCCTATTACAGAAGATGTTCAAGTTCTTTAGCTCCGGCTCTCTGCTCACAGGCATTATTCAAATTGATAAAGGGGCACTCCACTGTCCTCTCCACCCAACTTCCACCCCCATGTTAATAGATATACCGCTAATGAAAAATGCATGCATTTAATTATGCATATTTTCATTGTGGGTATATCTTAAAAACAGCTTGCAAAAGCTGCAGATCTCCTTTATGCAACTGTCCAATAACAGACTTCCCAATGCAGCTAAATGAGAAGTATTTGCAGGGCAAATTGTCTGGGTAATTGTTGCCTCTTGAGTTTAACTCCACTGAGCTAAACAGCCAGCACGTAACAGTGTCAGCTGTATGCTTAAAAGCCGTTGGGTGCAACAAGGTTAAATTATAAAAGTGCCAATTTTTATTGAAATTTTTACTTTCTGTAAAATGAAAAAAAGAAATGTATTCAAATGTAGCTCCCAAATGATTTTCTTCTTTGCTTCTTTTTCCAATATGTTAACAATACTTAAATCACTATCATTAGTGAGAAAATATCTAGATCCTCTGAAAGCTGTGGTGGTCCCACTGATGCCTGTGTAGAAGAGAGTCGCCATAAAAAGTGATAAAGACTAAAAGAAAAAGATAGAAAAAGGTAATAAAAAAATTAAGATAAATATGTCAGTAATGGACAAGCCCGGACTGGCCATCGGGCAAATGCCCAGTCGGCCGCGATGGCACGGCCCATAGAGGGAGCTCTGTGAAGTGGGGAGATCAAAGATCTCTCTCACCAGCCTGTAACTAGCAGAGCACAGGCCCTGTGCACATGGTCTACACCTGTCAAGGGGTGTAGACCAGATGATTCTTCCACTCGACCACCATGGAAAATAATTGCTCCCCTGCATCCTTTCCTGCCAAGGATCAAGGTAAGGAAGAGGGATGGGGGAGTAAACTGTACAGGTTTTTTTATTATTATTTAGTAAATATTGAATTAGAAATGTAATTTTTTTGCCTCTTGTCTCCGTCTCACCAAGCAGCCCTTGACCCTTCCTCTCACAAGCTGCAGCACCACCCCCTTCACCCAGCAGCCCAATGTCCCCTCTCACACCCTCCAGCCCCTGTCTTTCACTCTCACCCTGCAGCCCCATGTCCCCTCTCATACCCTGCATCCAATGTCCCACCCAGCAGCCCTTGTCCCCATCTCTCACCTAGAAGCCCCATCTCACCCAGCAGCGCCTGCCCACCCTCTCACCCTTCAGCCCCACATCACATCTCATACCCTGCAGCCCCTGTGTCCCCCTCTCACCCACCATGTCCATGTCCCCTCTCATACCCTGCAGCCCCTGCTCCCCCACTCACCAGCCCCTGTCCCCACCTCTCATCCAGCAGCCCCTGCCCCCCTCTCACCCTGCAACCCCATGACTCCTCTTATCCTCTGCAGCCCCTGTCTCACCTAGCAGCCCCTGTCACCACCTCTCATCCAGCAACCATTGTCTCCTCTTCTCACCCAGCAGCCCCTGCCCCCTCTCACCCTGCATTCCCATGTCCCCTGTTATACCCTGCAGCCCCTGTCTCCCCCTCTGACCCAGCAGCCCCACGTTTCCTCTCGTATACCCTGCATTCCCTGTCTCACCCAAAAGCTCCTGTCATTACCTCTTATGCAGCAGCCCCTGCCCCCCCACCCAGCAACCACCTTCCCCACCTATCACCTAGCAGCCTCTGTGCCCCCTCACCCAGCAGCCCAATGTCACTCAGCAGCCTCTGTCCACTCTTACCCAGCAGCCCCATGTCCCCTTTCACACCCTGCAGCCCCTTACTCCCTCTCGCCCTGCTGCCCCATGTCCCCTCTCATACCCTCCAGCCCCTGCTCCCCCAGCCAGCAGCCCCTGTCCCCACCTCTCATCAAGCAGCTCCTGCCCCCTCTCACCCAGAAGTCCTTGACCCCCTCTCACCCTGCAGCCCCATGTGCCCTCTTATACCCTGCAGCCCCTGTCTCTCCCTCTAACCCAGCAGCCCCATAATTCCTCTCTTATACCCTGAGTCTTCCTTCTCTCACTCAGCAGCCCCTGCGCCCCTCTCACCCAGCAGCCCCATGTCCCCTTTCACACCCTGCAGCTCCTTTTTCCCTCTTACCCTGCAGCACCATGTCCCCTCTCACACCCAGAGGCCCCATGACACCATCTTTTACCCTGCATCCCCTATCTCCACCTTTCACCCAACAGCCCCTGTGTACCCCCAGCAGCCCCATGTCCCTTTCCTGCACCATTTTTTTTGCAAGCTGGCGATATCTATTGTTTATTTGCGTTACTTTCTCATTTTTATTTTTTATTTTTTTATTGTCTCATATTTTTCATTATCTGGAATATAACTTGGAGAATTTATACGAGAGTATGAGGACATTCAAAGGACATACCATATACAGGAACTTTCACAGTGAATCTACTAATATAGTATCAAATTGCAATGCTCTGTTGATGTACTTTACTATGTACTTGACTATATGTGTTCTATGCAGTTAAAGGAACACTATAGTCACCTAAATTACTTTAGCTAAATAAAGCAGTTTCAGTGTATAGATCATTCCCCTGCAATTTCACTGATCAATTCACTGTCATTTAGGAGTTAAATCACTTTGTTTCTGTGTATGTTTCAGCCCTAGCCACACCTCCCCTGGCTATGATTGACAGAGCCTGCATGAAAAAAAAACTGGTTTCACTTTCAAACATATGTAATTTACCTTAAATAATTGTATCTCAATCTCTAAATTGAACTTTAATCACATACAGGAGGCTATTGCAGGGTCTAGCAAGCTATTAACATAGCAGGGGATAAGAAAATCTTAATTAAACAGAACTTGCAATAAAGAAAGCCTAAATAGGGCTCTCTTTACAGGAAGTGTTTATGGAAGGCTGTGCAAGTCACATGCAGGGAGGTGTGACTAGGGTTCATAAACAAAGGGATTTAACTCCTAAATGGCAGAGGATTGAGCAGTGAGGCTGCAGGGGCATGTTCTATACACCAAAACTGCTTCATTAAGCTAAAGTTGTTCAGGTGACTATAGTATCCCTTTAATGTTATGTATAATGGGATTCATACTTTGGGTAATTGCAGCATTCATATACATGTATATTATTGTACATGTATGAGAACACTGTCTCTATAAAATAATTTGTATGTATATTTGTATTGTAATATTTGTCTATTCCTCTTTTTCACTAAAAATCATTTTCTACACACCTATGTATCTTTGTGATGGATCCACATATCTAGGCATATAAATGACTGTCACGCAATTTACATGTCTTTGTAATCATCCTTAATATTCTTATTTAATTTTCAAGCTAGACTGTAGGAGTATAGCAAACACTCTATATATAAATTAAATACCACAAAAACTCTGGCTAAGAGCTTTATCTAGACTTCAATTGTCTTTCCAGTTAGACAGAAGGACAGATATCAAAAACTCTACAAGAAAGGACACAAACCCTTTCTAATTGGAAGGGAAAATATATATCATCGGTAGGATGATTAGCAGCAGTAAAGATGACTCAACATTCTAAATTACAGCATTTATTTAGAACCCTTCATTCCCATTCCATCGAAATTTCTAAGGCAAGTACACTCCTTATTTTTAAATGTATACAGCATAAGGAAAATCCAAGAGTGGAAGCAAATATACTATCAAGGCCGATAAAGCAGGGTGATCTGGAATTTCCAGAAGTCAAGACGTTATACAAAGCAGCTAAACTCTCAAATGTAATTATCGCTCACTCCACAGATTATTCCCCACAATAGGTTGAAATCAAAATCATACTGGGCATAGTGTCACCATATCAAATACTTATGCATACTTATACATGAATAGCAGCTTTTTCATAAAGGGGCCGTGATAACATTCCCTAAATTTCTATCTGCATATAAGCTTCCATCGCATGTATTATTCTTCTGTCTCCAGTTACAATCTTTATTGACACAGGTGTGAAAGGTCCAAGGGGTGGCTGATGGTGATGAAGAACTCACACTTCCAGAAAAAAATGTGCATGCAACTTGCTCTTAGCAAGAAAGTATTGTCAGTGTGTTACTCCTTTGTAAACTGATTACAACTAGATTCCACTTGGGAGTTTTTCTAGGCCTGGCAAAAATATTTAGGATCGGCCCTAGAGTCAAGTAATTGGGCTATGGCTTATAACAATCACAATAGGCTGATAACTTGTGCCTCACACAAATAAATACATAGAAAGATCCTCTACAGATGGTATCGTGTCCTGGCAAAATTGGCACGTTTATATTCAAATACTATCAATAAATGCTGAATATACCAAGGAGTTCAGACATGCAATAGAACGCAGAATTATGGTCAAAAGTGAATGAATTAATATCTATGGTTAAAAGTCAATAGATTAATATCATCTGTGACCAATATTATACTAGCACCAAATATAGAGACATTTCTCTTTCTTATTTTGCCACTTAGATGGACCAGTACTGAAAATACTGTTTCACACCCTAACAGATAGATAAAAGATAAAATGTGGACTATCCCCTCCTCATCCTCTTTTTTGCATAGTCGAGCTCTTCATAAGCCAGACTAAAGGCATACCTGCAAGGCTGGGGGTGAGACTGATTTCACATCCAAGAAAAACAGACAATGCAGACACTTCTAAACAAGTAGCGCTTGTATTTTTAGTAGCAGCTGATGCCATAGTGCAAACCTTAAACAGCCATGATAGTTTCCTTCGGAAAATGCTGGTTGCTCTGGGCCTTGCTGCAATACAGCTTGCTATTGGTTCCTTTACTTGACCAGAATCTTGCACCAATGGACCAGAAAGAGGACAAGACCAAGAGATTGGAGTGTCTGTGGTGGGGACCATACCACTCAAGCCTACTGTACCTGAGCAAGCTGGTGCTCTCTAAATCGTGAGTAATATATTTTACTCTCTTATGTTACTACATATTCTGGCTATTTACCATTGTTTTTATTTTTATTTTTCCATATGCACTGGGAGTTATTATTTTCCCAAGTCTATATCTACAAGCCTACACATATCCTACGACAGGGATTGTACATCCACGCCTATTACACCTATAGCTTGATATAGCTCTATAAAGAGTAAGTGGGTCTTTGGCTTATTATTTATTTCATTTAACAAATATATTCACTACCCTGTGAATTAGATTGCTTATTTTATTTACATGTTATAAGAACACCGTTTCCATAAAAGAATGTGTATGTTTATTTGTATTGTAAAGTAGTTCTATAGTAATGGGAATACATAGTTGTATTTCTAACACTATAGTGTCCTCTGGACTCCCCTCACTTGTGGCACATGCAGGGTAAAAAAAGCCTTTATTTACTCATTCGATTCCAACGCTGATGCTCCTATGTGCTGGATCGATGCTCCTCCTCAGCCGACAGGGGTCCTAATGCTCAGGACCAGCGAGCCCCTCAAGCGCATTATACCCTCCCTATAGGAAAGCATTGAATCACTAATGTTGGATGTCCTCATGGTGACCTAGAGTCCGGTAAACTCACCAAAAGTGTCTCTGGTGGTCGTCTCAAAAACTGCAATGTTTTACATTGCAGGACTAAGAGGGGAAAGCAACACTGCACCTAGACCACTTCAAAGAGTCCCTTTAGTCACTAAGGTGTTGCATTCTCATATTTTAACATGGCTCTCGCTATTTTCTGTTTCTTGTACCTTAATGTGTATGTATGTTTATTTATGTATGTATGTATGGGTATTTGTGCATGCATCCCACCAATCAAATGCCAACACTGCATACAAACATTCCCATTCAATCAAAATCAAACATCACATCCAAACACAGCCCTGTTGTAAAACACCAAAATTGTACACAAACACCCCTTCATTCAAACACCAACACAACACATAAAAGCCAACACTAAAATCAAACACAAGCACTACACACAAGTACACTACTGCATTTCAATGAAAACAGCAAATAAATCCCTACATATACTCTATACAAAAACATGCTTAAATTGAAATGCACAAACACTACTCACAAATACAACCCTGCAAAGATGGAAAATGGTGCATCCCCAGCTGGTATGGCATCTGGAAGCTTTATGAAACATGGGGATCTACCTTTTGGCCACCTTTGCGCAAGAGGAAAGCCCAAAAAGAATTCTTGGATGAGGGCCCTTTCTACATTAGTTCCACTATTACATTAAAAGTATTTTTTTTAATAATGAAATTAAACAAAAAAATAGAATAGGTTATAAAAAAACCTGGGTGCTACTGGCAAATACAGCAGGCAGTGAAGGCAGGCACTGTGTGGCAAATTGATTCAGTCAGCAGCACAGCATTCAGTAGGCATGTGCATGGGGAACATTTTCGGTTCGGTTTGGCATTCCGAAATTCGGGATTTTCGCAATTCGGGACTTCAGCAATTCGGCACTTCAACACTTCGGAACTTCGGCAATTCGGCACTTCGGCACATCGACACTTCGGAACTTCGGAATTTTGGGACTTCGGGACTTCTATTGCAGCCGCTAAGTAGATAACTCCCTAATTCCCATGGTATTAGGGAGTTATCTGCCAAAAGGCTGAAAGACCTAAATTGGTCTTTCAGCCAAATTTACTAATACTAAGTAAAAATTACTTAGTATTAGTAAATTTTGCCCCTACTCGCTATACCCCTACTGGCTGCTCACTCTGGCTGCTCACTGTTTAAAAAAAATAAAATAAAAAAATAGACCTATTGCCCCCCCTGCCCCCACCCCTGAGCGGCGGGTGGGGGCCCTAAAGTAAAATGATGGGGGGGACCTATTGTCCCCCCCGGCCCCCACCCCTGAGCGGTGGGTGGGGGCCCTTAATACTAATAAGGGGGGACCTAATGTCCTCCCCCCTGGCCCCCACCCCTGAGCGGCAGGTGGGGGCCCTAAATTGGAATAAGGGAGGGCCTAATGTCCTCCCCCCGTCCCCCACCCCTGAGCGGTGGATGGGGGCCCTAAATACTAATAATGGGGGACCTAATGTCCTCCCCCCTGGCCCCCACCCCTGAGCGGTGGATGGGGGCCCTAAATACTAATAAGGGGGGACCTATTGTCCTCCCCCCCGGCCCCCACCCCTGAGCGGCGGGTGGGGACCCTAAAAATAAATGTCCCCCCAGGTGACCCCTAGTCACCCCCTCCCCCCCAAAAAAAATTATCCCCCTACCTACCTCCTTCACCCCTAAAAATAATGAGGGGGGGACCTTTAACTAAGTACCTGTAAAAAAAAATAAAACTTACCATTCAATGTTTTCGTTTTTCTAAAATCTTCTTTTTTCAGCCCCCAAAACGGCCAAATAAAAATCTATAATAACCGAAGCAATAAAAAAAAAAAAACGAGCACAAAAAAAATCCATCTTCACCCGGCAAGGGCTCCGCGCAGACTGAGCTCTGCAGGGCGAGGGGAAGGCTTATAAAGCCACAGGCTGCTCACTGTTTAATAGACATGCCCCTACTTGCTTTACTTAGTATTAGTAAATTTGGCTGAAAGACCAATTTAGGTCTTTCAGCCTTTTAGTAGATAGCTCCCTAATACCGTGGGAATTAGGGAATTATCTACTTATTCACTCCTGTCATTACATTGACAGGCTAAGTAACTTACATTTTATATGAATGTATGTTACTTGATTGTTGTAAATGTTGCAAATGCTTACAGCTGAATCCTGGCTATGTTTGTATACTTTTTATTTAAAATTGTATACAATGTAACATTCTTCTTCTTTCACTGGGTAAGTATATTAGTACTTAGGCAATACTGTGCTTCGGAACTTCGGAACTTCGGCACTTCGACACTTTGACACTTCGGCACTTCAGCACTTCAGCACCTCGGCACTTTGACACTTTGGAAATTCGGTAATTTCGGAACTTCGGGACCTCGGCAATTCGGCACTTCGGCAATTCGCCACTTCGGCATACCCGAAGTACCCGAATGTCCGTATTGCCCGAAATTCGTCCGAATTCATATTCGGACGGAAACGAATTGCACATGTCTAGCATTCAGAAAGCACAGAATAAGAAACAAAATGTCTCAGTAGACTATCTCTCTGTCACAGGATGTTGTGGGAATGGCAGGCTCACCAGGTCTCACACAGAAAATCAATGAATGGCAATGAGGTGAGCACATCACGGTGTGTCACACTTAATACTCAGTCAAAGAAGGGTGGAAAAAGATACCCTGTTTATATACTGCTTCCTCAATCTGCTTTTCAAAAACTAAAAAGACAACAACAAAAAACACCAGCACACACCATTGGACGAGACCCTTCTGCATCATGTCACAGTAGTGAGCTTATTGGACAAACAAAAAAACAGCTCATACCCATGTCCCTCCTCTTTCTGTGATGCAAAAGGCTGGCATCATAAATTTAATATTTGTTGCCAAATAATAAATCAGACTTTTAAATAAAATAGGGCAGACGGCCAGTTCTTTCCCGGGCTCCTTAGCATGACCCGCAGTTATGCCGGGAGCCAGAATATGACGTCAATCCGGCTCCCGGCATAACTCTGCAGTACATGAGGGAGCAGAGCAGAGAGATCATAGTTCCTTTTCTGACAGCTAAGCGCGGTTGTCAGCACGCTTACCTGCCTGCATGTCCGCTCGCCTTCCTGCCCAGCAGCTACACTGGACCCCAGGTGAAAAACCCACCCAGCTCTGCCAAAAGTAGGGTGGATTTAATTTTTTTTAAATAATAATAATTGTGAGTGTTGGGGGAAAATGTGTGTGTATTTGTCAGTGTATGTGAGTGAGTGTGTGTGTCTCAGTGAATGTGTGTGTGTTTGTCAGTGAATGTGTGTGTCTAAATGTGAGTGAGTGTGTGTGTCAGTGAATGTAAGTGTGTGTGTTTGTGTCAGTGAATGTGAGTGCGTGTGTGTGTGTCAGGGAATGTAATTATGTGTGTCAGTGAATGTGAGTGATTGTGTGTATCAGTGAACTTGAGTGAGTGTGTGTGTCAGTGAATGTGTGTCTGTCAGTGAGAGTGTGTGTGTCAATGAATGTGTGTGTGTCATTGTGTGAGGGTCATTGTGTGAGTGTGTCTGTCAGTGAATGTGTGTGTATATGTCTGTCCTTGAGTGTGTGTGTCCATTGAATGTGTGTGTCTGAGTGATTGTGCATGTCTGTCAGTAAGTGGGTGAGTCTGTCAGTGCTTATGTGTGTCTGTCAGTGAGTACGCAGGTTAATTTATTAAAGGGTTCAAGTGTCCCTCTCACAGACTGTGTTCACATTCATTAAATATACTAACATACACCCCCCCACACAAAAAAAACCCAACCAAAAACGAAAAAACAAACAAAACAGCAAAAAAGAAAATCAGGATCTTACAAAGATGAATAATGGGTCTTAGGTGTGTCTCAAACACACAATGATTGAACGATAGAGAGGTTAGGTTAATCTCCCATCTCTGCAAGTGTCTCCAATTCTTTTAAAACAATTTTTTGTTTCTTTGTTAATTCTCTATTCAGGGACTCAATGTATCTCTATCAATCACCAATTGTGAGTGAGGAAGAGGCATAGAGATGACTCTAGTCCCTTTTCTCTTAATGCCACAATTACATCCTTGATAAAAATAGAGAAGAAATATCCCTTTATCGCTGTATATTATAGCCCAAGTGTGAAGGCTTCAGATTCTTTAGAGTACATTTATAGAGTACTGTTGTTATCCACAGAACCCCCCTCCTCCCTTTAATAAGAAACAAATAAAACAACGTATTTATTTATGTATCTCTGACACTCTTTTTTTGTTTGCAGTTAATGAATTAAATATTTAGGGGGAGGATTGGAATATGCCCACCCTACCAAAAATAAAAACTATCCCATTCCACATGACAACAATTTAAAATGTCTGCCTGATAATGAAACATATGCAAAGTGTCAAAATTGCATGTTTCAGAATTAAAATGGCCAAGTCTCAAATGTATCCCTTTATAAAGACCTCATTGGAGGTCAAATTTTGCTGTTTATGTTCTTATTCTTAAAATACATTTGCTACATTCTTGTACCTTGAGTGCCTGGATCATTTTGCTTTTTACATTTATGTATGGAGATTTTTAAGGCCTCGGGTCCAGCTGTGCACCTTTATTAGATGATTGAGGATTTCTTCCTTCCTGGTTTCAACTCAAATATACCCCTGTGATCTTACAAAAATATAATATCTCGGGGGTTTAATTATATATTTTAATGCATACTTTTATT
The DNA here is from genome assembly GCA_933207985.1 of Pelobates cultripes. Classification (NCBI taxonomy): domain Eukaryota; kingdom Metazoa; phylum Chordata; class Amphibia; order Anura; family Pelobatidae; genus Pelobates; species Pelobates cultripes. The sequence continues at coordinate 257,475,845 of OW240913.1, forward strand.
TAAAAATATACCAAAATATTGGTTATGGAGATAATAAAAAACGTATATATCCAACATATCAAAATTTGATATTTAGTTTTGAAGAAGTATTGCCTATTTTCTGTATACAAATTGATTAATGTATTTTTACTTTTTATTAGCTGCACCATTTTTAAAAAAAAAATCTTTGTTGTGCAGAGAATTAATTCTGGGGAGCCTCCCTGGCCACTATGGGCACTGCGGGTTTGCTCCAGCTCCTCCACTTCCCAAAGACAGACCTGCTTAGGGGCCAGGAGTCCACAAAACCCTCCATTCCCAGCGGTAGGGTCAGTATCCTGCGGGACCTCCATTTTGCCGGCTGTCTCACAATGTTGTGGATGGTTCATGGGCACCTTATCCGTCTTGGCTCTGGGCTCGGAAGGGGAGTGATTCACCAAAACACTGCTGGGAACCACCACATTTGCGGGGTAGTGATTGATTTTCATGATGGGAGTTAATCTGTGTCCCAAAGGCCGTTCACACTGCATCAAAGGCTGCCAGAGTTCCCATTGCGGCATAAAGAAAAGGGTCGGTGTGGTGGCCATCTTGACTATGCCATGTGTACTTGCTGTGTCAGGGTAAATAACCACTTTGCCTCTGAACTTGCAGTAGCTGAACCTGGTGGGGACTGGGATATCCCCCACCGGTTCGGGGGATGGGGGGGTCAGGGTTGTAGGTGCAGTTGTTGCTGTCACTGTCAGTTTAAGGCTGGGAGATCGGTCACCTCAACCTTACGTGGAGGACCTCAGGTGCATAGGCCACAATGCAATTCCTGATCATAGGTTGTGAACTGAGGCTTCAAACTTGCCCACTTGAGCTCCTTTGTACACTGGAACAGGTGAGTGTTCGTTTTATTATACTTTGAGGTGAGAGTTTCGGCAGAACATTACGATTTTCAATCGAAATGTGTGTAGCTCACATAAAGCACATATGTTCACCAAGATGGCCTGGCCCCGCCCCAACAGCTGCACCATTTCTTTACAAATTATAATTGGTAAAACTGTAACTTTACTGTATGGTATTTTTTTTTGTTTCAATTTTTGTTATTTTTTTTTAGTATCTCCATATATTTTTTAAATAAAAGTATAGATTTACAAATAAATAATAAATAAAACATTTTGTTTATAGTAAACGAGGAGTTCTAAATTTATGTATGGTTTAAAAACAACTTATAATACTTCTATGTACACTGAATGAGTAACACTGAAATTACTAATGAACAAAGACATGCATTTTACATAGTTACATAGCTGAAAAGAGACATGTGTCCATCAAGTTCAGCCTTTCTCACATTTGTTTTTGCTGTTGATCCAAAATAAGACAAAAACCCAGTCTGAAGCACTTCCAATTTTGCAACAAACTAGGAAAAAAATCCTTCTTGGCCCCAGAATGGCAGTCAGAAAGCTCCTTGGATCAAGAAGCTGCTACCACACTAATTAAAAATTATATACTTGAACATTAAGTTTTAAAACTGTTTATCCAATTGCTGTTTAAACATCTGTATAAACTCTAATAAAACCACATCTACAGGCAGAGAATTCCACATTCTTATTGTTCCTATTGTAAAAAAACCTTTCATTTGCCTTAGACCAAATCTCCTTCCTTCCAGTCTAAATGTATGAGCTTGTACCCTATGTATAGTCCTGTTTGTGAATAGATTTAAAGACAATGGTTTGTATTGACCTCAAATATATTTGTATAATGCTCTTGTATCTGAATAATATTCCTTAATAACCCTTCAAATACTTTCCCAGCTACAGAAGCTAAAGGGACACTATAATCACCAAATCAACTTTAGCTCAATGAAACAGTTTTGGTGTATAAATCATTCCACTGCAGTCTCTTTGCTCAATTCTCCGCCAGTTAGCCGTTAAATCACTTTTTATACATCCCTGGGCACACCTCCTTGCATGTGACTTACACAGCCTTTCTAAACACTTCCTGTAAAGAGTTGACTGATGTTTACACTTCCGGTATTGCAAATTCTGCCTAAATTTTAATTTCTTATCTTCTGCCCTGTTAATAGCTTGCTAGACTCTGCAGAATCATCCTGTGTGTAATTAAAGTTACATTTCCAGAGCAGGAGCAAGGAACAAAGTAAATAACCTCTGATTAAAAATGAAGCCATTTTATTTCATGTAGGCTGTGTGAGTCATCGCCAGGGGAGGTGTGGTCAGGGATGCAAAAACAGAAACAAAAGTTATTTGTTTCCTATTTATGGGGAAAAATTATATTTTCCTATTTATTATTATTATTTATTTCCTTATTTTAACCAGCAGTTCCCCTGCTCGTAGTTACAGGGTCAAATATAAGGCTTGATTTTCCGTTTTTTTCACTTTGAAATTTGCCAGATTGGTTATGTTGCCTTTGAGAGTGTATGGTAGCCCAAGAATGAGAATTACCCCCATGATGGCATACCATTTGCAAAAGAAGACAACCCAAGGTATTCAGAGACTTATGGCAGATATCAGTGTTACAATGTCACTATTGATAAATTTTAAAAATATATATTTTAAAACAGCAATGTCCTACAAAAAAAGCTAAGAACATGTTAAAACTGGGTATTTCTAAACTCAGGACAAAATTTAGAAACTATTTAGCACAGGTGATTTTTGGCGGTTGTAGATGCATAACAGATTTTGGGGGTCAAAGTTAGAAAAAGGTTTTTTTTTTAAATTTTCATTATATTTTATAAAAAAATATATAGTAAATTATATGATATGATGAAAATAATGGTATCTTTAGAAAGACCATTTAATGGCGAGAAAAATGGTATATAATATATGTGGGTACACTAAATGAGTAAGAGGAAAATTACAGCTAAACGCAAACACCGCAGAAATGTAAAAACAGCCCTGGTCCTTAACGGTAAGAAAATTGAAAAGCGGTCTGGTCACTAAGGGTTAAACAGAAATAGTCCCTGCGGCACATATATGAAAAATAAGTGTTTTTTTAACTATGCAAAACGGGTGTTAGTCACTTTACATACATTCTACACCTGTTATAGCACAACCTATTCAAAAGAAAATGTTTGCTTTATGTGCTATCTTGCCTAAAATACAACAGACATGGCACATGTATTGAAAGTGAAAAATGTGCATTAATTTTCCTGATTTACTACTAATCCTTTTAATGAGACAGCAGATCTTCCAACACCAACATTCAATTATGGGTACAAATAAAAAAATTTAATTGTCATTAATTGGAATGCATGCAGAGTTATTGTTATTGTTATAGAGATATTGTCCTTGTCCAAAAATACAGCACATTCAACATTAAAGCTAGATTTAAAGTTCATAAAAAATTTTTTTAAATATCCAACTTGGGTAAAATAGGGTATTTAGTTACAAGATAGGATCACATATTGCATAGGTCTGCAATTTCATCAGTGTACCACATTTAGCGTAAGCAGATCTTACTCTATACACACCTATTTACTAGATTAACCCAATTATATGGTACATCCATCCTCTTGGGCTTTGCCAGTGCAGGACTTTGTAATAAGGCATCTGAGATAGGTTGGGATGCAAAACTGAGGTTTGGTCAATACTTTATAAGGATGTTGTTGAACCAAATAAAATAATGTATAAATAAATTGCACTTCAAACTTGCTTTAACATATATAATGCTTTTAAAAATACCTGATTAACGTGAAATATGTTAAGCTACACACTATGATTATATTGCATTAGACTAGAAAAACTGATGTACCTCGTGATTTCACTGATTAGATTAACCCATTAACCACATGAGACATTTGTTTTCTTTGGTCTCACTAGATAGTAAATAGGTAATATTAATTATCCCCAAAAATAATATTTGTTTTTTTCTCTCCAACCAACCACCGATAAACCTATTCACCACATGAAATAGTTTTCAGTAAATGTTAGTATGATCTATTTGGTTATATAATCTCAATTTTAGAAAAGCTTCTCACCTTCCGTACTGGCAAACCAAAATTAGCAGATAGATGATTGGTGCTTTACCCTAGAACAGGGGTAGGCAACCTTTTAGTAGTACTGTGCCAAAAAAAGATGTTAAAGTCCCGTGGCATGCCAGCCCTTTTTTTTTTTAAATTGAGATGTGTATGGTGCCCTATTTTGCTTGTGTTAATTATGGGTGCTGCCGTTGTTTTTTTAGCATTGTATTTGTGCATATGTAGGCTGTTATATTGTATATGTTCATGAAGTGGTGTTGTGTACAATACTTATGAATGTGGACTGTGTATGGGGGCTGCTTGTGGAATTGTATGGATGATATGTCACATTGACTGTTTGGTGGTGTGTATATGTGGGGCTGCGTGTGGTATTGCATATGATAGGCTTCTTGTGTGCATGTTTGTGGATTGTTAGTGGTGCTGTGTTTGTGGGGACTGCGTGTATGTTTGTGTATGGATGTGTTTGCATTAGTTGTATGAGGAGGTTTATTTTGCAGCTCTGTGTATATCTGGCAGTGTGGGTAGCTTCCCTGGCATTCAGTGGGACCAAGATAGCCAGGTACAGGTCAAGGGCAGAAGCTGTTATAGCTGTTGTGGGCTACTATATTCATAAGTGCTGGTAAGAAGTTTTCTAAGATCACTTCCACTAGGTGCTGCAATGAGTAAATTGAGGATTGTCCCTCACCACCTGCAATCGCCACTCAGTTTGCACTAGCAAACATCTGAAGTCCCACTGGTACTCCTTATAGGCCAGAGCGTATTTGTCTCTGGCTGCCTTACGTGTCTTGCATAGACAACCTGAGTGCCATGCATGGCACACGTGCCATAGGTTGCTGACCCTAGAAGACCAAGCTTTCTCACAAGAACAAAATGTATTATAATCTACAGATTCAATGAATTAAAATATAAATTTACACTGATCCTTGCACTGTATAATAAATTCAGCAAAAAGTGAAAGTCTTATCCATTGAAAAAACTCCAAGCAATATAGACTAGAAATAACATTGGAATAATCAAACAAAATAATAGATATTAAAGGAAGCCTGGGAAGTAGGAAAGTGAAACAGGTTTAACAATAGTGGAGCCCCATCATTTCAGCATTTGAACCTTTATCAACAGAGGGCCTAATGGGATGGTAGAGGGGTGGTAATAAGACCTAATCATTTTTCAGTATGACAACCATGATTATGTGTCTAACATAAAGCTTTCATTTTTTGTACACCTTTTGTATGCCTGTTAGCACCCACTTTTAAACAAATAGTGTTACTGGTTATTCCAAGTCTCTAGTGATGTTGCCCCCCACTCCCTCCACCACATGGTACAGCACAAGGAGAAGACTTAGTCTCTTACACACGAATACCACCAACTGACCAAACACTCTTACTTTGGCAGTATTTGGCTAATACACCTTGCCCCTAAATATACGTGGTGAAATTGTAATACTTACTACATAGCCAAAGCTCCCATTTTCCTAGTCATGCTATGTTTTAAGAAAACCTTACAATATATATAGAAACTTTTGTCTAAAATAAATCGGAACCTCAAAAAACATCCACTCCGCTATAAGGCTTTAGATTTGTTTCCCATGTAAAACAATAAAACATTTTATATTGTTACATATAATAACCCCTAATTTGTCAGCTTGTCTTTTGATTCTTTGCAGTTTGTGGTGAACTCAAAGGATTGATTTGACAATTAGATTAACATAAGCTTGCATCTAATTTTCAGAGGTCTCCTTGACATGCATATTTTCCAGCAGTAAATTTCAGCTGCCAAATTACAGATGCAAAACACTGACTGGAAATAAAGTGGCTCATATTTTGAGCTGCTTGTAAAGGCAACAAAGACACAGGGATGTATTCGCTAAACAACAAATTGTATTGAATTTACAATCAAATTGCTAAATTTAATCTAACATAAAAAACTGGGACTATAGCTGAGTTGGAATATTATAAAGACTTTGCGGAATATTGACAAGTGGAAGTTTAGGCCAAACCAGCAGAATTGGAAACATTTATTGGCTTGGCAATTTTGTAAGCAAATGACTAATTACATAAATGAGTGTAAGCATTGGCGTACATACCGGGGATGCATCTGCGACCGGGCCTTGCCCACCAGGGGGCCTGGCAGCCCTGCGACCTGGTATGTACGCCAGTGTGACCAGCCTCTTCTCCTGGGGGGCCCAGGAGCTGGCCAAGTCAGGGCCCCCCGAGGCTGGCCCTGGTGTCACCAGGCGGGCTGGCGGGTGTGTGAGGGAGCATCCTCCCCTGAGCGCTCTCTGCCCAGCTCCCTTGCGCACAATACTGATGCCGGAGCCGGCATCAGTACGCGGCACACGAGGGAGCTGAACAGGGTGCACTCAGGGGAGAGTGCTCCCTCGCGCACCCGCCAGCTCAGTAACCGCCCGCCCAGCAACACCACTGGACCTCAGGGAATCCCCTCAGCACTCCCAAAGGTAGGGAGGCTGGGGGATTAAATTTTCAAAAAAAAGTGTGTGTGTTAGTATTAGAGTGTGTGTGTGTGTTAGTATTAGAGTGTGTGTGTGTGTGTGTTAGTATTAGAGTGTGATTGTTAGTATTAGAGTGTGTGTGTGTTAATATTAGAGCGTGAGTGTGTGTGTGTTAATATTAGAGTGTGTGTGTGTGTTAGTATTAGAGTGTGTGTGTATGTGTGTTAGTATTAGAGTGTGTGTGTGTGTGTTAGTGTTAGTTTTGGGGTCAGTGTGTGTGTTAGTTTGTGTGTGTCAGTGAGGTGTGTTACTGTGTGTCTGTTACTGAGTGTGTTAGTTTGTGTGCGTCTGTTAGTGAGTCTGTTTGGTGTCTGTTAGTGAGTGTGTGTTTGTCAGTGAGAGTGTATGTTTTGTAAGTGAGTGTGTATGTGTCTGTCTGTCAATGAGTGTGTATGTATGTCTGTCACTGAGTGTATGTCTGTCAGTAAATGTG
>OW240913.1:257490333-257527123 GCA_933207985.1 Pelobates cultripes
AACTGCGGCTCTCAGTTCGTCATTTTTTTATGCTAGACCTGCACATATGGCAATGTGAGCTAGATAGGTAGAACTCGAAACAAATTACGATTTGGGCGATCCGCAATGCATACTCTGGCAGAGGGTTTGGGACCAGGTGGGGCCTAATGTGTCTCCATTATGCTACACACTCTATTATGGAGGCATTTTAGATATACCAAGAAACTCACAACTGTGGGCTCCTATACACAGGCAAATTTGGGATTTTTTTTAGTTATCTGGAGCCAAGAGTTTAGAGTCTATTCCATGTCCGAGATAAGGTCCATGACGAGATATTGACGGCAATCGTTGCAAATGCCAAAGTCAGAACTGTTTCTCGCAGGGCAACTGTTGCATTTTATTCACTCATACCTTACTGAATATCTGACCTATACCACCATTTAGGGCTCTAGAGGTGTAGTTAAATGGTGGGGCTTTAATGAAAATATGTAGATGCCCTTATAATCAACAGATAGTACAGATCTCATGTACAATTAGTCAAGATTTGTATTACTCAGAATAATTTTAAGACCCACATTCAATGCAGTTTAAATGTGAATGGTCACTTCTCTGAAATTTACATAAATAGGAAAAAAATATTGACAAACACATAACTTATTAACATTTGACATGCTACATTTTCTTTTAAACTCATATAAGAAAATTTCAAAAATAACATCATACACCAGTTTAGATAAGGTAAAGCCAGGCAAACACTGAGGAAGAATTTTTTTTTTTAAAGGGACACTATATTTACCAGAACAACTACAGCTTAATGTAGTTGTTCTGGTGAGTATAATAGCTTCCTTCAGACATTTTCATGTAAACACTACATTGCCCCTAGGGACACCTCCAAGTGGTCACTCCTTAGATGGCCACTGGAGGGGCTTCCTGGCTCAGGGCTACACAGTAAGCGGTCCTGCCGTTCAGCGTCCCCACACTCTGCATGGAGAAGCTGAATTTTCCTCATAGAGATTGATTCAAGGATCAGGGCCAGCACCGGCGGACCCGGGCAGAGCTGGAATTAATGTGAGTTTTAACCCATTCTGAGGAGGCCAAGGAGGGGTGGGGTGGGGGCGAGCCACCTAAATGGTGGGTTTTCACTATAGGGTCAGGAATACATGTTTGTGTTCCTGACCCTATAGTGATCCTTTATATTATTTAATTCTAGTGGCACATCAGTTTGTAAAGTGACATGTCTATTTCCCCTCTGTCAAAACATGATTAGAGGTTATGGCAGAGAGCATCTTCAGAGCATTTTCACAGAAGTTATATGTTTCTAGAAGACCGAAATACAACATGGCACTGTATAGGGTTTATTTCATAAATAGGACATCATAAGAGATGGCTTTTAAAGACACATGGTCTTTGTGTGTGCAGTGAATAGGCTTTTATCCATGAAGCCATAGAACGGAACACTTCTGTAATATTTATTTTACCACTATGTATTCTGGGGTTTTGATCAGTGTATTATGAAGAATCTGTTTAAATCTTTACATTGCATTAAATCGAATTAACCTCAGGTCGGTCTCTGTTGAAATGTGGAATTTCTGGATTTCTCATAGGTCAGCCAAGGGTCTGTGCCATTTTCTGCCATTCCCTGCAAAGCTCTGACTCATCCTGAAAAAAGTTATGTTTTCAGGTTCATGTCATTCAAGAGAGGATCTTCCAGCAGCAGCAAGTTGTTTACGTATGCCGACTGACATGAATATATTTCTTTTGCTGACACATAGCTCCAGATGTTCCAGGCATCTGGTCGAAGGTGCAGCCAGAGTTAATGAGATCCTGTGAATGCTGTTCAGCATTGGATAGAGTGCCTGTCAAGGTATGAGCAGTGTGGTTATCAGTAAGTAGAATTAAATCTGCTCCCCTGCAGTAAACTACCTGCCTAACACTGCTTACAGGTTCATTCACAAAACTATAAATGTCCCGGTCTGGATTCGCTGAAATAATCTAGGGACCATCTAGTTTTTTGTTTTGTAAAAAACCTTAAAGCCAGGAATAGATGTTTGAGTAATAAAAATAATCAGTATTTGAATACAATGTAATAATTTTTACTTGACAAAATGCAAATATTTACAATACCATAAACAGACACGACAAGCGCTAGAACTACTACAGCTTATTGTGGTGGTCATGGGCAGTGGCGTAATAAGAGGGAAGGGGGGTGGAGGACAGTCTGCCCCGGGTGCCACCAGGTAGGCGGGTGCCATGACCCTGGTCTGGGTGCTGGAAGGGATGTGTGAGCTATGGGGCCGCACAATGCCCCATGGTAGCCGGGGTGCCGGGCGGCCAGCGCAGCTCACAGACGCAGAGACCAGCAATTACCAGCTGAACTGGCCGCACAGGAGGAAACTGGGGGTAGAGCTAATAAGTCACGGGTGGAGCCAAACCGATATTGGGGCGGGGCTTAACACAGCCCTTACCCGCTGATGTTACTGCTGCACATGGATGTGAAGCAAGAAGGAATCCCTGCTTCTCCAACTAACAAGCTCCAGGGAAGGAATTCAGTGAATCCACTCCTCCTCCAGCCCACACTGTCTGTAAGTAAGAGAGTGAGTGTGTGTGTGTGTGACTGACTGTCTGCGCGCGCGCGCGTGTGTGTGTGTGTGTATAACTGCCTGCGGCTATATGCGTGTGTGTGTGTGTGTGTGAGAGACTGTCTGTCTGCCTGTAATGGTGTGTGTGTGTGGGTGGGTGTGAGACTGTCTGCCTGCCTGTAACTGTGTGTGTGTAACTGTCTGCCTGTAACTGTGTAGGTGTGTGTGTGAGAGAGACTGCCTGCCTGTAACTGTGTGTGTGTGTGTGACTGCCTGTAACCGTGTGTGCCCCTGTCTGCATGTGACTGTCTGACTGTGACTGTATGATGCTGCCTGTGACTGTGTGTGTTAATGTATATGTGACTGTCTACCTGTAACTGTGTGCGTGACTGTCTGGCTATAACTGTGTGTTTGATTGCCTGTGACTGTATGTGCGACTGTATGCTTGTAACTGTGTGTGTGACGGTCTGTCTGTACCTGTGTGTGTAGGGATTTTGTATTAGAGGGCAGGGGTTTTCTATTGGGAAAGAGATCTTGTATAAGTTGGGCTGAGCAGGAGATTTGTGGAAGGGGAGTGCAAGGGTTTTGTAGAAGGGGGCAAGACAGGGGTTTTGTAGAAGGAACTGACAGGGGTTTTACAAAGTTTACAAATTTGTGCAATACATTAAAAAATATTCTTGGGAAGGGGGAGGTTTCGAAACGCAGGATCCGCCCCGGGTGCCAAATGCTCTAGGTATGCCCTAGGTCATGGGGAAAGGAGGTTATGGGTGCAGCATTCTATGATTTGGCATTAACAATGTAGTCAATGGCAATGCAACATGGCTAAATTCTTCAGACTAGTACACACATTTTGGTGAGATAATTAAAGTAACACTATAGTGTCAGGAACACAAACATGTATTTCTGACCCTACAGTGTTAAACCCACCATTTAGGTGGCTTGCACTCCCTCAGCGCTCTTAAAAGAAATTAAAACTCACCTTATTTCCAGCACCTCGCGGGTCCGCCAGCGCTAGCCCCATCCCCGATCCGCATCCTTGATGACATTATCAGAATTGATTTGTTTTGAACTACACCTTCCACGACTTTTTGCCAGCATTATAGGTGTTTCCCACGGGGAAAGCATCGAATTGGCTAAAATCGGCAAGGAAGTCAACTCCTGACTCCCCATGGAGAATTTCATTTATATCCAGTCTTTACACCTACATTTCCCATGATAAGGACTTAACAGGATGTTACAGATTATCACCCCCATATTCTCCTACTCCATCATGATCCTAAGATCACTCCCCTCCCTTGTGTACAATACCCCCATTGCTTTCTAAGACAGGACATACAATTCTTAACAGGAGGAGAAGGGAAACAAAAGAAAACATTTGTATCTAATTATATGTTATTGTTTTTATCATATTCTGTAATTCTTCAGAAGAACAAAGTAGTAGACAGTACAGTATGTCTTAATGAACAGTGGATACAGCACTGAATAAAAATATTATGTTTTATATATATCTAAATATATATTTGCATACTATTGTGTATCCCTACTATTCAGGGTGGTGTACAACATTTATCTGGACAAATGACGTATCACTGCTTAGTTAGTTGACTCCACATTAACTTCAGTATTGTCTCTTTTCAGTAACCGTGTTAAAACAATCCTTCAAAATGTCTTTTTGGACGGTAGTTGTAATGGCACAGTGAACATCCTTTTATATATCCAACAAAAATGTGTCATCAACTTATATAATATATGAATCACACAAATATGATAATCAAATCATTCTTATCTTATGCATCACAATTCCCCTTTTGGAACTGCCAAAACATTATGTATGATTTAAAATTAATATAAAGTTCTCTTAGGATAGAGCTCTACTCCCAAGGATAAAGTGAATTCTGCAAACAGTAGTGGCATTGTCATGCAGTCATCTTAAACATTCTGCAAAAAAAAAAAAAATTCAAAGACTGCGCCCTGTTGATTGATGTCAGAACTGCACGGCTTCTATTCACCGGCATATTTTCATAGAGCAATACTGCATACTGCATTCAAAGTGTCAGTATGAAACCGAGTGGGCACAAGATAAATGCAAATTAAATGCTTCAGTGTCACTCAGACGCTTGGACGGCTGGGCCTTGTCACTGCCTCTGATTCCACGAGTGCCCTTAACAAGAATTCACATTGGCAAAACCACTGAACATTAGGCATATGCCAGGAATTTAAACTGAGCATCAATCAGCCTGCTTATTTCTATTGAACTTCAGCTTATGATTGGATTTAACATGAGCATGAGGATGAGTCAATCCCCCCTCTTAAAGTCCACAAACATGAATACCAGAATAAGCATTCGGCAAGGAGAGAATCATGGGAGTTCCATAAACACCTGGGGTGTCATCAGCCATAGTGGATACATACTTACTGATTCAAAGCAAGTAGACACAATAACAAAAAAAAAATTGTTCTTCAAACATACAAAAATCTTTCTTTATACAATATAGATTGTTTTCTAATGTAATTGCAGTTAGAATTAGCATGTACGGAAACAAGCTGATACAATTAAAACAGCCAACTAATACATTTTGTTCTGTTCCCGATTTGTTCTAATTTATGTCATTAAGAAAAAAAAAATTAATATTGCATACATTTGTTATCTTACTCTAAAACAAACACACTTTAATTTATATTCCATAATCTTCTTGATTTATTGCAGAAAACCACAATGATGGGTACCAATTGTCTAAGGAGTTATAAATAGGTTTTCAGCAAAAGGCTAATGTAAGCACTATGGGAGAGAGTACATAGCGACAACTCTAATTATTACATCTTCCTGCTCTGCTTCTGTGAAGGGCTGCAATTAAAATCGCTGCTTAAACTACTTTGAAAATGTTCTGCACCTGTGACAATGGGTACACATGAGGAGGAGCTGGCTCCATAACAGCGCAACTCTAGATCCACAATCCATAGTAATCCACACTATTCATTAGTAAGCAACAAGCAGATCTGTAAATGTTTCTGTATACGTTCATTTTCTTTCCTGCCATGTGAAAGAGAACAGTAATTCCTAAATAATGAATTTGATTCGATTAAAGTAACACTCCAATCACCATAATCACTACAACATGCAGGTGTCATCCCAAGGTAAGCAGTCAAACCATGTTAGTACGGTCTGACAACTTACCTCAGTCCGTTAGCACCTGTGCCATATACAGTGTTCTTCTTCAGTAGGATGTAGTATTTATGGTTCTTGGAGTGTTCCTTTAAGCTAGCCAAGAGGAGTTGGACAAGGATTCCAGATCAGCTATTACTGCATACATTTTGCAATTCAGCTTACAATTCACCACAATTTGGGGTTTAGTTGTTCACTAAAAAGATTTATTGTAGGGAACAGATTTGTGTATTGCAAATTATAGGCCATGACAGACAAACTAAAGAAAAAATGTTTTTGACTTGGCCATTTTCCCCACTTGGTATTTCATCCTAAAGTGTCTAATTCTCTGTAAGGAACACTGTAGGCACCAAGACCACTTCAGCTAACTGAAGTAGTCTGGGTGCCCTGACCCTTTTGCACTTATTGCTGCAATGTAAAACATTGCTTAGCCGGTGGATCGCTACCAAACAGCCACTAGAGGGCTTCCAGAATCCTAACAGACTTTTGGTCGGTTATCTGACGATGGACGTCCTCACTGACCTCCAGCATCAGATTATCCCCATAGGACATCGGCGGGGGAGAAGCATGGGCAAAGCCTGACCTAGTGCAGAGGGACACTGGCGCTGGATTCAGGTAAGAGGCTAAAGGGGTTTTAACCCCTTCCGCCCCACGGGAGGGAGCCCCCCAAGCAGGGGGGACCTATTAACCCCATAGTGCCAGAAAAACTGCTTTGTTTTCCTGGCACTATAGGATCCCTTTAACAATTCCTACTTGCACCTGCCACTGACCTTTCACTTATATCACTAACAGAAGGGGTGAGAGGTTCCCTGACTTGGGGCAGTGTCACATCTTTAACTAGCACACATGGTGCTGGTCAAATCAGTCGGCACTATTTGTTGAAGATTTCCGCCAACCCACTTCAATAAGTTAACTTCAACACATTGTGCCAACGGATTTGATTAACACCACATTCCATGACCGCTATGCAGTAGGACCTTACTGAGCACAGGGCAGCCACCTAACATTTCCTAATAGATAGCTGTTATTTTATTACACTTTATTTATAAATGGTCATCTAATTCTGCAATGATGTACATGGGTAAAATCAGTAAATGTAAAAAGACAAAGGTACAATGCATCTGAAACAATACAAAATTTGACAAACTAATAAAAGAGGAGTTGGCAAAGTTCTTAAAGTATAGTAGCTATAATGGAAACCAGTAATTGTTCCTGCCAATTGCTTCTCTTTCAGAACATTCTCCCATAATAACCCTATAATTTTTACATAACTCCATCAGGAGCTCTTTTTTACATTCCTTGCATCATCCAGATTACCACCAAAAATAGTATAGTAGGCCATTTTTGGTGGTCATCTGGATGATATAGATCACCACCATCGGTCATGTAGTAGGTTCATCATATTTGAATGGATAATAAAGTCAACAAAACTATTTTGGCTTAATGAAGCAGTTTTGGAGTATAGATCATGCCTCTGAATGATCAAGCTCAATTCACTGCCAGTTAAGAGTTAAATCACCTTTGTTTCTGTTTATGCAGCCCTAGTCACACCTCACCTTGCTGGGACTGACATAGCCTACATGAAAACACAATGGTTTAATTTTTGATTAGATGTAACTTACTTTAAAATGTTTTATCTGCTGCTCTGTAAATTGAACTTTAAATTACATACAGGGGGCTCCTGCAAGATCTAGCAACATTGAACAGAGCAGGACACAAGAAATTCTAAATTAAACAGAATTTGCAATAATGGAAGTGTAAACATTAGATGACTATTTACAGGAAGTGTTTAGGAAGGCTGTGCAAGTCAAATGCAGGGAGGTGTGCCTAGGGCAGTAAAAAAAATGATCGAACTCCTAAATGACAGAGAATTGAGCAGTGAGGTCATACAGTTGCACGATCTATACACTGCTTCATCACGCTAAAACTGTTTTGGTGACTATAGTGTCCTTTTAATCTGCCAGAGAAGAATGGCCTTTCCCACCCATGTCCTCAACAACAGCTACTTTGTAAGTCTGTGTGTGGAGAATGTGTACAAGTAGACACCCACGCACATTTTTCTGCCATTTATAATTAGGCAAAAATGCTGTCCATTTTGTACCTCTCTTCATTAATCCATTCTCTGGCATGCAGGAATATATTTTAGTACCAGAGCGATGCAACTATAGTTTTTGGTTAGGGGATTCCATTAAAACTTTATGTGCAACCATATAAAACAAAACACTGTCAGAATAACTGGATGGGTGGTGAGTGACTTCACCATGCACACTTACATTCTAATATCATTCTGATACTTACTGCCAAAACCAGAAAGATACAGAGGAATTGTCTAATTATCTTTATTGTGTATAGGGCAGGAGTAGGTAACCTTCGGCACTCCAGATGTTGTAGACTACATCCCCTATAATGCTCTTACACCTATAATGCTGGCAAAGCGTTATGGAAGGTGTAGTTCAAAACAAATCAAGTGCCAAAGGTTGTCTAGGCCTGGTATAGGGAATGGGCCAGTTCCTCCATATAGCTCTCGTTTGCTCGCTTTATTATTTTTGGTTTGAGTGCAATAGATACAAAAAAATATGAATTCATATTGTTTTTTTTTTGTTTTTTTTGACAATCTTTATTTTCAAGTTTTATCATTTTTTCAAGGAAAGATGTAGTAACGGTATAACGTCAATTTTAACATCAGTGTTCTGAATAGCTTAACAACATTCGTCACCATTGTTTTAGCATTCTCAAAACAGTTTTCTCAGACAATATTTCTATAGTTTCCATCGCATGCATTAGGTAGGATTATTTTAGGTCAAGTTTCTAGTCTCGCATCCCCACTAGCCTACAATGCGCAGTTTATTGCACCTATGGTGTGCGCTTAACGTGTAGGGTATGAATCGGTGTCTAGTCTGGGTGCTGTGGGGGGTAAGTTTTCTGACACGCTACATTTCTCATTTCACGTTTCATACCAATAGTGTCAGGAGCCTTTTTGTCGCTTGACATGTATATATATATATATTGTTGGGCATGGTATAGGGCCACGCTAGCGAGAAAAGATATTTTTAGTGCCTTAACTCCTCCCCAGACTACTCAGCACTTATTAACATTCAAGGCCATCTTGTCGCCTGGTTGAGAGCAAAGTGTGATGGTTTTGGTTAAGTTCCCCACTATTGTGGGTTGGCAGTTGCTAGTGTATATTTTTGTATGCCTATCGGTATAGTTTGTCATACGGGAGGATACTCTGGGTATCAGTCTAGGAGGCCAGGAGGGGATATTTTCATGCCCGTATCAGCTCTAGGTTGGGTCTCGGTTTCCTGTGTGTTTTACACCTGTGATTACAGTGGGTGTGTGTATTGAAAGCCCCATTTACGAGCTCGTCAGAGTCGGTCGTTGGGGTTCTGTCCAATGTCCAGTCTCGGGAAAGGGTCAGGAGGTAGGGGACCTTGGAGGGAGGGGTAGCCGGGTGGCTTAGCTCTATATGAGTCGGTCAACTGCGGGCCTCTGGGGGGCCGTGTTTGGGTTTGCTAATCTGTTGGCTAGGTATGTTTCCCAAGGGTACCAGGTCAGTGCACATTGCTCCTGTCTACCGTGTAGGTCTGCAGTTAAGGACTCCATTGAGTGGATTTCTTCCACCCTTGTCACCCATTGCTGGAGGGTAGGCGCCCCCCTCTGTTTCCACATCACTGGGATAAGGGCCTTTGCCGCGTTGAGTAGTGGCAGCAAGAGGGATTTCTTATATGTCTTAACGGGTGTGGGGGTGTGGTGTAATAGCATCGTTAGGGGTTCTAGGGTTAGCTCCGCATCTGTGATTTTGTTTATCTCTACCCTGATCCTCTCCCAGAATGTGGTAATCTCGGGGCACTGCCACCAGATGTGGAAGTACGTGCCAGTATGCAAGCCGCATCTCCAGCAGGTGTCCGGGGCACCTACGTTCATGCGATTGAGTACGTCAGGGGTTCTGTACCAGCGTGTTAAAATTTTGTAGTTCAGCTCCTGGTACTTGGAGCTGATAGAGCATTTGTGTGTGAGAGTGTAAATCTTGTCCCAGTCTTGCACGGTAAGGACTTCCCCCGAGTCTCTCTCCCAATGATCTTTAAATTTGAGCACCACATCTTCGTTAGTTTGGGTCTTGAGTATGGTATGTATAGTGGAGATACCTCTGTGTACGTGTGTTCGGTGTACGCACAGGCGTTCAAAGCTGGTGAGGGGTCTAGTCAGGTGTCCTCGACCATGTAAGGACTTGAAGTACGTCTTAACTTGGTGGTATCTGAATTGTTCGAGTATCGTCGGTGGTCTATCTGGGCAGAGGTTTCTGAGTGGTTTAAGTCCCTGAGTGTCGAGCCATTGGTGCAGGTACATCCAGTCTGCCTGCTGGAGGCCGGCTAGGTCTTGTGGGGTTAAAGCATCGGCCAGGTCTGGGTTATGTGTGATGGGTGTCAAGGGGCTAGGAGAACTTGTGAGTTGCAGTCGGTAGCGTATAGCTATCCACACTCGGAGCGTTGCGTCAATTAGTGGGTTCTCGGTGTGCAGGTCAGTGTATGTGGCTGTATGTAGCCAAAGCCTAGAGGGTATTTTTCTATCGGTTTGTTCTAGCTCAATGGTCACCCATTGTTTTAATGGGTGTTGTGCGTGCCAGTCCGTCAGTCTGTGCAGGTGAGCGGCGCGGTAATATGTCTCTATGGAGGGCAGTCCCGTGCCTCCCATCAGTTTTGGTAGTTCCAGGGTTGATTTTTTTATTCGGGTTGGGCGAGAGTTCCAGACGAATCTGCGGATGGCAGTCGTCATAGAGCTAAAAAAGGCTCTGGGGAGAGTAATTGGCACTGTTTGGAATAGGTAGAGTATCCTGGGTAACACGTTCATTTTAATCGCATTGATACGTCCGAACCAGGAGATGTAATATGGGGTCCATTTCTTAAGGTCTGTCTGAAGTGAGAGTAGGAGGGGGAGATAGTTATGGTGGTATAATTGGGACGGGTCTTTGGTCAGCCATATGCCCAAATATTTTAATTTAGTTTCGCACCATTTAAACTTGTATTGGGTGTGAAGGTGTGTTGGGGGGCCTGTAGGGGGTGGGAGATGGAGAGCCTCGGACTTATCCGTATTAAGTTTAAGATTAGAGAGTGCCCCAAACTCTCGGAAAGATGCTAGGAGGTTGGGCAGCGAGATCAACGGCTGTGTAAGAAAGAACAGCATATCGTCTGCATATGCGGCTACCCGGTATTCGTGACGACCAAGGTCAAATCCAGAGATTCCCCCATTCCGTCTGACCGCCCCCAGAAATGGTTCCAGGGAGAGGGCAAACAGGAGGGGGGAGAGCGGGCATCCCTGGCGGGTGCCATTCCTGATAGGGAAAGGGGCTGAAAGTGCCCCGTTAATGCGGATCCTCGCAGTGGGGCACGTGTACAGTGAGAGCACCCAGGCCAGCATGTTGGGGCCGAATACCATGTGTGTAAGGGTACTCCTCAGATACGCCCAGCTCACCCTGTCAAAAGCCTTTTCGGCATCGGTGGAAAGTAGTAGAAGTTCTCTACGGCGCACTCGTGCTATGTGTAGGATGTTCAAGGCCTTAATCGTGTTGTCTCTCCCTTCCCTACCCGGGATAAACCCCACTTGATCCGAATGTACCAAGTGGGGGAGGTGTTTTGCGACTCTCAGGGCAATGGCTTTTGCGAATAGTTTCAGGTCTGCGTTTAGTAGCGATATGGGGCGGTAGCTCGCGCAATTCGACGGGTCCTTGCCCTCTTTTGGTATTACAGTAACTATGGCTGCTAACGTGTCTGGGGGAAAGCGCCCCCCCTCCAGTATGGAGTTGAGGCCCAGTAAGAGATTTGGTAATAAGATGTCCCTGAACGTACGTAAGTACATCAGGGGCAGTCCGTCAGGTCCAGGGGCCTTATGGGATTTGGAGATTTTTAGGGCTGCCGCCAGCTCCTCCATGGTGAGGGGTTGGTCTAGGTCGTCCCGCATTTCCGCGGTCAGCTTGTTATCTATATTTTGTTCCAGGAATTCTGTAATTTGGCGGGTCTGTCGTGCGCGGGCAGCGTCAGTGTTAGGTTGGGGGATATTGTATAGGTCCGTGTAGTAGTCTACGAACGCACGCTGAATTCCATCCGGCATTCGGGTTTCAGCTTTGTCACTGGGCTTAATTTTGTGTATGTGGCTCGCCATCCGACGGTCACGGAGCTGGCGGGCTAGCAGTCTGCCACTTTTGTCTGAGTGCTCAAAAAAGAACCGGGCCGATTTTCTAAGGGTGCGTAGGAGACCCTGAGCTAATATGTCCCTTCTCTGTCTCCGGAGCGCTGTTAGATGGAGGAACGTGTCTTCGTCCTGATTTTGTTTATGAGCTTGCTCTAGGTTGGCTATTTGAGTGTTTAATGTTATCAGCTTTCGTGTATGTTCCTTCTTCCGTTGTGTACAGACCTTAATATAGTGTCCCCGTACTACACACTTATGTGCTTCCCATACCGTCAAGGGCGAGACATCGGGGGTTGTGTTAGTGTCGAAGTATTGTGTTAGAGTTTGCCTAACCGGGTCAGTGTCACCCAGGTTAAGCAGCATATTCTCATTTAGCTTCCAGTGCCTTTCCGCTGGTTTGTGTAGTGGGGATTGGATCTGGGCTGAGACCGGGGCATGATCGGACTCCGCAATCAGGCCTATGCTAGCCTTGCGGAGTAGTGTCAGGGCTTCCTGTGCCATAAAGATATAGTCAATCCGACTGTATCTCTGGTGTACAGCTGAGAAATAGGAATAGTCCCTGCCATCAGGATGCGCCGCCCTCCAGCAATCCACTAGTCCACTCCTTGTCAGAGCTCTCCCGACTGCGCGTATGCAATGACCTGGTATTGAGCTTTCTCCCCTTGAGGTGTCTAATCTGGCATCTAACGGAGTGTTAAGATCTCCTGCCATAATTAGTAAGCCCTCTCTGAACTTGTTGAGCAAAGTGAGTGTTTTATTTAGGAAGACATGTTGGTTACGGTTCGGTGTATAGAGGCATGCGAATGTGTAGGGCTGTTGTGCTATGGTTCCTTTAATGAATAAGTATCTACCGCCTGGATCTATTCGTTGCTCTGTGCATACGAACGGGACAGTATATGAAAAGAGGATCGCCACCCCCGCTTTTTTTTGGTCGGCATGGTTGGAGTAATAACCTGTGGGGAACCTTCTGTTTTTCAGGGTGGGGGCCTCCACTCCTTTAAGATGCGTTTCCTGCAAAAACGCCACCGAGATGCGTTCCGCCCAGAGAGTACTGAGTAGCTGAGACCGCTTCTCGGGTACGTTTAGACCTCTAACGTTGTTCGACCACAGGTTAAGCGGTGCCGGCACATAGTTAGTGCCCATCCCTAGCTGTGCGTGGGAAGGGGTATGGGTAGTCAGAGTATCACGGGGTAAGGTTCGGGGGGGGGGGAAGTAGGGTAGTCCAGTCAAAGTCAGGGCAGGTTAGTGGGTCGGGATCTAGGTGACTACGACTCGCCTCGGGGTCAGTCGCTTCCCAGTGTCTATTCCCTTCGGGGTATGTCACCAGAGTAGCCCCCGAGGGTTTGTACAGTGTGAGTCTGTCACGTGAGGTACGTGGGTCGTCCGTTCTTGGGTGAACCGTCGTCTGGATCACACTGCTCTCACGGCACCCAGCCCACTGTATTTGTTTAATTGGAATTTTCCCTGTGGGTATGGTGAAGTAGTACGAGGGTACCCCCTCCCATTATCCCTTTTCCTCTCTGTTCTTGAGGGTCTGAGTATTGCGTGTCTAGTCGGTAATCGGGCCCTGTAGTTACCTAACGGGTCCGGCCTCCCAGGGTGTACCCGCCCCGGCCTAGCCCCCTTGGCTTCGTGGGTTCAGGCGTGTTACCCGCCCCCTTGTGTAGGTGTGTGCCCCCCTAGGAGTGGTATAAAGCATGTGAACTTATTCAATAACAATAACAAGTACAACTGTAAAGACCAGACCACCGCCTCTGGCGTTCCCCGCTCCCCCCTCCCAAGGAACCATACCCCCCTCCTCTGCTCCCTATTCCAGCTGGGGGAAGTGGAGTCCTCTCCTGCCTGTTGGCTTGCTAGTCCCTTCTGGGGATGGGCGGAGCTTGGGTCTCGGGGCCCTCTGGGTCATCATGGGACTGTCCAGACTTTATCCTGGGGTGCCATTCAAGTAGTTGGAGTCCGCCAATGCCTCCCCTCTACCCCAACCACCCAAAAGGGGGGATTCTATGGGCCAGAGCCCGAGTCTGTATAAATCTGGGGGGGATCCCCTCCGTGTCATCATCGTCCCCGGGTGGTACCCGATCCCCATAAATCCCACCACCCCAAGAAATATGTGGCCCTCCATAGTCTCAAGTCCCTGCCACTCTGACTTGTGCGTAACTGCTACGGGCCCAGGGTAGGGGTGTAAGTACATACCCAGCGTTGTGTCAGCTTCTGCTTACGGAGGTTGTTTCTTCGCATCAACCTTGGGGGAGCGGTCCGGTGGTCCGTCTCACTGCGGCGTGGTTTCTGGGGTTGAATGGGGGTGTGAAAACTGGGGTATTTCTCCGTCGGTGGGTGCGCCGATCGCTGCCCCCTAGGGCTCTTGAATCTGCTATTCTTCATGGCTATCCGGGCCACCTCTGCGGAACCCAGTTCCTGTAAGGCCCGTACCCGGCCTGATATTTGGAGCGTTTGGGCGTTGCGGC
This sequence comes from Pelobates cultripes, assembly GCA_933207985.1. NCBI lineage: Eukaryota > Metazoa > Chordata > Amphibia > Anura > Pelobatidae > Pelobates > Pelobates cultripes. Next base: position 257,504,703 of record OW240913.1, read on the forward strand.
TGTCTCTCCAGGACCCAATTTGGGACTGCCACCGCTGGGAGGTTCGCGGCTCGGAGGAAGCGTGGCACGTCAGCTAGCCAGCGTATGATATGCCATATGTTGCTCACCTTTGCCTGTAAGCTAAAGGGGAATCCCCATTTGTATTGTATCCGCCGTTCTCTAAGCAGGGTGGTTAGCGGTCTCAGTGCCCTTCTCGCTTCCAGGGTGAGTACTGAGAGATCCTGATATAGGGAAATCTGGGCGTCCATGTAGGTGAGGTTCTGTTGGTTTCTTGCTTCCCTCATGATTTAACGAGTAGGAGAGCAGGTAGCAGATTACGTCTCTAGGCGGTCCCTCAGCGGACACGGGGCGCAGGGCTCTGTGTGCACGTTCTATTCCAAAGTCTGCAGGGGCCCTGTATGTGTGTGAACAGACCCAGCAGGAGCTCTGGTAGTGCTTCCCCTGCTGTTTCAGGGAGTCCCCTGACGCGAATGTTGTTCCTCCGTCCGCGGTTGTTCAAATCTTCCAGATTCCTTCTTAACTCCAGCAGGACATTGCCTTGTCTAGTAGTGGCTGTGTCTGTGGCTTGGCGGTGTTGTATTATTTGGGCACGTTCTGCCTCTAGTTCCTCCACCCTGCGTTCCAGTGCTGTCAGGTCTCTCCTCACCTCCATGACCTCCTCTCTGATTACTGCCCTAATTTCAGCCAGCAGGTCGGTCTTATCTGCCTTGGACATCATGTTTGCAGATATTGTGGCCAGGTCTGCTGCAATTTGGGTCAGTGACTCCTCTCTGGCTGGGCCTGTTGCTGGGCTGTCTGAGCTGCTGGCGTCTGGTGAGGGAGGCGCCATTTTGGCCGCGGCCTGGTGCGCCCGCATGTCTCGCGGCGTTCCGAGGTACCCGTCCATGGGACCCGCTGTGCGGCTCGGTGAGCCCGTTTGTGAGGGGCCAGGGGTGAGTAGCCTCTTTGTCTTACCCATCTCGGGTCTATTCGTGCTCGTTTATCGGTGCGATAGTGAGCTGGGGCCTAGGAGCTGCAGGGAGATGCGTCTCACTCCATTCCCGGTCAGGCCACGCCCCCCATGTGACACTTTTTTGTTAGTGGGGCCTCATGTTTGATTTTCGCCTAAGGCCTCATAAAGTCTAGAGCCGCCTCTGGGTGTCCCAATAGCTTGCATTTAAAAAAAACAAAACTTTTTTGGCTGTAATATAATAGCAGTCAGTTTCCTTCACGCGTGTGCGTTTCAGGGCCTGCCAGGGCACAGTGTCACACCAGTGAAAGTCATATCTGGTGTAACAGTAGTGTACATTTAAAAAAAAATTTTTTGACTGTAATAGATTGAATAGCAGTTAGTTGTCTGCAAGCGTGTGTCAGGCCTACAGCGTCTACTCTGCCAACTTCTGCCACTGCACAGTGCCACTCATATCTGTTGTCACAGTAGCTTGCACGCATAGTACCACTAATCGAAAAAAAAATGACAGGCAGAGGCAGGCCACCCCGCAGGGGCCGTCGTGGTGCTGTGATTCCCTTTGACCCTAGAATAATGCCCAGTGTTCAGAGGCCACGTACCCTGAACTCGAAAAGTTCTGAGGACATAGTTGACTGGCTAACACAGGGCACCCAATCTTCTACAGCTTCCGCTCGGAACCTTGACGCACCATCCTCCTCCAGCTTAGCTTTGGGTGGGGAGGCTGAGGGTGGTGGTGAGGCTGGTGGGGGGTTGGGAAGGCTGAGGGTGGTGGTGAGGCTGGTGGGGATTTGGGAAGGCTGAGGGTGGTGGTGAGGCTGGTGGGGGTGGGGGGTGGGGGCTGAGGGGGGGGGAGGCTGGGGGATGGTGGAGGCTGGTGTGGGGTGGGAAGGCTGAGGGCAGGTGGGAGGCTGAGGGTGGTGAGGCTGGTGGGGGGTGGGAAGGTCATGGTGGTGAGGCTGGAGGGTGGTGGAGGCTGGTGGGTGGAAGGCTGGCGGGTGGTGTGAGGGGCTGAGGGTGGTGAGGCTGGTGGCGGGGGAGGCTGGTGAGGGGAGGCTGGTGGTGGAGGCTGGGAGGGTGGTGAGGCTGGTGGGGGGGTGGGGAGACTGGTGGGGGGAGGCTGAGGGTGGTGAGGCTGGTGGGTGGAAGGCTGAGGGTGGTGAGGGGGTGGGGAGGCTGGTGGGGGGAGGCTAAAGGTGGTGAGGGAGCCTACCTTCTCTTCCCTGGTGGTCCAGTGGCCACTTCTTTCCGGTCTGCAGCTCTGCAGAGCTCCAGACCATGTAATATCGCGAGACCATCAGAGCGTTGCCGTGGTAACCCACGGCAATGCTCTGATTGGCCAATTCTGGCGAGACACATGGTCTGCAGCTCTGCTCACTGCGGAGCTGCAGACCTGTGTCTGCGATGGTGGCCGGGCAGCCAGGAGGGGCCTTGCACCCGGCGGCCTACCGGGCAAGCCGCCGGGCCCCCTCCTGCTGTCAGGTCCTCGGTCACTGACCGAGGACATGACATAGTCTGCCATAAGGTGGTTTAGGCGGCCGCCTAAACCGCCTAATTAGAGAGCCGCCTCTGTTTGCGGTGCGTTAAACGAGGAGTTTGGTCTGTCACTGTGAAGCGGGCGTAACCCTTACACTACCTGATCGATACAACATCATACCTGATGTTTTAAAGCACGTTATTCCAAACAATTTAGGAATGTTAGGTGATTTATGCCCTTTATGGATTAAAACCAGACTCTGCATCAATTATGTAATTTTCCATGGGAGTTTTGCCATGGATACCCCTCCGGCATGCCACAGTCCAGGTGTTAGTCCCCTTGAAACAACTTTTCCATCACTATTGTGGCCAGAAAGAGTCCCTGTGGGTTTTAAAATTCGACTGCCTATGGCGGTTCGCCCGGTTCGCCCGTTCGCGAACATTTGCAGAAGTTCGCGTTCGCCGTTTGTGAACCGAAAATTTTATGTTCGCGACATCACGACTCAGGAGACTTCGCTGAACACAAATATTAGTGTTTCAAAACAGTAAAATGTATTACAACGATGATATCGCCAGTAAAAATGACTTTTTGCATTTTTCATGCACAAACAGCACTTTTGGACGATATTATTGCTGCAATGCTTTTTACTGTTTTGAAACACAAATATTTGTGTTCAGCGAAGTCTCCCGAGTACAACAGTATCCCTCATGTACAGGTTTTATGGTGTTTTCAAACGTTACAGCGTCAAATATAAGGCTTGCGTTTCATTTTTTTCACATTAAAATTTGCCAGATTGGTTACGTTGCCTTTGAGACCCTATGGTCATAGGCGTGCGCACGGGGTGTGCCGGGTGTGCCTGGGCACACCCTAATCCCCGTGCGCACGCCTATGGTTTGAGTCCTGCAGGAACAGCGTTCCTGCACTTTTTTTGAGCAGGAACGCTGTTCCTGCAGGCACTCAGTGCCCCCTGTTTCACCTCTTGCCCCTGTCATGGGAGGGCAAGAGGTGATGATTCCCCCCCCACCCTGCAGCTCAGCCGCGGCGAGGGAGCTCTCTGCTCTCTGCTTCCTCTCGCCGCGCGCTGATGCCGGGAGCCGGAATATGACGTCATATTCCGGCTCCCAGCTCGAGCAGACAGCCCGCGCGGCGAGAGGAAGCAGAGAGCAGAGAGCTCCCTCGCCGCGCGCTAAGCTGCAGAGAGGCGCCTGCCCCCACTGGACCCCAGGGACAAGTCCACCAGCACTCCAGGTAGGAGGCTGGGTGGACATTTAAAAAAAAAAAAAAAATATAATAATTTGTGTGTGTCTGTGAGTGTGTGAGTATGTGTCAGTGTGTGTGTGTCAGTGTGCGTGTGTGTGTCTGTGAGTGTGTGTCTGTGAGTGTGTGAGTGTGTGTCTGTGAGTGTGTGAGTATGTGTCTGAGAGTGTGTGAGTATGTGTGTGTGAGTATGTGTGTGTGAGTGTGTGTCTGTGTGTGTGAGTGTGTGTCTGTGAGTGTGAGTGCGTGTGTCTGTGAGTGTGTGAGTATGTGTCTGAGAGTGTGTGAGTATGTGTGTGTCAGTGTGTGTGAGTGTGTGTCTGTGAGTGTGTGTCTGTGTGTGTCTGTAAGTGTGTGAGTATGTGTCTGTGAGTGTGTGAGTGTGTGTGTGTGTAAGTGTGAGGTATGTGTCTGTGAGTGTGTGTGTCAGTGAGTGTGTGAGTAGCTATGTGTCAGTGTGAGTGTGTGTGTGTGTCAGTGAGTGTGTGTCAGTGGGTGTGTGTGTGTCAGTGTGTGTGTCAGTGTGTGTGTGTGTGTGTCTGTGTGAGTGTGTGTCTGTGGAGTGTGTGTGTGTGAGTGTGTAGTATGTGTGTGTGTCTGTGAGTGTGTGTGTCTGTGTGTGTGTGTGTGTGTCAGTGTGTGTGTGAGTATGTGAGTATGTGTCTGTGAGTGTGTGTGTGTGTCTGTGAGTGTGTGAGTGTGTGTCTGTGATTGTGTGTAAATGTGTGAGTCTGTGAGTGTGTGTGTCAGTGAGTGTGTGAGTATGTGTCAGTGTGTGTCTGTGAGTGTGTGAGTATGTGTCTGTGAGTGTGTGTGTCAGTGAGTGTGTGAGTATGTGTCAGTGTGTGTGTGTGAGTGTGTGTGTGTGTGTGTGTGTGTGTGTGTGTGTGTGTGTGTGTGTGTGTGTGTGTGTGTGTGTGTGTGTGTGTGTGTGTGTGTCTGTGTGTGTGTGAGTGTGTGTCAGTGTGTGTGTCAGTGTGTGTCTGTGAGTGTGTGAGTATGTGTGTGTGAGTCTGTGAGTGTGTGTCAGTGTGTGTCTGTGAGTGTGTGAGTGTGTGTGTGTGAGTGTGTGAGTATGTGTGTGTCAGTGTGTGTGAGTGTGTGTGTCTGTGAGTGTGTGTGTGTTTCTTTGAGTGTGTGTCTGGGAATATATATATACGTATATATGTATATATATATATATATATATATATATATATATATATACACACACACACACACACACGCGCGGCGTGTGTTTGTGCTTTAGGGTGCACACCCTAATGCAATAGGCTGCGCACGCCTATGCCTATGGTAGCCCAAGAATGAAAATTACCCCTATGATGGCATACCATTTGCAATAATAGACAACCCAAGGTATTGCAAACGAGGTATGTCCAGTCTTTTTTAGTAGCCACTTAGTCACAAACACTGGCCAAAATTGGCGTTTTTTGCATTTTTCACACACAAACAAATACCAACGCTAACTTTGGCCAGTGTTTGTGACCAAATGGCTACTAAAAAAGACTGGACATACCCCATTTGCAATACCTTGGGTTGTCTACTATTGCAAATGATATGCCATTATGGGTGTAAATTTCTTTCCTGGGCTACTATAAAGTCCCAAAGGCAACGTAGCCAATCTGGCGAATTTCAATTTCAAATGTAACGTGCTATATTTGACCCTGTAACTTCCCAAAACGCCATAAAACCTGTACATAGGGGGTACTGTTTTACACGTGAGACTTTGCTGAATACAAATATGTGTATTTTATTGCAGTAAAAGCAAACAGTATTATGACATTGACCGTTAAAATGCCATGTAGAACTTAAAAAAAAAATAAAAAAAATCTTAGTTTCTCCCATTTTTTTACATATTAAATTATGTTTCATAGCTAAATATTTGATATTAAATGAAAGCCCTGTTTCCCCTGAATAAAATGATATATAATAAGGGTGGGTGCATTTAATATGAAAGAGGTGAATTACGGTTGGACAGACATGTAGCACAAATGCCAGGTTTTGTTTACATTTTGTTTCGTTCACAACGTGTACATTTGGCTCAGTCCTTAAGGGGTTAATACAGGGGTCCGTTTGTGTGTAATGTTTGCGTTTTATTGCATGGGTGTGTTCACTTTTAAATGAGGATGTACATTTGTATTTGTGTTTGTATATTTTTTAGGGGGTTTGAATGTAGGGGTGTGTTTGTATGTAATATTTGTGTTCGATTACAGGAGTGTGCTTGTATGTTGTGCTGGTGTTTGCTTGGATGTATGCACATACATATATACATACATACATACAAACGTACACAGATATTCATGCACATTAACACACAGATACATATACATACACAGACACATACACACAAATTCATATAGACAGCAACACTTACATAGATACACACCGACTGTAATAAGTGGGGGGACTTATTAACAGCCAAGCTGTATGCCAATGAAGTGTTATTGTGTTCTCGTACAGGGATTCAAGCCCCCATTCTACCCTTAGGCAATAATGGAGTCCTCTGTGAAGCACATGGCCTTTCACCAGGCAAAATCAGTTGGGCTGTTGATAAACTCCTCCTCCATTCCCTTCCAATACAATCCCCCTTCCCCCAGGAGGCACTCTGGTTCTGTTACATCCTAAGGGATTGGCTAAGGGAGGTGTGTCCAGCAGAAGGAGTAGCTGGACCTGTTTAAAGCCCTGTGAATAGCTCACTCTCTCTCTCTTACTCTCAGCTGACGATCAATGGAGTGGTAACTGTATCACGTGTCTATGCCTGTTTTACTATGTTAGTTTAGCCTACTTTCCATTCAGTCAATGACTAGTTTTAGTAGCAACATATACTAGCCTATTTCAAATGTAAATGTATTGTTTATTTGTTTGATTAGCCTCTATTAATAAATATTACTGAATTGCCGAAAGCAAGGAGTGTGGACTCTGAGTTTACACTCGGTTTTTAAGTTATTATTTTAAGTTATTATTTTTAGTTATTAATGTTATTATTAATTCCAAGTTTATTCCAACTTGCGAGTTAAACATTTATTACACCGACACATACACACACACACCAACATATACACACATGCACCCTAACACACACAAACATTGATATATGCACAGACATGACACAGATACACACACTAACATAAAAACAAACACACAGATGCACATACACAGATGTGTGCACACACACTGACACAGAAGCACACACACACATATATATATATATATATATATATACACACACACACACATACACCACACTTGCACACTCACTCATACACACACACACACACACACACAAAATAAAGTGTGCTGTGTCTTTAAGACTGAAAATAACTATCTTATAGTAAAAGTGACAATGTGCACTGTGCAATAAACACACAATTATGTGCAATAATGTGCAAATTATAATACAAACCACAATAGTGATATGGACACCTTATACTCTTATACTCACTAAGGAGTATTTCACTTTGCTTGTTACAGGGTTCCATAAGGTATTTCAGAAAAAAGAAAAAGTACAAGCACATAGGGCAATATGTATGATACAAAAAGGAATAAATGATCAACTAAAAACACTCACAAATATAGAGCACTAAAGTCTGCTCTGAACAATGATGGCATCTTTGCAAGTATGAAGACTTCAGGCTGTGATGAAGATAAACAAAAATATGTTCACAATATGGATAAAATCCGCTTCCAGGCAGGTAAGTCCCCTTTTACAAGTCTATCTTCCTCCTCCGATCAGTGTTAAAACCAATCTCTGCGTCCAATGCCGGCTTCATAAGATACAAAGAACTGGATACTTGCTACACTTCTTCTGGGAGGCGTGGTTTATGGCCATCGAGCGTGATGACGTAATGTACTCGGCTTCATCAGATCCGCCCATATTCCAACCACAATCTGAATTCAAGTCCCAGAAGTGAGCGTGATTGCCCAAAAAGTGAAAATCTCGCCATATGATTGGCTAAATTGGAAAACCTTATTCTTATAAGTGATTACAAACACCCTCATCTCAATGCTTGCTAAAAGTAATATTCACTAAAATGTTTTTAAAAAAGTCCCATATAGAAAATGATACACAATACATATATTCACACTATTAAGAATATGTAAAACATCCATTTATAAACATTCTCCTAAATATATATCAAAACATAACTTTTTGGGGAATATCTCCTTAAAAAATATGAAGATGCATATGAAAAGAAATCATGAGCAGCACACCTATTACATCATAATGCACAATAAATGTACCTACTTTAAAAGGAGGAAAAAGAGACAATTAGTGCATATTGGATTAACCTTATGAGAGGGCATAAATATTATTAAAAAAGTTATACAGTTTGACAACCGCTGATCTGGCAATTACAGTACTTTTCTACAAAGTGCTTAGCAAGATTACTTGTTAATTTACAATCTACAAGGAATAATGGAGTTTGAGTCATGAGGTTGCAGGGTTGTTTGAAGTTGATTACCAGAGATCTGGGGACATGGGTAAAAGATCATTGTTGTCATTTAAAATACAAGTTCATCAACAATCTCCTAGATATATATTAAACAGTTGCCTAGGATTTGGACGAGAAGTCAGGCTTTTGTTCTGTCTTACTAAATGTTATATAATTTTTGTAGCTGATTATCCCTGTGATTAATTAACACATGGTTTACATGTGTTAACTGATTATTTAACTTTTGATTTATTATCCTGTTTGTCACTCATACCCATATCTGCAATGAACTGGGTCTACCTAACTTTCCATATTATTTGGTCAGAGTGAATCACACTCACATAATCATATCATTTGACTTTTTCTGTTCCATTAATTTGTTACGGTGATGTTATTGTAACCGTGTAAGCGTGCAGAAGCCGAACCCAGAGAGATGGACACAGGTATTCAGGAAGTAAGAGGCCTTTATTCACATTACCGATCGGGTCTCAGATGAACTCCTGTTCCAAAATTCTGAGCACTGAATACATAGAGTACATTCCTTATCCATAGCTTATATAGCACTGTAGCTCCTCCCATAATTAGCTACGCCCACACATACCCTTAACCTAATCAATGAAAAGAGTCTAAACTCATCCATCCGGTCTAACCACGTGGCTCATCTGAAACAAAGGAGAGGGACGCGTAATTCCAGTTCCTGCATTCCTGCACATGCTCAGTACATTGATGACAGTATCTTAGCTACGTGTAACTAACTAACTGATACTACAAACACATGTACCTACATATGCCTTGTGGCAATCCTAAACTTTTATTTTACTGGAATTCCATCACATTCCCCCCCTTTGATGCTTCTGATTTAAAATAATTCCACAGGGCCTTGTCTTGCATTATTTTGGGCACACAAAACACATCTCCGAACTATGGTTTGAGTCAGACTAGATAACCTTGGTATATAGAAATGTTTCCTAAGAGATTCTTCCATACTATCTCTTCCAGTATGTGTACCATTATGAAAGTTTTGAACAATCTCTATAGCCAGAGATGTTGGAATAACTATTCTTCCATCTTCTAACTGATACGAGTTATTCTCCAGATATTTCCCAGCTTCAGTCTTCAACCACTCCATCTCTTGGGTTGTATATATTGGAGTCCATTGAGACAGAGGTGCCGGTACAAGGACTGCGACATATCCCACATATTCCTCTTGTCCACATTCAGCGACATGTTTTGCTGCGTTGTCGGCCATGCTATTTCCTTTGATGACATCACTATCACCCCTTAGATGTGCTCTACAGTGTATAATACCGACTCGGTTCCCATACCACCTCTAACAGTTGGAGAATTTCAGCCGCATACTTGATCTCTTTTCCTTCTGAATTCAGCAATCCCCTTTCTTTATACAATGCTCCATGTGTAGATATTCACTCTCAGCCCTTCAGCTAATTGCAAAGCCCTGGTTAATGCAATCAGTTCCGCCTTCTGTGCTGATGTCCCTTTTGACAGTGTCCGTGCTTCTATCACCTTATCTATAGTCGTTACCTCATATCCTGCATAACGTACACCTTCCTTCACATAACTACTACCATCAGTATAATACTGTATGTCTGAATTCTGGGTGGGAAAATCATGAAGATCAGGCCTGCTTGAAAACACTTCATCCATTATCTCCAAACAATCATGTTGACTTTCAGTAGTCTGAGGCAAAAGGGTAGCTGGATTCAAATTGTTGACAGTTTCGAAGTGTACTCTTGGATTTTCACACAACATAGCCTGATATTTGGTCATTCGACTGTTGCTAAACCAATGATTTCCCTTATAATCCAAGAGGGTCTGTACTGCATGAGGTACTCGCACGTGGAGTTCCTGTCCCAGTGTAAGCTTGTCAGCTTCTGCTACCAACAGGACAGCGGCGGCCACTGCTCGCAGACAAGGTGGAAGACCACTGGCCACTGCATCCAACTGTTTGGACATGTAAGCTGTCCAAAGCAGGTCTTTGCCATGATCCCAAATATTGAGTTAATACTCCCACAGCCATTCTTCTTTGCTCATGTACGTACAGATAGAAAGGACGTGTATGATCAGGTAGACCTAGGGTTGAGGCACTCATTAGTGCTTTCTTGATATCCTCAAATGCCTTCTGCTGTTCAGTAGTCCATAGGAAGGGGTCATGTTCTGTGCCTTTTATAGCCCCATATAAGGGTTTCGCCAATATCGCGTAATTAGGAATCCATATCCTGCAGAATCCTGCTGCTCCTAAGAATTCTCGCACCTGTCTTCTATTCTTAGGTATCGGTATCTGACACACTGCTTCTTTTCTTTCAGGTCCCATCATTCTTTGACCTTCGGATATATGGAATCCTAAATATTTAACACTTGACTGGCACAATTGTGCTTTCTTCCTCAATACCTTGTATCCTGCTCTCCATAGAATATGAAGCAAATCATAAGTGGCTTGTTGGCATATCTCTTTAGTAACAGCTGCTATCAATAAATCATCCACATATTGAAGTAGTACACCTTCTCCTGGGATGGACTTGAAATCTTGCAAATCCTGGCTTAATGCGGATCCAAATAGGGTAGGTGAATTCTTGAACCCTTGAGGTAGTCTAGTCCAGGTCATCTGACGCTTTGAACCTGTAACAGCATCTTCCAATTGGAAAGCAAAGATATGTTGACTCTCAGCAGCAATTCGAAGACAAAAGAAAGCATCCTTAAGATCTAACACTGTGAAGTAGGTTGCCCCACCTGGTATCAAGGTAAGTATATTAACTACCGCATCATTAACTGCTCTCAAATCCTGTACAGGACGATATTCGTCCGATCCTGGTTTTTGAACAGGTAATAATGGAGTGTTCCAGGAGGAAGTACAGAATTTTAGGATGCCATACAGTACGAACTTATCCAAGTAGGTTTGTATGTTTTCCTTAGCCTTTTGGGGTATGTGATATTGACGTAGGCTCACAGGATAGGCCCCAAGCTTTAGTTCAATATGTATGGGTGGGATATTACGAGCAAGTCCTGGTGGATTATTCTCTGCCCATACTCCTGGAATGTCAAATAAGGATTCATCACTCTTAGGGTTAACACTTGTCACTATGGAATAGAAGCGCCATTCTTCCTCCCTTGGCACCGATATCGCCATTATGCCCGATGATCCCTTAAACTTCAGAGATGTTGATCCATTAGGTAAAAAGGTTATCTGGGCTTGAAGCTTTGATAATAAATCTCGTCCTAGAAGTTAGATTGGACACTCAGGCATATATAGAAATTGGTGCTTCACCAAATGGCCTCCCAGAATGCAAGTGTGACTCTTAAGAACCGGTCTAGCAGTGCTCTTCCCAGTAGCTCCTATCACAGTTATAGTCTTCCCCGAAGGTGGAGCCACCATCTTAGTCATCACAGAATGTTCAGCACCTGTGTCGATCATGAAAGGACTTCTCTTTCTCCCTATTGCTACATCGACCATAAGCTCCGCTTGACCAAGTGGGATGGAGCCTGGTCGGTATCAATAGTCTTCCATGATAGTGTCAGCCAGACCCATAAAATCTCTATCCTCTCTTTCTCTAGGTCTCTGCCTGGGTGGATAGTATCTGTCTCCTTGAACACTTCCTCTACTATTCCCACCATTCCCTCTAAAACTTCCTCTTCCTCTATAACTACCACTATAACCTCCTAGTACCCTTCTCTCTCCTTGTATATCACCTTCATACTGCTCTCTCTGTGGACACTCACTCTTCCAATGTCTCTCCTTTCTACAATACGCACATTGATTCCTACTTAAAGGTCCCTTACTCAGCCTATTCTCAACTCATTTATTCACTTCCCTTCCCTGTCTTTCTACACTTGTGATAGCTACCGCTAGCATATCTGCCTTCTTCCTCATTTTACGTTCCTCCTCACGCTTTGTCTCAGTTTCCCTATTCATATACACCTTATTTGCAACCTCCATTAGCTGTGATATGGATATCCCTGCAAATCCCTCTAATTTCTGTAATTTCCTTTTAATATCACCTTGGGCCTGGCTGACAAATGCTGAATTAATCATCCTAGAATTCTCAGGAGCCTCTGGATTAAAAGGAGTATACAACCTATATGACTCCAATAATCTCTCATAAAAGGTACTAGGTGACTCATCAACCTTTTGCAACACCTCAACCGTCTTTGACATATTAATTGCCTTCTTCCCTCCTTCCTTCATGCCAACAATTATGGCTTCCTGATAAGCCCTTAGTTGGGGCATGTCAGTGCCATTTACGTTCCAAAGGTCAGTAATAATTGCTGACAATCAGCCCAGGTGGGATTGTGGGTTTGTATAATAGAGGTAACCAAATCTGTCATGACTTGAGGCTTATCAGTGTATGAAGAATTATGTGTCTTCCAATTAAATAAGTCAGTCATAGTGAAAGGAACATAAACAAATACAGGGTCTGCATGTTGCAATTGACCATTATTGTCAACGTGTGTTGGGCCCGGTGTAAGTCGGAGAGGCATTTGGTAATGTCGGGGTTGGAGGGTACCAGTCATCTGTCGGGTTAATACAGGGCTTTGGCAAGGCTGCTCAGTAATAGGTTCCAGTCTGAGAGTAGTAAGATAGGTGGAAGGGGGTGAGCTAATTTTACTAGTCAGCATTTGGTGGATGAAATTTTTTTTTCTAAAAAGTGTTAAACCAAAAACCTACCAGTAGGTGTCACCAGAGGGTAATTGTATCAAAATAATCTTTATGGGTCTAATAATAAAACTTAACTTTTAATATATTTATACATAAAATAAAACCTTATAGCAATAAATATATTAAAATAGGATAAACAATCCTACTTCTGTCTGTTATATGCCAGTATAGCGTTAAAGATGATTATACAATGTAATATCAATATAACTCCTGAAGATGGTCAGTAGGTGGCCTTAGAGTGCCTCCCTAAAATCGAATGAAGCAGATAGACTTTAATTATGCGCTTATTTTATTATTACTTATTTTAATCACTGTTCACCCTGATATATAGGCTTGAGTAAAGCTTTAGTTCTATGGTAAATTAAACATCTCAGTTTGTATTTTAGTAAAGGGGATATTTTGAACAAAGCTGGGAGGGGCCCATCCAGTAACTAAAAAAAGGATAAAAGTGTACTCTAGCATCTTATACCATTAATCATTTCTTCCAGTTGTATTTTAGACTATCACTGAAGACACACAGTATTCAATAGTTTTAGTGCTATTTCAATGATTATGGTACAATCTCATTGCTGAGAATTATCTGATCCAATAGACTCAGTTACTGTTATTAAGAATTCTCCTCACAATTTAACTGTTAATAAAATTCAATGCTAAAATACACTCCTACCAAAAAGTAAGTCAATTCAAATTACAAAGAACCAGTTTGTACAGAAATACAAGAGTTTGAAAGAAAAGAACACATAGGTAAGTGGGTAGGCGGGGACAATAGAGCAGGGGGAGTGCAAATACCAGCTATACCAGTTTTTAACTTGGGAGGAAGAGTAGGGGGATGGCAATCAGATGCAAAGGGGGAGGTGTCCAAAGCAGTTGTAATTAAGGTCTTAGTGGACAAACAGGTTCTGGCTACCCTGGACTCCATTGTTCCTCTTAGAACAGCTTGTTCCATTTAGCAGTGTTTCAACAATCTCTATACAGAAACTACTCGTATAGCCCCAGCATATTATTTATAACACTGTAAACCTGCTGTATTAAATCTGGATCAAGGATCCACAGGAACACTGGTTACCAGAAAAGGCCGTCCTCTGCTAAACAGAGTATTTTAAACTTTTGGGGGACAGTGTTACAACATATTCCTTAGAAACGCTTTTTTTTTTTTACACATACAAGACAAAGGACTGTTTGTGAATCAGAAGCACCCATAATTTCAACAGAGCGTCTGATTCAAAGCAGTAGAAATATATAAACAGTTTCAACAGTTACACCAGTTACCTTAGCAACAACACCACGTGGCACAGTTACTAGGCCAAACACACACCAAAAACACGAGGAGAATTCTCATACACACACAGCGCTAACACGACGTCTTCACACACAAAAATTCACCAAACACTAGATACTCATCACTGTAACTATAAATCAAACCCTGCAACCATCCATGCAGTAAATCAACTCTCAATTGCCAGACTATAACACACTCCAGTAACATCGTCTTTACAATCAGTAGTTATAGTACGGTTAGCAAGTGGTTATGGTACAGTTTTAGAATCACAGGTCGATTAGTAACAGTTATGGTGTTACACATATAACATCAAACAACAGATTGTTAGTAGTTATATACAATACACAATATCTGTAATTATAATACATGTTAGTGGTTATGGTACCGTGCACTATTATACAGTTATACACACAATTTACACTCCCGCTAGACGGCAGAGCTCAAGCTTTCTAGCAGGACATACAATTTAACCAATTCACCAACTACAATATATTTAACAACATTTACAATAATCCCAACTATTCTAACTGGCCAGCACCTTGAGAGCTTTCGATATATTTGTACACCAGAGATTCGATAAGTTCTTCGCTGCCCAGACACCACATATAGCGAACTAGAGGGCAGAATTTACACCAATACCCTTTTAGTCTATTACACTATCAATAATCTAGTGGCTGGATTTACAACAGAGCACACTTAGTTAAGATAGGGTGAAATCTAGCAAATATATATATTAACAAATATATATATATTAATATATATGTTGTATAAATATACAACAGAGTCTGCTTAGTTTTGCCGATCTCCCCGACCTAGCAACCAAAATTTACACCTAGCATGCTAGTCAAGGCAGGGCATCGGTGTCCGACATGAGCAATTTACATCAGAACTCAGTCTGACAATACCACCTATATTAGACGGGCTGACGACAGAGCGTCTAATGTCCAGATAAGCGTTGCGCCTTCGCTTCTTCCTTCCAGAGGGAAGGGGCCAATTCCAATATATATAAACCCCTTGTGGGTCTACCGCTCTAACGGTATCAGTCTTACCTGTTAGTTCCTGGACCTGGGTTCACACGCGTTTACGGAACACCCCAGTACTCACTGCGCAGAAGCCGATGATCTCCTGGACAAAAGGCCAGTGGCGCCGAGACGAAAGGAGGTCCACGCAGAAGTCATGGGGTGCTGCCGTGGAGAACGTTGATCTACCATCTTACGTCTCTGTCTCAGCTACCGTGACGATGAGCTTCCCGCTGCCAATGCACCAGAGATGTACCTGTGTAAGCGTGCAGAAGTCGAACACAGAGAGATGGACACAGGTAATCAGGAAGTAAGAGGCATTTATTCACATTACTGATCGGGTCTCAGATGAACTCCTGTTCCAAAATTCTGAGCACTGAATAAATAGAGTACATTCCTTATATAGCACTGTAGCTCCTCCCATAATTAGCTACGCCCACACATACCCTTAACCTAATCAATGAACAGAGTCTAAACTCATCCATCCGGTCTAACCACGTGGCTCATCTGAAACAAAGGAGAGGGACGCGTAATTCCAGTTTCTGCATTCCTGCACATGCTCAGTACATTGATCACAGTATCTTAGCTACGTGTAACTAACTAACTGATGCTACAAACACATGTACCTACATATGCCTTGTGGCAATCTTGGCCTGCTAAACTTTTATTTTACTGGAATTCTATCACATTATCTCTGTAAATGGCTGATAATGTCTATACAACTCTTTGTTGATTCTATTAACATTATAAGACTGAATGGACATCATTCTGTGAAGTTACCTGCTGTGAGTAACATTGTGAGGCTGCCTTACTTGCTCTTCTACATAAATAACCCCACAATTTGTACAGAAAAAGTTTAGTCTACTATTTGTATAATAATGTATACTTAGCTTTATAGTATCCCATTATTCCCTATTTTACACAGTTCTGGTTCTGACCGTCCAGACCTTGGCTTGATCATAGATTATTCTTTGTATGTTGCCTGTACTGACCTTTTGGCTCGATACAGTTTATCCTAGACTTTTTTTTAAACACAGTTAGTTCCATCCATAGAGAAACAAGTCAAAATTAAAATGTATACAAAATGCTTGATTGCTGTGTGAAACTCCCCTTTCCAAAATCTGCTGGTTGAATTGACCTTTTTTTTAGCACCTATGCTTGGCTGTAAAATAAAGCTGGAGTCATACATTGACACAGAAGAAACTATGGGAATGGAAAGAAGAGATTAAATCGGTCCTTATGGGCCGCGGACATATCAGGCACCGACGGAGACAGGGACCCATGCACCCTCCCAGCGGGCTGGCACTGGATAAGACCAGACAAGGGTACTGCTGTACCCACTCCTTTACCTTCTTCTCCTACCTCCCCTTACTACCCCTAGTTCACGCTCCCCTATGCACCCATCCCACCCCCCACCCATACCTGACAGTCGAAACCTACACACATCCACGAACCCACACCCCGAATATCGGACCAAGGGAACAGAGGTGGGAAAAAGCCACACCCCTCCAGACGAACTCTAACCAGTCTCACCGGAGAGGCACTCAAATCCCGCTCGAACACTCTCGTGGGTCACAAGCAAGTTTTGAAATCAAACAACCATGGCCCTAAAAGTATCCTCACTAAATGTTAAACGCCTCAACGCCCCACGCAAGCGACGCACACTCTTTAGAGAACTAAAAAGATTAACCCCAGATATTGCATTCATTCAGGAAACGCATCTGCCCTGAACCGCCCAAGTCGCCCTCCGAGACAACACAACACACAACCTAGCTGCAGAAGCAAGAACGTTCCGTAAACACAATGGAGTAGCAATCCTGGTACTCAAAAGATGCCCAATACACCTAACCCAGGTGACTCCTGACCCAGACGGTAGATACATCCTAGTGAAAGGTCGAATCCACTCACAACCCATACACCTAATTAACATATATGCTCCCAACACACCAACACCACAATTTTGGAACCAGATGTCCGATATGGTCTTTTTGCTACTAGGAGGTGACCTTAATGCCACCCCGGCCCCGGCAGCTGACAGATGCACGCGCCCCGGACTAGCTGGATCCCACGGTATGGACGCACAAGACAAACAACTGCACCTCTTCATCCACAAGACAGGACTCATAGACGCATGGAGAGCACAACACCCCAGTCATAAAGACTACACATACTACTCACCCCCTCACGACACCTATTCATGCATAGACATGTTCCTAACAAACCAGGCAGGCAACATAAAAACACAAAAAAATGAAATAGGCACCATCGCATGGTCAGACCATGCGGACGTAGCAATCTACCTAAATGGACATGGAGACTTAACACCTCCCTTCTTAAAGACCCTCAGGTGGTTGACGACATCCAAAAACAGATAACTACATATTTCTCAGAAAACCTGATGCCGGAAGTCCCAATGACAACGGTGTGGGTGGCACACAGAGCCGTGATCCGTGGCTCCCTTATGAAATTAGCGGTGCATAGGAAAAAACTTAAAACTCAGAAGCTTACCCAGCTACTCGAAACCCTTCGTACAGCAAAGCAACGCCACAAGACAGACCCAAATCCCCAAACACTACAATCGCTCCAAGACACACGCATTGCCATTAGACAAATACTCATAGATGACATGACCCGAGCCCTCACATGGACCAAATGGACATACTATGACAATTCCAATAAAATGGACACTCTATTGGCCCGTACTCTGCGGCCCAGAACCCAACACCACCACATCATGTCAATAAGGGCCCCAGGCGGCACACTGAAAACTTCACATATCCCAGATCTTCACTACCTTCTATAAAACACTATACAACCACCCCCCCCGCTCCCCCCCACAATAACACATCTAATGCCAAAAAATACTGAAATATAACCGAATTCCTAACTCGACTAAAACTACCCAAACTACACACAACGGCCATAGCAGAACTATCAACACCAATAACCAAAAACGAAATCAACGCGGCCATCTCCTCTCTTAAAAGTAATAAAGCTCCAGGCCCTGATGGTTATGAGGGCAGTTATTACAAAACCTTCAGGGAGGAACTAATTCCACATTTAGAAACCTTATTCCAAGACTTGATGACAGGGACCCCGCCAGACAGAGACATGACACAAGCAAATATTATACCACTCCCAACCAAACGCATACCAACCCATCTCCTTTATAAATCATGATAGTAAAATCTTGCCAAGATCCTCGCAGAGAGACTAAACCCATACCTAACCCGCCTAATCCACGCAGACCAAGTGGGATTCATCCCCGGCAGACAGTTATTCGAGAACACATGACGAAATATTGATATAATTTGGAAGCTAGCAACAGCCAAAACCCCATCCTTAGTTCTCTCACTTGACGCAGAAAAAGTGTTCGACCGTGTAACATGGTCCTACATGTTCACGCTCCTAGAACACCTGGACATACAACCCCCATACTTCACAGCTGTATGCGCACTATACACCAACGTATCGGCACAAATAAAGATAACTGGGACGAACTGCCCACAATTCGACATAAACAATGGCACCCGACAAGGATGCCCTCTGTCCCCACTGCTCTTTGTGCTGACCCTCAAACCACTTCTCCAGGCCATCAGGGAACACCCCCTGATCACCGGGGTTAAAATAGAGAACCAGGAGTTCCTAGTATCCAAATATGCAGACGAAGCTCTGCTAACCCTGACCAACCCCATCTCATCCATGCGAGCACTACTCCCACTCTTAAGGTCATACAGCGAGATCTCAGACTATAAAGTAAATATAGAGAAATCCAGCGCACTCCCCATAAACCTCTCACAGACAGATATAGCCAACATCACCTCAGACCACCGCATGCACATCTCATCCATATACATATGTGGGTATCAGACTACAAGCAGACCCAACCGCACTCCATAAACTAAACTACACACCCATAATAGACAAACTTGTCTCGGATATGGAGACCTGGGCGGACAAACCTATATCCTGGATTGGGAGAATACACTCGATTAGGATGAATATTCTACCCCGAATCCTATTCCTGTTCCAGGCCCTACCTATCCCCATCACAAAACATGACCTTGTCCCGTTGCAACAGGCAATTGACCATTTCATATGGCAGAACAAAAGACACAGAGTATCCTGTAACATACTCTAACTCCCCAAATCGAGAGGAGGCCTGGGAGGCCTCCAGAAACTAGAAGGTGGGTAGACCTAGAATCATTACTTATGAAATCAGACCTCCCACAATTCTACATCTGGACCCCAAAAGAGCACAGAGCACTCCCGAGAACAGCATGCCCTGCCAATACCAACTCCATTCCACTGTGGGACAAATTCGCCCTTAAATATGAACTAACCTCTGCACTCTCCCCCCTCAACCTCATATACCGCAACAGGGCCTTCACACCAGGCATGAGACCCAGGGACTTCAGGGGCCTAGAACAGGCCGGCCATCAGAGAGTCTACCAATACACAGGCGGAGCAGTAATTACCTTCCCAGAACTACAATCTAACCCCCGCCGATTTCTTTAGATACCTCCAACTTAGACACTATGCCACCCTAACGCCGGTGAAAACCGCCGCTAAAACTAAACCGACCTTCTTTGAACAAATCTGCCTAGCAGAACGATACCAACGAGGCATGATCACACAACTTTACTCCCACCTCTGTTCCACCACACGGGAATGGGGCGACCTACACTACATCAACAAATGGCAAACCGACTTGGGGAAACACTAGAAGGCATCGACTGGCAGGACATCTGGAAGGCTAACACCAAAACCTCCATCTGTGTCACAATGCAGGAACAGGCATAGAAAATGATATTCCGGTTGTATACCACACCGGTCCAGTTGTACCATATGAAAAAAACCCATACTGGTCTATGCTGGCGTAACTGCGGAGAAAAAGGGACATACACCCATATGTGGTGGCACTGTCCTACAGTTCAACTTTTCTGGAAAGAGATTCAAACACTAATATCCCAAATTTTAAGCAGACCAGTAGACCTGAACCCCTGGACATTCCTGCTGGCCAAACCCCTTGACAACTGGTCCAGACCAGAACAACAACTGCTCAACAAAATTGCTCTAGCAGCCAGGAGGGCCCTGGCCCAGGCCTGGTTATGACCTACCACCCCCCCAATGACCACAGTACCTAATAAAATTAAAGAATTCCACCTCATGGATAAATTGACGGCCCAAATAAGGGGCTCCACAAAAACGTTAATTAAGACATGGGAACCATGGGAAAGCTACATTGACAGACAATAAACACACAACCAGACCAAGGACACGAAAAGACGTCCAAGACAAACATGACCCCCCCTCCCTAACCCGGCTCACCCCCCCACCTCCTACTAATAGGCCGAGACAACGGTACCCCGGCCTACTGTTCTATACACCACAGCCTCCAAAACGAGATGGCAATTTTATCACACTGTTAACTATGTTTTATTTGTTATACAATTACTCTTCTATTTTCCCCTACTCGTATTACTAAAACTACTGACCGATGGAGATCACAGTACAAATGTTTTTGCATGATATGTAAAAAGATTACGTGAGTTACCCAACCCAAACAAACACTTACAAACCATGCACGGGCTTTTGCACAAGCCATAAAACAGCAATATGTGTTAACCTCTGTCAATGAAAAAATAAAGAATTATAAAAAAAAAAAATGTATTAACCCCCTGCGCCCTCCCAGTCATGTGGCTCCCAAGATGGCACTGCCTTTCTAAAGGCAGTGCATCAAGAGGCTTCTGGGCTTCTGCCTCATCACAGAGGCAGTCTAGGGACATCCAATCAGAGCTTGCCCCTATAACAATTTTATTCTAGCTATTATCCCCATTTGTCTGATCAGGTCAATATTAGTAAATATTGTCTATAATCAGTATGACTTTCCCTCCCTCTCTTCACTTGTGTTTTAGTGAGAGAGAGAGAGAAATCTGTGTTTTAGGTAGAGATATTTAAGTAGTTTTAGGTAGGGATTTGTAAAATTGTGAGACCCAAAGCCTTTTTGTCAGAGCCATTAACCCCTATATCACTATAATCACTGGCTCTTGCACAGCATCCCTTTTTTTGTTGTAAGAAATATTCCTACTATTGGCCGTTTAAAATCTAAAGTCTGCAAAAAATGGATAGCGGTCCTTCACAAATATTCCTTAGATCTTATGCTTGTAATAATAGAAGACGTAAAGGAAGATCTAATAGCTGTCAGGAAAAAGATGGTGGAGCTTGAATCTAAGCAAGCATTATTACTTTCATCTAGTGAAGCAGCCCCCAAAATCTTGAAGTTGGAACAGAACCTTAAAGTTTATAAAACAGACCTAATCAGGTTTAAAAGGGACAAACAAACTAAAGTTGAGGGTGATTATAAAGATCACTGAGTCTACAAATGGTTTGCAGGACATACTGAGAGACCATTTCCGTGTAGACGCAGAAAACCAATAAGGAAACCAAGACAGTATACAGTTGATCAAACTTCAGGTAATTCATCCTCAGAATCAGACACACCGTACAATCACGAAAGCACCAGAAAGGGAGTCTTTTTAGAGTCAGACCCAGGATCGTCTACCAGGATCCACACGAGACTAACCACATGACTAGAAGCCGAAGCCACAGCACCAGGCGTGGGCAAAAGGGTAGAACCCATAGGAACAAGGTACAAACTTCCCAGACAACCAAAGTGATACCAATTTTCAATCTCTCATCGAGAACTCTCAGCAGGGACGAGGAACAACTCCTCATGAAAGGACTTTCTTTTGTACCAACCTACCCACTCAATGCATTTTATAGTGAAATTGAACTGTATAATTTTGGGAGAATTTTTTAAAGGGACAGCACAACTCACTGATCCCAATACACATCAATTCAGAGCTAAGAGCACATTCGACCCTATAACATCCCATGCTTCCATCAAACCTTTCTTGAGGAATGTACAATATGAAATGAACAAAGCAGGAACAGGCATAGAAAATTATATTCCGGTTGTATACCACACCGGTCCAATTGTACCATATGAAAAAAACCCATACTGGTCTATGCTGGCGTAACTGCGGAGAAAAAGGGACATACACCCACTAGACAAAGACATCAGTCCAACATCACAAAGAAGGAAAAAGACATCATACATCACTTGCCAAAGATAAAACACTTGTTATCAGACCTGCGGACAAGGAAGCTGGCATTTTTTACTGGATTATACATACTATAGAGAAGGAATACACTCCCGACTGGGAGAAGTCAACACCTGTGCGAGACTACCATCGGACCCGACTGCTACTATTATGCAGAAAGTGGCAACGATTCTAAAACGTGTGTTGGAGGCTAACTACATTAATTCAGATC
>OW240913.1:257536691-257693831 GCA_933207985.1 Pelobates cultripes
AGAAACACAATGCATCTCTTACACTCAATGCACACACACATACATACACACACCATGCATCCCTTATGCATACAAACACAGATTCACACAATGCATCCCTTACACACAACCAGAAACACATAATACATCCCTTATACACAAATACACACTGCTTCCACTACACACAAACACACTACATCACCTGCACAAACTGGTAACCCTAAACACTACATACCATAAGCACACACATATTAGATCCTCTACAATAACACATAACACGTCCCCTACACACTCCACTCCCTGTTAGCGAACTCACGGGTGGGTGGAACTTATGAGTGGGCCTTATGGGCATACTCACCGTCAGGCCCTGGGGCCCAGACCTTGAGCCGTGTAAGGGGCCCCAAAAAAATGGAGCTGCTTCCAATTCTCCCAGAACATTGAATTTTGTGACCACAGTTGCAAACAGCCTCCAGAGATCCTGTTCTACACCAGACCAGTGGAGCCAAACTGCAGCCCATCATCATCCTCATCTGCTTGTAAGTAGGCAATCTAGTATATTATTAGTGACACTAATCTATAATGTACCTCACATTAAAGGGACACTATAGCTTAATAAAGTGGTTCTGGTGTCTATAGCTGGTCCCTGCAGGCTTTTTAATGTAAACACACACTGTGTGCAGCACTGGCGTTAGTTCATATAGGTGGGGCATTGTGATGTCACATGGGGGGGCAGCAAATTTTTATTTTGTCTAGGGCGGCAAAAATCCTTGCACCGGCTCTGATCCTGGGCAGGTGCACCAGTCTACTGGTGACCCACAGGAGGGGAGTGCACTGATTGCACTGCACTCTCCTCCTGCCCAACCCCATCTTTACCGCAGTGCAAGTGCCCTCTGCCCCTAATTTACAGTGGCTCACACTCACAACAAGCAGTGCCTGGAGCCGTGAAGGAGCGGGTATGGCAAAGAGCTACTGATTAGCTTAACATCAATATCCGTTATAAAACCAGGAAAAGGTGGGCATGGATGGTGAACTGATTTGGTGGTGCAATGGGCCACTTGACTGGTTTTGCCCTCCAGGCCTAAGGCTGCCAGCCCTCCCCTGGTTTGGAGGCAGGGTGCTTAAGGCCCGAGCGGAAGGGGGCAACCGCCGGAGGGGGCTTAAGGCCTGAGCGGAATGGGGGCATCCGCCGGAGGGGGCTTAAGGCTGAACAGAAGGGGTGGGAGGCGGTTGAGCAGGCGGTGCAGTGAGGGGGGCTTAAGCCTGGTCGTCCCAGAGGGCAGGGGAGGCTGCTGGATGTAAGCTCGAAGCCCTGCGTGAGCAGTGCAGCCTGCCTGCCTGCCTGCCTGCCTGACTGACTGACTGTGGCTGGATGACATCTTCAACCTTCGATCATCCTCTGTGATGTCAGCGGTTTAGCTTAATAGCAGCAGCAGCAACCTGCCTGCCTGCCTGCCTGCCTGCCTGCCTGCCTGACTGTGGCTGGATGACATCTTCAACCTTCCATCATCCTCTGTGATGTCAGTGGTTAAGCTTATTGGCAGCAGCAGCAACCTGCCTGCCTGACTGCCTGCCTGCCTGCCTGGCTGTGGCTGGATGACATCTTCAGTGTTCAGTCATCCTCTGTGATGTCAGCTGTTAAGCTGAATAGCAGCAGCAACCTGCCCCCTGGTGGCCGTCTGCGTGGCCCAAAACAGAGAAGGGTCTTCAGGGGACGTGACCGCGAAATCCCTGGAACCGTTTTCGGGGTGAAAAGGCTGCGTCGGGCCGGTTGGTTCCCGGCGGCACTTGGCCGCGAAAGCGTGGAACTGTTTTCGGGTTGGAAACGTTGCGTTTTGTCGGTGGGTGTCCGGCAGGCGCTGAACCGCTTGCCTGCCTCCCAGGCTGCCCTGCTGCCTGCCTGCCTGCTCCCCTGCCTCCCGGCAGCAGTGGGACCAAAAAAACTGCCCCCTGGCGGCCGTCTGCGTGGCCCAAAACAGAGAAGGGTCTTCAGGGGACGTGACCGCGAAATCCCTGGAACCGCTTTCGGGGTGAAAAGGCTGCGTCGGGCCGGTTGACCTCTGAAGGAATCCGGCTGATTTTCGCACAGGTTGTTCCCCCAGGTGTCGGCTGTCAGGGGACGTGAGTTTTGTGGGGGTGGCGCGTGCCGTTCGCCCGCAGGGTGAGTTGTCTAAGTCCCATCTTTTCAGGGCGAAAAATTTTCTATGTCCCACGAGCTCCAGGCCTGTCTCGTATGAGGTTGGATCTGCCCCTCCGCGTCCAGGCACCACTTCCACGAGGTTGGACGCTTTTCCGGGCAGGTCCCCCTAAACGACGCGCGTGCAGAAAGTGCACGACAATAGCCGGGAGCACCCTCGAGGAGATTGTCGAGGAGCGGAAATTTCAGACGGCGCTCAGGGGACTCTTGCTGGTTCTCCCGAGCCTAGCCAGAGTTCCAGACCGACGGGCGGTTTTCCCCCTTACCTGTCTGCCACCGATGCCTGCCCTCCCCGATCTCCCCTCGCCCCGGGATTTCAGTGGGGCTGGTCGGGCAGGGGCGGCGCCCCCGGTGGCCGAAAATGATAGAGGGCGCCAGGGGCCTCCGCTCGCTCCCAGCCTTCCGGGGCTGGACGGGCAGGGGAAGGGAGCCCGCCAGGCAGAGTTCCAGGCCGACGTGAGGATTTCCCCCTTGTCGGTTTGGGGGAGTCTGGCCGCTTCTCGGATGCCCAGGCAGAGTTCCAGGCCGACGGGAGGTTTTCCCCCTTGGCTGGCTGGCTGGCGGGGGGAATCTGGCCGGTTCTCGGATGCCCGGGCAGAGTTCCAGGCCGACGGGAGGTTTCCCCCCTTGCCTGTCTGCCATCCGTGACTGTCCTCCTCTATCTCCCCGCGCCCCTGGGCAGGGGAAGGGGCGCCTGCCCCGGTGACCGCGCACCCCTTGTGGCGCCCCCCTGGTGGACAGCGAAGGTAAAGCGTCGCTCGAGCGAGGGAAATTTTCTAAGTCCCGCGAGCTCCAGCCCCTCCGCGTCCAGGCACCACTTCCGCGAGGTCAGGCGCAGTTCCCCCTGGCTCCGAAGTCGTCTACGTATCCCCCACACGCGACCGTCCGCCACGAAGGTCGGCGGCCTCCCCCTCGGCCCCCTCCGGGGCTGGTGGAGGGGAGAGGCCGGGGCCCCCGGAAGGGAGAGGAGGACGCCCTCCGCCGCGTGGCTGCCTGTGGAAACGCACGCTGCAGAGGCGGTGGGAGGAGAGTGGGTGCCCCGGGTCCCCTTCCGCCCTCCCCGGCGCCGGCCGGCGGGCGCGAGACCCCTCCGCGCTCAGCTCCGACTCAGACCTCAGATCAGACGAGGCGACCCGCTGAATTTAAGCATATTACTAAGCGGAGGAAAAGAAACTAACCAGGATTCCCCCAGTAACGGCGAGTGAAGAGGGAAGAGCCCAGCGCCGAATCCCCGTCCACCCGGCGGGCGCGGGAAATGTGGCGTACGGGAGACCAGACCCCCCCGCCGCCGCTCGGGGGCCCAAGTCCTTCTGATCGAGGCCCAGCCCGCGGAAGGTGTTAGGCCGGTGGCGGCCCCCGGCCGGGCGGGACCCGGTCTCCCCGGAGTCGGGTTGTTTGGGAATGCAGCCCGAAGCGGGTGGTAAACTCCATCTAAGGCTAAATACCGGCACGAGACCGATAGCGGACAAGTACCGTAAGGAAAAGTTGAAAAGAACTTTGAAGAGAGAGTTCAAGAGGGCGTGAAACCGTTAAGAGGTAAACGGGTGGGGTCCGTGCCGTCCACCCAGAGGATTCAACCCGGCGGGCCCAGGCCGGTCGATGCCGGCACCGCGGACGGCGCCGGCCCCCACAGGGCACATTTCCTCCACGGCGGTGCGCCGCGACCGGCCCCGGGTCGGCTGGGAAGGCCCAGGGGGCGGAAGGTGGCTGGGGGGCGGGGGGAGGCGGTCCCCCCGCGGCAGAAGCTCTCGCCGTCACCCGGGGCCGAGGGAGCAGACCACCTTTAAAGGTTAAAAAGGTTAAAAAGTTAGCTGGAGGTCCCTTTATGACCGACCGCAAGCACATTTTCCTGCCCAAAACAATTCCATAGATTTGGACTGTGCGGTCAGTCTATTTCAGGCTGAAAAAATGACTAAGTCCCATCGCCGAATGGGACTTAGTCTCTGCGGCTGAAAGTTCAGTATGGGAGAAGGTACAGGCCAGCGGTGTTCGCGGAAATGTGCAGCTGATTTTAGTTCCATGAATTTGGCTACACATACCGCTGACCTTGTGCGAATGAACAAAGATGGCCGCCGCCACGTGTTCGGCAAACGAACAAAGGCCACCCAGCATTGTCAATTAAGATGCGGTTAACCGCAGCTTCTGGGAGGTAAATTGCCGACACACTCCCAATACAGGTGGTCCGCCTGTGTGGTACTTGGTTCAGTAAGCCCCATTTACTGAACCAAGTGGGAAATAGCCAGGAACAAAGGGTTTGAACCAGGTCTGGGGACACAGGGGACACCGTCTTAAAGGGGCAGTGTCCCAAACAAGTCTGGGGACACAGTGTCCCAAACAAGTCTGGGGACACCGTCTTAAAGTCTGGGGACACCGTCTTAAAGTGGCAGTGTCCCAATTTTCCCTATGCCCCAAAAAGGTGCTTAAAGGGCCAGCACCAGTCCCATAAAAAGTACATAAGCCCCAATATACCCACCAACTGTCTTAAAGGGCCATACACACCCAATAAAAGTCCATAAATTTTCACAATCTCCCGGGGCCATAGTCATGCGGGAGGAGGCTGGTAAATAGGCTTCTCCACAACCCAGGGAAACAGGGCAATTTGTCATTTAAAGGGCCAGTTACAAATAGCAGTTTGTAACAGTACTTAACTCAATTATCTCCCAGGTACAGAGGAGGGATTGTCCTATTTTATGTGGGAGTGTCCTGGACCTGAGAGCCAATGTCATTGTGTGATTGTTTGTACTGCAGTCTACTCTCAGGTCCAGGGGGGAGTGCCCCTTGCATGGGGACTTGCATAAAAGGCCAGTTGTGGCTACCATTAAACACATTAAGTCTTGTCCATTTACATGAAGTCTTGGCTCATGTTTGGGGGATTGGGAGCTATAATCACTGTAATCACTTCTATGCTTGGATTTCAGGAGACTCTTCACGGATATACTCAGTCGGAGTATAGGGGATTTGTTGCACCATGTTTAGTAAAAAGGTCTATGTTCGGGGGAATTCGGGGGTAGTGTGGGTCCAATAATCTGAATGTAGCCAGTTCTATATCATGGGTTTTTCAATGAAAGAAGCAGATCCTGGTGACCACTGGGAAACCGAAGAATTGCCAAGAATATTGTAGGTTATAAGACAAAAAAGCAGAGCTGGCCAAATTCTCCAATTTAGCTATATTTCTCTCGTTCATCTATTCTTCCAGGTTGGTTGTTTTGGCCTAAAACATTGAATGCAATTGTCTGTTTTACACAATTCCAAGTTTAGTGAATAATCTTTGTAATTTTTTGTTCTTTAAAAAATCAAATACATGTTAGAATTCTTGTAGCTGAAAAGAAACAACAATAACTTACAAGTGTCTTCTCTAAGGGTAAAGAAAACATGAAACTGTGTATTTCACTTTCCTGGGCCAGATCCCAAGGCAATCAAGCTAAATGTTCAACTTGTATTTTATTGGTGACAGAGAAGAAATATGAAAAATCTGATTTAGACTAAACTCTAATAAAATAATATGAGATGCTAGTATTCAAAGATTTCTTAAAACCTATCTGTATCTTGGAAGGTTCAACTATGTACTATTTGTACCTTAGTGGATTTATATCTTTCATTTTACAGGAACTGAGTAGTCCACACTACTTGAAATTCAAGTAACTGTCTCAGCCTTACCTGATGTGAATTGCTAATAGCCAGCAGAGAAAAGAGAAAATGACAAGGTGATTTGGCTTGATACCTTCTTTAACACTCAGCCATGAGAAAATAGCCCCTCTGGAGCCAATTACTTTCTATATAATTTTAAATTGCGTCCCTATATGAATTTCTTTTAAACAAAATTACTGTTCCACTTTATAATGGCGTATCAGCATGGGGCATTTCACTACAAGGTCCCAACTGATTAAAAGTCTAGTCCTGACCAAACTCAATATGCTTACAATAAAAAAAAACAGACAATATCTCTGATTTGCCATTATATATAAATAGATTTTTTTTTCTTTTTCTGGTGTTATTTTCTTGTTGACGGACAGCGTTTTCTTTTATAATGAATTATGCACACTTTCCACAGATTGCAAATTGTCATAGGTAAAAATTGGAGGATTGGAGTAAGGCATAGAATTAGAGCAGCCCACTTGGACGTAATCAAGCAACTCAGATTTACACCAGTTAAATACACTATGTGTTATTTGTGCAGAGATGTAAAAATTATAGCACCTGTTTTAGAAGAGTGGATGTCCCCATTTTTAATAAAAGTTAAAATAGGCGCTGATCCAGAAGTTTCAATGATACTGGGGACTAGTGGGTTAGCTCCAGATAATGCCCAATGTTACTCTCCTAGAGATTAGGGAAATAACCCACGATATAATAAATAGACAGAGATGGACTGGAGGTAATGATAGGGAGCGTAACACAAATTATGGGGAAGGGGAGCCTTACCTTTAATAATCCTAAGGAAAAATGGAAATTTAAGCAGGAAAGGGAGAGACAAAAAGGTATATGTATAATGAGTGTACTTGTATACACCTACACAGATGCCTATAGATATCCAGCTAGGTTAGCAAAGAAAATCATAGCTACTAGTGAGGTCTAAGCTTACACTGAACAATTTCCCAGCTAATAAACAAAAACCCAGGTATCTCCAAAGGTGACGGACACTAGGGTTAAGATAAGGAACCAAACCCCAAAAGAGTATCCACAGCAGCCCCAAACCGAAGCTCAGATGAATAGATCTGTCCCTATATCACCTCGGCACCATGGACTGAACACTAGTACCTACCTGATTCTTTCCCTTCCTGATCTAAAAAAAAAAAAGATTAAATAAACCTTAACTAAATTAGTGCATATTAGTGCTACCAAGTGAGAAGTGTTAAAACGAAAAAATAATAGCTTGACGCGCATTTCGGCGTGTCAGCACGCCGTCGTCAGGAGCAATGTCTGTGAACTGGCCCAGCTATCCGTTTATATAAGTCCTTAATTGGCAATTAGCCATCAAATGTTGCCTACTGTATAGAGGGGGTATGGATCTTACCATCACATGATCTGTATGTCTGCTTCCACCTTAATTCTCATTGGCTTTACAGAATGCACTAAATTGTATGTCTGTCAATCAGAGAATGCAAGAAGTACCTTCCCTCTATTCTTATTGGGCCATGCCCACGTGGGGCGGGTATGCAATCATTCATCTGTCTACACCAGCCGTGAGGTGTGGCTATACTCTTCTATCTCCCATATTACTGGGTGGTGGATCAGACTCGTCATTCAGTAGTTGAGTCAGACAGCCAAGCATTTCTCCCCTCTATAAAGACTCAAGTTCTTCAAATAGAATTGAATAAAAATTGAATAAAAGCAAAATAGTTCCACAAATAGTTCCACAGATTTTGGCTGTGCGGCCGGTCTATCTTCTCATTCACAAAATGTCTAAATTGCACAAACGGATCTGTTCATGTATTACTCCATTAGATGCACCTTGTTCGGTAGAATGTTCTCAAGAATTAGCGCTCTGTTTGTGTGTATTTAGCCGAACACATGGAAGATGGAAGTCTCAGCGATGTTCGTGCCTTTGAGTGTCCAATTTTAGTTCCAGGCATTCAACGGCAAAACACAGCTGAGCGCGTTCAGCTAAACAAATGGCCGCCGCCATGTGTTCGTTCATACGAACGACGACCACCCAGCCTTTCGTCAATTAGGCTACGGTTTACCATAGCTTCTGGGTGGTTAACTAGCAGCACACTCCACATGCAGGGTGGTCGTTCGTTCGACACTTGGTTCGGTTACTTGAGTACTTGAATCTGGTTCGTGATAAAATCTTTATTTACCGAATCCACTAACGAACACCTCAGGAAACATATAAAATCCAGCCAGAGAAGGGAAAATGAAGTCCAGGAATGTGTACTTTGAGGAAATAAACATTAGGAAGGAGACTCACACCATAATCACTGTAGGAAGGAACAAAACCACCATAACTACTGCAAACCAAAGAGGGGTTTTGTTACAAACATCAAAAAGTATATCAGGCTAACGGTACCTTGAGGGTCACTACTCATTACTCCTTACTCATTATTATGAGATATATAAACATAACAGAGGGCTAATACAATTTGTTCTTACTCAGAATTGGGGAGTCTCGGCATAAGCCCCATGTGACGTTGAAGAGGTTATTATTATACATTATGTATACCTTTTGATAGAGCTCTACATTCTCTTGTTGGTACAGTAGCACATAAAACCCAGACTTATTATTCTGCATCTAAGATGTAACTGATTCTAATTCAGAGAAAAATTAAGAATAATAGACTGGAGCTATTCACACATATGTCGGGTGCGCCAGTGAATAATAAAAATAAATATAAATCAATAGTGAAAATATAATTATAACTATTTACAAATTACCGATATCTTAGAAAGGACTAGCGTAGGAATATCTCTTCCTACATCTAATAATAAGAGCCATGAAGGCTGTAGAAAGGCTGAGAAGGAGAAACCTTCATTTCGTTTGGGTTTGTGGGATATGTTCTATTCCCATAAATATTAATTTATTTGAGGAATTTGCATGATGCATTTCTAAATGGCGTGAGACTGGAGTCTCCAGAGGTCTTCTCATGGAGTTAACATGCTCCCTGATCCTGAGTTTAAATGGCCGTAAAGGTTTGCCAACATATTTTATTCCACAGGAGCAGATGAGTAGATAGATCACTCCCTCCGTCCGACAATTGAAAAAGGAGTGAACGGGGAACATTTCCTCTCCATTGCTGTCAGTAAATTGTTTAGAGGTTTTCCGCTATATGCTCACATGCGCTACAATGTCCGCATTTGTATGTGCCCTTAGGTAAATAATACTTAAATGTTTTTTTCAAAGGGGCAAGGTGGCTATGTACTAAGGTGTCTCTCAAGTTCCTGCCTCTACATGCAGTCACAGAAGGAAATGGAGTGATCACTTGTTTTATATGTGGGTCTGACATTAAGATCACCAAAACCGTCTAAAGGTACCCTTCATATATGTCCAAACTGCATCATACGTGGCTATACAGCGAATCAGCTTTGAGTCTGATGTCTCTTGGTTACCGACAGTGAGTAGTGAGTCTCTATCTAATCTGATTGCTCTGGAGTAAGTTCGCCTTAAAACACTATTCGGGTAGCCCTTCTCTTTAAAGTCTCTCCGAAGGTCCCAAGCCTTAATTTTAAAATCCTCAAGGGTAGAACAGTTTCGCCTAAGTCTTAGGTATTGCCCAATGGGTATACCTGCTTTTAATGGTTTAGGGTAACAGCTTGTCCAGTTCAACAGGCCGTTGGTGACAGTCTTTTTCCGATACAGTGTGGTTGCCTCATTGCTTCCAGTTTGTATCATTATACTTAAATACTTAAATACTTATACTTAAATCCAGAAAATTGAGCTGTTTGCCATCCATCTCACTAGTGAATCTCAAATTATAATCATTCACATTAAAGGACCACTCTAGGCACCCAGACCACTTCAGCTTAATGAAGTGGTCTGGGTGCCAGGTCCTTCTAGGGTTAACCCATTTTTTCATAATTATAGCAGTTTCAGAGAAACTGCTATAATTATGAATGGGTTAAGCCTTCCCCCTAATCCTCTAGTGGCTGTCTCATTGGCAGCCACTAGAGGCGCTTGCGTGCTTCTCACTGTGAAAATCACAGTGAGAGCACGCCAGCGTCCATAGGAAAGCATTGTAAATGCTTTCCTATGAGACCGGCTGAATGCGCGCGCAGCTCTTGCCGCGCGTGCGCATTCAGCCGGCGGGGCGGATCGGAGGCGGAGAGCTCTCCGCCCAGCGCTGGAAAAAGGTATGTTATTACCCCTTTCCCCCTTCCAGAGCCAGGCGGGAGGGGAACCCTGAGGGTGGGGGCACCCTCAGGGCACTATAGTGCCAGGAAAACGAGTATGTTTTCCTGGCACTATAGTGGTCCTTTAAGGAGTTGTACAAAGTCCTCAAAATCTTTATTAGGTCCTAACCAGATGACAAACACATCACACGTCATCGATATACCTTTTCCAGCAGTATATCTTGTCAAGGAAGGTGTGTAGGGTAGGATCTGTCATGATGTGCTTCTCCCATGTGCCTAAATAGAGGTTTGCATAGGAGGGGGCACAGGACGTACCCATGGCAGTCCCCCTTACTTGTCGGTATATAGTACCATTGAACAAAAAGATGTTTTTGGTGAGGACCAATCTGAAAAGTTCCAAGACAAATTCTATTTATAGAGCAGGGGCTTTTAATTCACGTTCTAAAGTGGTTCTAATTTATGTATCCCTAGTGTATGTGGTATGGAGCTATACAGTGACTCCACATCTAGGCTACACAATGATGCTTGCTCAGGTACATGAATATCCCTCAAAGAATTCAACATTTGTTTCGTGTCTCTGATGTGTGATGGTAATTTGGAGACAATAGGTGACATAATTTTATCCATAAAGACATATATTGTGATAGATTTCCACACCCTAATACTTTGTGCCTCCCCGATGGATCATCCAGGGATTTGTGCACTTTTGGGAGGCTGTAGAATGTGGAGAGTATTGGCTGTTTAATTAGCATAAAATCAAATTCATTTCTGGTGATTAGCTTTTCGGTAAGGGCTTGGGTAAGGATGGAATTAATCTCAGTAAAGTACTGAGAAGTGGAATCATGATTCAAATTTTGATATGTATCCCTATCATCCAATAACCGGTATACCATCTGTATGTATTTAGAATGGCCCATCAGTACTATATTACCGCCCTTGTCAGACAGTTTTATCACCAACTTGACATTAGTCAAATTTGATTTAGTGCCACTTTCTCAGCTCTGAAAAGATTACTGCTAGGTTCAAAATCCAAAGCTCTAAGATCAGCCTTTTCAATATCCCTGCATAACATATTTAAAAAGACTTTGATATTTTTATAGTCTTTTAGAGGTGGTGTGAATTTGCTCTGAGGGGTGAGATGTGTCGTAGGAATGGTGTTGTATCTGGAATTATCATTATATTCCAGATTCGACCAAAGTATCAAGACAATCCATTTCTTTTTATTGTAAGCCCCATACTCAGTGCTTTCTGTTCTTTCCTATTATTGTGATATTTGTGAAGAGCTAGCTTACGAGCGAACAAATATAAATCTTTAGTCCAGATAAATTTATTGAATGGAGGGGTAGATACGAAAGAAAGACCTTTAGTAAGGGTCTTAATTTGAATGTCTGAAAGTTTAGTAGAGGACAAATTAATTACCCTTAGGTCTATTATTTTGTAGTGGCGGTATTTCCATTGTCCTCTGCCTCTCTGTGACTGTCTCTGCACAGTAGGCAACATTTGATGGCTAATTGCCAATTAAGGACTTATATAAACGGATAGCTGGGCCAGTTCACAGACATTGCTTCTGACGACGGCATGCTGACACGCCGAAACGCGTGTCGAGCTATTATTTTTTTTATTTTAACACTTATCTCACTTGGTAGCACTAATATACACTAATTTAGTTAAGGTTTATTTAATCTTTTTTCTTTTAGATCAGGAAGGGAGAGAGGTTCAGGTAGGCACTAGTGGTCAGTCTACGGTGCCGAGGTGATATATGGACAGATCTATTCATCTGAGCTTTGGTTTGGGGCTTGATAGTGAGGCATTTTCTCTGTCAGGAATTTTCCCTTGCCATGGTCTTTTGTATCAATTTGCAACTCTCTGTATTACTCCTTGTCCCCAATCCAGCTGGTGAGGAGCCCCCAATGAACAAGACAATACAATGCAAGGTTCAAAGTGACTTGTCACATTTAATGAGCTTTGCAACAGGTTTTGTACAGCAGGAAACAGGGGTGGTCATTACAAGCACTATCCAATCCTAACAAAATCATCTATCTTATCTTAATATCTTAACCTATAGCAAGCTTGCAGGTGTATCTTCATGTACGGGCCTTGCTCAAAGCTAAGTTTCACTATAACTACACACTTCAAACTAATGTGCATGCACACTACAAATTAAAGATATTTACTACTAAGTTCTAAATTACACATTACTATGCAGTTATTTTCAAAGAGGGAAAAACAGGAATTAAGGCCGACAGACAGAAGAATACAGGATATAACATCTGTGACTTGATACATGATGTTCTACAGCATATAACACCTATTACTTGTTACTAGTGATGTCCCGAACGGTTCGCCGAACGGTTCACGAACGGTTCGCCACGAACGGTTTGCCACGGACTCATCATTGAGTAAACTTTGACCCTGTACCTCACAGTCAGCAGACACTTTCCAGCCAATCAGCAGCAGACCCTCCCTCCCAGACCCTCCCACCTCCTGGACAGCATCCATGCAGCATCATTGTGAATGTATTCTGGAGCTGTCCAGGAGGTGGGAGGGTCTGGGAGGGAGGGTCTGCTGCTGATTGGCTGGAATGTGTCTGCTGACTGTGAGGTACAGGGTCAAAGTTTACTCAAAGATGAGTCCGCGGCAAACCGTTCGGCGAACCGTTCGGCGAACCGTTCGGGATATCACTACTTGTTACATGATATTATACAGCCAGGCCCGGACTGGCCATCGTGCAAACCGGGAAAATGCCCGGTGGGCCGCAATGGCCATGGGCCGAGGCTGGCAGGAAAGATCAAGAGATCTCTCCTGCCGGCCCATGCAGGGCGGCACCGGCCTCAAGATGGAGTCCTGTGTCCCATAATGGGCCGGAGGGGAGAACGCCGAGCAGCTTCCTTCTCTACCTCTCGCGAGCTCCGAGATTATCAGAGAGTTGCCATGGTAACCCGCAGCAACGCTCTGAAAAACTAGCGCTTGCGAGAGGGAGAGAAACATGGTCTGTGCCCTGCGGCGTACCCTGCAGGGTACAGACTGATTTATCTGCCGCTGGACCACCAGGGATCGGTGCGTGGCATGGACCCCCCTCCTCACTGGACCACCAGGTATGTAAATGCTTCCTATCTCCCCTGTCAAGTTAAAAGGGGGAGTAAATGGGATTATTTTTTATTTTTTTACTTTTTTTGTTTGTTTAATTCTTAAATTAATAATGTATGGCCATATCATCCACTATATACACCCCCCTCACATACACACACTACAAACACACTACACACACACACACTGCACCCCCTGTACTAACACACAGACACACTGCACTAACACACAAACACACTGCACTAACATACAAACAAACACACTGCACTAACACACAAACACACTGCACCCCCTGCACTAACAAGCACACTGCACTAACATACAAACACACTGCAGCCCCTGCACTAACAAACACACTGCACTAACACACAAACACACTGCAGCCCCTGCACTAACAAACACACTGCAGCCCATGCACTAACAAACAAACTGCAGCCCCTGCACTAACACACAAACACACTACACACTGCACTAACACACAAACACACTGAACCCCCTGCACTAACAAACACACTGCACTAACACACAAACACACTGCTGCCCCTGCACTAACAAACACACTGCAGCCCATGCACTAACACACAAACACACTACAGCCCCTGCACTAACACACAAACACACTGCACTAACACACAAACACACTGCACCCCCTGCACTAACAAACACTGCAGCCCCTGCACTAACACACAAACACACTATACACTGCACTAACACACTAACACATTAACACACTAACACACAAACACACTACACACACAGCACCCCCTGAACTAACACACTACACACACTACACACACAGCACCCCCTGCACTAACACACAAACACACTGCACCCCCGAACTAACACACAAACACACTGCACCCCCTGCACTAACACACAAACACACTCTATACCCCTATATACACACTACAGCCCCTGCATTAACACACAGCACACACTATATAGCCCTATATCCACACTACACCTCCTGCACTTGCACACAAACATACTTCACACACTCTCTATACCCCTTATATACACACTATACCCCCGGCACTCACATACACACTCTATACCCCCTAAACATACATTACACTCCCTGCACTTTCATGTGTTATGCCCCTTTAAACACACATTACACCTCCTGCATGCAAACACACTAATTTACATCCCCTATAAATACATATTCTGCACCCCTGTATACACTACACCACCTATGCATACATCACCGCACCTATACACATGTGATGTACAGCTCCTATATGCATACACACACTAGAGCCCTTAGATACACTCACAAACACACAGTACAGCTCTTTACATGCACACACTACATCCCCTAGGCCCACACACTCCACAGGCCCTATATAAATACACACACACATACTTTACAACTCAGAAACACACACTGCAGCCCCTAGCCACATGCAGTATGCCACAAACAGACCCCTTTACACACAATACAACACAAATAGTCTATTCTACACACATGCAACCTCCAAACATATACAACACCACAGGGGACATCCCCACACATGCGCAACACTTTAACAGCCCTGTTCCTGATTTGATCTCTGGTATCCCACTATTGAGGACACCAGAGACAAATCGCCAGCAAACACAGCGCATGCTTGCACCCCAAAAGAAACAACATGGCATTTACGTCATCTAAGATGCTCTGGAGAAGCGTGACATTAACATACTCATTTGGTGGGGGGTGTGCATGTCAATGGTGGTGGCATGACACGCCCCCTTTCTGACCCTGCCACTAATAGTGGGCTGCTCTGCCTTTAATTGCCTGGGCTGAATTTTTGTCCCAGTCCGGCCCTATATACAGCTCTTTATTGTCTAGGGGTATATTCACTAAGCATTGGACATAGATAAAGTATATTATTTAAGATAGCTGACATGTTAAACAATTTAAAACAGACTGAACATCCTGTCATCTGTA
This sequence comes from Pelobates cultripes, assembly GCA_933207985.1. Lineage (NCBI taxonomy): Eukaryota > Metazoa > Chordata > Amphibia > Anura > Pelobatidae > Pelobates > Pelobates cultripes. The sequence goes on from OW240913.1 coordinate 257,551,667, forward strand.
TCTTAAGACCTGGGTAAATATAGGCAAAGTGTATTATTCCCAACAGGGCTGCTGTGGGGATACTCTTTTGGGGTTTGGCTCCTTATCTTAGCCCTAGTGTCCTTCACCTTTGGACATACCTGGGTTTTGTTTATTAGCTGGGAAATTGTTCAGTGTAGGCTTAGACCTCACTAGTAGCTATGTTTTTCTTAGCTAACCTAGCTGGATATCTATAGGTATCTGTGTCGGTGTATATGTATACAAGTACACTCATTATACATATACCTTTTTGTCTCTCCCTTTCCCACTTATATATCTGTTTTTCCTTAGGGCTATTAAAGGTAGGGCTCCCCTTCCCAATAATGTGTGTTACTCTCCCTATCAGGACCTCCAGTCCATCCCTGCCTGTCCCCATTTTTAGTTGACTATCTCTGTAGTGATTATAATGCCCTCCAAGAGTGCGTAGTCAAAACGTTTGAGAATGTTTTGACAATATATCAGAGGTCTCTCTTGTGCCAGTCACCTCCTCACCTGGAGCCAGAAAGCTCTTGCAAAGATCTTCAGTGAGTCCCAGTGAGCTATTTTCTCTTGTGCAAGGTTAGCTCATTGGTGGAGAGCTCTCTAAGCCAGAGTGCTTTGCTGCATCGCTAAGTGCATGAGCTTCGACCTGCAGGGCAAGTGGCAGCAGGGGATCTGCAGATCCCAGTAAGTCGTCAAAACATTTTCAAACAGTCTAATTGCTTACCATGGCAGGGCTCCAGGGTACTCCTGGCACCATAACCTATAGTGGTTATGGTGCGTGTAGTGAATCTTCCGTTAAAAAAAAAAACATGGTACTTTAATAGGAATGCAACGCTAAGAAGTACATAATAGAATGGACAAGGATTCCAGGAACCAAACATGAATTTATTTGCAGCTGCAAATGTTCCAGTGCCTTTATCAGTAACACGATGCACTGGACACAGATCAGTTTCAGAACAAAGAATATATACTGTAAATGACGTATTCCACACGTATACAGAGAATACAAAAATTACACCTACATTACTATAGTTACATCCAATTATTAAACTAATGCTTATCTCTTACATATGTTATCTAATAGTGGGCGTTCCTGACATTCCACACATGCGCCCTGATCCAAGATAGTTGCACAGAAATTTTAACCATGTGAATACTGCCCTTTTCTTAAACATGCTGTAGCTTCTACCACAGTACCTCAGTTTTTTTCTAGTAGCTAATCAACTTGATGAAAAAATATATATATTATTAAAAAACTTATATTTCAAAGTTGTTGGTTATAAGTGCTTAGCTAAAAATTTATTCTTCCTGATATTTATAGCATTTTAACCGTACTGGTAGCCAAGGGGTTAAAGCAGAGATCATTGTTGCTGGATAAGTTTGCCCTAGGAATGATTTGTAAGTGAGACGCCTGTGCCAGCTTTCACTATCTGCCTCCTGGCCCAAACATATTGTAGATATAATTATTTGGCATATGTTATATTTTCAACATTGGGAATGGCAACATTCCATTACATATTTTGCCACTTGGCTGCTTTGTATTAATTCCTTAAGAATAGAAACGATCAAGAGACTAAAAACATTGCTAACCCTAAGCATTACAAAATAACAATGAGTCATATGAATACTTTTTTTTCTGAGCATCACCGCAGGAACGTATCATCCCCAGGACGTCCTTGAAAACTAGAGTAATCTGAATGTACCGTTCCTAGTTAAATACTTTATTATTATTATTATTCTAACATGTTGAAAGCAAGGAACCAGAACAATAAGGATAATGAATATATATGATAGAAATGAAAATTAAATTAAGCTTAAATAAGTGTAGCTCCTATGGTCAACAGACAATGGGTTTTGTATTTGTTTAAAACCTGCCCTGATCTGCAGACTGTAATGTCTTAATAAGGAATGTCACGGAGCACTTCGTGCTTAGAATAAGCACGGTGAATGTTTATTTTCTAACTGCTGGAGACGCTGATCCTTGATATGGACAACTTGTCACCTGTGCAGGGAGTGCACGTTCTGACAGCGTGCACTGCAAAACAATGACTCGGTATTAAAGAAAATATATATATATGCCTTAGACAGAATGGAGAATGAACGGTGATGTGACCTATAATGAGTGAATGAAGTGTAATTCTGTCTCATTAGTTGGAATGACAGAAAATATATTTTCATATAACAAAACCCAAGGTCAAAGATAGGACACCAAACTACCATCATACTCAATGAGTGTATTAGAGTGATATTGAGTCAACAAATGGAAAGCAAGAGTTTGCTTACAGGTTTTCTAAGGACTATGTAAATTATAAGCCAAAATCCACTTGCGGAACTGCGATTAAAAACCGACTAAGTAATGAAGTAATAAAGAGTTTTACCAGACGTCTGCTGGTTATCTGCTGGGGATCTGGGTTAGATTTCGATGTTGGGTGCCGGTAGGCACAGCATTGTCAATTGTTCCTCTGTCTCTACCCAGCCCATAAATAAATCACTGTATTAAAAAAAATGTAAATACTAAAATATTATATTATTTTCATATAATACATGTTTCACTATTATGTATGTGTCATATTACATAATATGTTTAGTAGAGGGTTAGTGTAGGGGTTAATGTGTCATGATAGCATGGTGTAGGGCAGTGATGGCAAACCTTTTTGAGCCCGAGTGCCCAAACCACAATACATGGAGTGTGCTGTGTGTTTGGAGGGAGGGGTGCTGTGTGGTGTTGTGTGTGTGGTGCTGTGTGTGTGGGGGGAGGGGTGCTGTGTGGGGGAGGGGTGCAATGGGGGGGTTAAGGGTGCTGTGTGGGGGGGAGGAGTGCTGTGTGAGGTGGGGGCTGTGTGTGAAGGGGAGGGGTACTGCAGGTGGCAAATGTGTTTTGTTTTTTAATAATCCTCCCTCCCTTCTTCCTACCTTTGGTGAAGGAGGGGGGACACAGCCAGCCCTGGTGGTCAGGTGGTGGTAAGTATGTGTCTGGCTGCAGCTCTCCTGTCCTCCCACCCAATGCTGTGTGGAGCGTTGCCATGAGAGCGCATGAAGACGCTCCACACAGCCTCCCATACGAAAGCAGAGTAGGTGCCTGCATTTTTGGCCAGGCAGGTGCTTACTCTGCATTGCTGCCGACTGGTACCAGCACCCCCGTCCCCCCTGGCGACATATGGCCAAGTGCTCACAGAGAGGCCACGCGTGCCAAAGGTTCGCCATCACTGGTATAGGGGGTTATTGTTTAGTGTATTAAGTTAGGATTGTGTATGGGTATTACAGGTTATTTTTATGTGAGGGTTTAGATTACGCTTTAAGTTAGTGTAGAGGTTAATGTTTTGTGATAGCGTAGGGGTTAATATTTAGTGTTTTATGTTATAGTGTATTATATATTATGTTGTGTAGGGGTTAAGGGGAAGTTTTATTGTAGGGGCAGTTCTGGGACATTCGTGTCCATGTGCTAACTGAGATCAGTCGGAGTTACAGCCCTGGTGGCAGTTGCAGTCCAAGTATTTCAGCTCTCACCATTAATTTTGAAGCAGGTGCAGCTCGGGAATGTAACTCCCACTAATCCTAGGCAGACCAGGACTTTGTGGAGATAATATTTGATGATCTGTGCATTACCATCAATAGCAATGTGACATATTTAAAGAGTAACAAAGCTTTAGTTATTGCATTCATTTCTAACATGAAAAGGGGTGTTATATGTCAGGCTGAGGCAATTCTGTTTTGTATGCACACCTTTGGGCATTTCAAGCGAAACAAACAATTTCACACACACACACCCTATAAGCCCACACATCTCCTCCATCATCACTTTATACCTCAAAACGTAGAGAGAAATTTTTATTTAATCTAATCTAATTTAGTCATGGAGCATGTATTGTTTTTATTATTAAATCTTTGCTACAGATAGTATTCTGGCTATTTTAATGGAATATATTCGAAGCTTGGACTTGTCACCAGTGGGGTACTTCAGGGATCTGTACTTAGACCCATTCTCTTTAATATTTTTATTAGTGATATTGCAGAAGGTCTTGATGGTAACGTATGTCTTTTTGCTGATGATACTAAGATATGTAACAGGGTTGCTGTTCCAGGAGGGATAAGCCAAATGGCAAATGATTTAGGTAAACTCGAAAAATGGTCAGAATTGTGGCAACTGACATTTAATGTTGATAAGTGCAATATAATGCATCTTGGACGTAAAAACCCAAGGGCAGAATACAGAATATTTGATAGAGTCCTAACCTCAACATATGAGGAAAGGGATTTAGGGGTGATTATTTCTGATGACTTAAAGGTAGGCAGACAATGTAATAAAGCAGCAGGAAATGCTAGCAGAATGCTTGGTTGTATAGGGAGAGGTATTAGCAGTAGAAAGAGGGAAGTGCTCATGCCATTGTACAGAACACTGGTGAGACCTCACTTGGAGTATTGTACACAGTACTGGAGACCGTATCTTCAGAAGGATATTGATACCTTAGAGAGGGTTCAGAGAAGGGCTACTAAACTGGTTCATGGATTGCGGGATAAAACTTACCAGGAAAGGTTAAAGGATCTTAACATGTATAGCTTGGAGGAAAGACGAGACAGGGGGGATATGATAGAAACATTTAAATATATAAAGGAATCAACACAGTAAAGGAGGAGACTATATTTAAAAGAAGAAAAACTACCACAACAAGAGGACATAGTCTTAAATTAGAGGGACAAAGGTTTAAAAAATAATATCAGGAAGTATTACTTTACTGAGAGGGTAGTGGATGCATGGAATAGCCTTCCAGCTGAAGTGGTAGAGGTTAACACAGTAAAGGAGTTTAAGCATGCGTGGGATAGGCATGAGGCTATCCTAACTATAAGATAAGACTAGGGACTAATGAAAGTTTTTAGAAAATTGGGAAGACTAGATGGGCCGAATGGTTCTTATCTGCCGTCACATTCTATGTTTCTATGTTACATTTTTCAGTTTTTTCACATTGAAATTTGCCAGATTGGTTACGTTGTCTTTGAGACCGTATGGTAGCCCAGGTATGAGAATTACCCCCATGATGGCATACCATTTGCAATAGTAGACAACCCAAGGTATTACAAATGGGGTATGTCCAGTCTTTTCTAGTAGCCACTTCCCCTTATATTTGACTCTGTAACTTTTGAAAACACTATAAAACTTGTACATGAGGGGTACTGTTATAGGTATGTGTGTGTATATATATATATATATATATATATATATATATATATAATTCTTTTTATATATATATAGTGATATATACGTATATATACTTATGTATATAGATACAGCCAAAAGTACATATATATATATATAAATATTAAAATACACTTAGACAGTGTATGTGTATGTATGTGTAAGTGTATATATATATACTTATAATATATATTTTTTATATATATATATATATGTGTGTGTGTGATCTAAGTATATATTAATGAATAAAAAACAGTTTTTTACTTTATTTTACTTTTATTACAGGCAGCAGGGGGACTACCTGTCATTCCAGGCACCTTGGACAGCGGGCAGGTGCTGTGCCGCCCACCAGCGTTCAGAGCCGAGTTCCTGCAGTCCTTAAGGGGTTAATTGTCCTCTGGACTGTAAGCTTGTTTAACCCCTTAAGGACACATGACATTTGTGACATGTCATGATTCCCTTTTATTCCAGAAGTTTGGTCCTTAAGGGGTTAAGTCCCATTTATTCCCACTTTTTATAAAATTGTAAAGTGCAACTAAATAAGTTGGCGCTATAAAAATGGCAATAATAATAATTAATATAACAATTTAAGACATTTATTCATAAGGGTTTTCATTCAAGTGTGACTTGTTAGGAATTCAAAGTGAATTTCACATTTTTGGCAAGACCAGCCAATATGAAAACGTGGCTAACTTAGAGATTTTTGTTTCCAGTTTGGTTATTTTGACGTTAAAATTGAAATTCCTTTGAATTTAATGTGGATTCACTTTGAATTCCCAGCATTTGCCCTTGAGTAAATAACACTGTCTGTGATTAATTAAACATCACTCTGGTATTCTGTGAATTCTACGTACAGCTGTTTACGTAGCTCCTAACACCATGAGGAATATTACAGCTGTTCAGGCATGGAAGAAGTGGTAACTGCATATATTGACCCATCTCAACTACCTCTTATTTTGATTGTATGATTAAAGTACCATAAAAACTTTGCATTATTATTACAAAGTTGATGATGCTGAAAGAACTCTGCACTCACTTTGATTATTACATAGTTGATGGAGCTGACAGAACCCTGATAAGAGTAGCTCAAAATTGCAATAATTTCAGCAGCGGGCCTGGACAATGGCAACTAAACACATTTTCTGAGTGCTCCTCAGAAACTAACGATTTAGGTGTATATCTATATCTTTACCTTGGGCTGGATGAGACTCCTGAGAATCCTGCATTGAAAGACTGGCTTGTGGTTGCTTGCAGCGGTCAGTCACAATCGTCCAAATGGAACCATCTGCCATTGAGAATTGGCCTAGTGAGCAATGTGGAGGGGATTTCCCAGCATGCTCGTGCTGACATGTAGCAATATCATGCAAAGGCCCCGCTACTCCGCCCCCCCTCGAGAACGGCAAGAGTGATCCCTGTCCTTACCCTGGGGGTTTCCTCATTACACCGGGGATATGCAGTAATACCATAAACACCACTGGCACCAGGAGCAGCATGCTTAAAATGGCGGATACTGTGCGCCCCCTTGAAAATCAGGGAGCGATGTCCGGAGCTCTGTCAGGGCTTGACAACCTCTCAGAAGTCAATAAGACATGCCTGTCCCACAAGCCCTAACACCTGAGATGTTGCCACAGGCCGAACACATGGTTTTGGGATCCAGAGTAGTGTGCCTCTGGAAGGCAAAGACCACTCCCTCTCTACAGTAACACTAAAGTAAGTAATCGCACAGGCCTGCTTTGGTGCTGGGCATATCCAAGACAAGTCCTAGGATGTTCCAGTGGGCTGATGCAAAAAAGGGTATACAGGGGGTGACATAAGGAGTTACTGTATCGATGACAAGTTGTAACGGACCGTTTTGAACACAAAAGGGGAAAAAAATGCTTAGACGATAATCCCCCTTTTCAGAGACAGGCACAGCTACTGAATAATCACCAAAACTCACGAACCGCCAATAAGGGAATGCTCCAAACTCCCGAACGGCATACAAGGGAATAAGGTAGCACTTCAAATAAACGAACAGGAACCATACGAATAGCTGCTAGCAGGCGAACAGGAAAAGCTTCCAAGCGGCTTACACTCCTGGCAATCAGTCCTTAGCAGCATACAGTAAATCCCCCAAAGACGAGACAAGGCTCCGTGTTGAGGGTCAAGCAGTGGTCTGTTTAATGAGGGCTACCTGCCCAGCTTTTATGCAGGTCTCCCACCTGGTGGACACTCCCCTAGGGGACCAGATGGAAGACTGTGACAAGGGACAGACAAGTATACAAATAGGACACACAGTCACAGTATATTCCCACAATGCATCCTGGCTTCCTCCCCTCTGCCCTGGGAGATAATTGGGAAGTAACTCAATTATCTCCCAAGACAAAGGCAAAACTCCATTACACATGTGGGAACACAAAAACAGCATTATACTTTAAAATACATAGAGTAACATTTACTACATTAAACACAGGCATGTAACACATCCCCAGATAGCTCAGGTCTGAGTGCACATTATTAGGTGAATGGCACTCAGACTACACGAATACAATTCAATCGCCATGGAGCCAAAGTCTTTACAGTCAGTTTCATATGAATGGGCTCCATGGGATTCCTATCTGGGGTATAAGACATTCACACAAAAATACCGAACACCGGGTCATTCGTGTGCTTTCACCGAACAAGAAGGGAGGTCGGCGGCTTCAGCGGTGTTCGCGCAAAACTGTGTCCGATTTTAGTTCCATGAAAATAGTGGCGAACACCGCTGTTCATTCGTATGGTTTAAAATGGCCGCGACCTCGTGTTCGGGATACGAATGGCGGCCACCCAGCGTTCATCAATTAAGCTGCGGTTAACCGCAGCTTCAGGGAGGTTAATTGCCAGCACACTCCAGCTCCCAGGTGGTCCAGTCATTCGTACGGTTGTTCGGTAGATTGAAACTACCGAACAACCGGCAGAAAAGCACGAATACAGCTTTTCTGCATGCAAAAAAAGTCTTTTAAAAGGGGGCCATAGTCCAAAGGCAGCAGGCGAGCAACCAGGCTTCTCCAATGCAATGTGGCGAGATTGGTCTCGTCACATCTCTCCCCTTTTCCAAACAGACTAACAGGGTATCTGACCTCCTGCCGGTCAGTGCCCTTGTTAGTCCAGCAGCCCACCCACAACAAATAATCCACAGCACAGCCCACCCACAATAAATGGTTACTACACCTGGGTAGAGAAGAAGCTTGTCCATGTCCAGGTGCCTCACCACGGCTGTGCTGGGTACGGGTACGCTGACTTGGTGGGTTGCTGCGTGGGCAGAGACCAGCGGCACTCTGCCCTGTTGCCAGCGCTACTGGGAGGGTAGCCTGGTGGAAGCCTGGTTGTTGGAGGGGGAGACCGACTGTCTCCCCTTTAAATACACCGCTCTGCTGCTGCTGCTGGAGACTGACTGTCTCCCCTTTAGATGCACAGTCCTGCTGCTGGGGACCGACCGTCTCCCCTTTGGTTACCCATCTCTGCTGCTGGAGGGGGAGACCGACTGTCTCCCCTTTGGCTAGACAGCCCTGTCGCTGGGGAGAGGGGGTAACAGGCTCCTCTCCCAATATAACACTCTGCCGCTGGGGAAAGGAGACTGAGCTCTCTATTCCCTGCCCATTAATGATCTGCCGCTGGGGAGAGGTGGTAGCAAGCTCCTCTCCCATACCTATTTTCATCCTCTGTGGAGGGAGACCGACTGTCTCCGCTCCCAATACAGTGTCCTGCTGCTGGGGAAAGGAGACTGGGCTCTCTATTCCCGGTAGGACACTCTGCCGCTGGGGAATGGAGACTGGGCTCCCTATTCCCTGCGTATCACACTGCCGCTGGGGAATGGAGACTGGGCTCCCAATTCCCTGCAATATCTCCCGCTGGGGAATGGAGCTCAGGCTCCCAATTCCCTGCAATATCTCCCGCTGGGGAATGGAGCTCGGGCTCCCAATTCCCTGCAATTCATTCTGCTGCTGGGGGGCAGGAACAACTACCTCTGCCCCCTGTAACTCAGCCTGCCGCTGGGGAATGGAGCTCAGGCTCCCAATTCCCTGCAATATCTCCCGCTGGGGAATGGAGCTCGGGCTCCCAATTCCCTGCAATTTCTGCCGCTGGGGAATGGAGCTCGGGCTCCCAATTCCCTGCAATTCATTCTGCTGCTGGGGGACAGGAGCGACTATCTCTGTCCCCTGTAACTCAGCCTGCCGCTGGGGAATGGAGCTCAGGCTCCCAATTCCCTGCAATATCTCCCGCTGGGGAATGGAGACTGGGCTCCCAACTCCCAATAAATCACACGGCCGCTGGGGAATGGAGACTGGGCTCCCAATTCCCTGCAGAACCGGTGGAGAGACCTCGGTCCCATCTCTACCGGCCACCTGGGGTTCTTCCCAGAAAATATCCACAATGTCTTCCCAGCTGAATGGGTCTGGTTCTGGCTCTGTCACCTTGCTGTCCTGCTGAATCTTCTCAATGGAGTGGAAGAGATCTCGGTAGTCCTGCTCCAGTTCCCACTCCAGGGTTGCTAGGTGAGCCAGGTCTTGCTCAATGTTGTGAGTGTCGTCCCAGTCATACCTGCTCTCCCTCCACTCCAAGAGATCACTGAACCGGGCTTGTGTAGGGCTCCCAAATTCAGGCTCTGAAAAAGCCTCCCATAACAAACCAGGACCATCAAACTCCTCTCCCTCTGGCTTGTCATGCTCGGCTGTCCAGGGCAGGTACTGTGCCCCATACCACCAGAGCGCCTGGTAGGCATCTTCCAGCCAAATCTCCTGCCATACCCGGTGCTCCAATTCCTTCACCCATTCATCCAGGGGCTGCTCTCCCAGGAAGGGCATCCGCAGGGCCACTTGCTTCTGCAACCGCTGCTCTTCACTGGGGAGACTCTCACCCCGCTGGTACTGTACATTATCCAGGGCCTGGTACCAGATGCCTTTCCTTAATGCATCCCGGCCATCCAGGTCCTCCTCCTCGTATGACACTGCTGGTTCCATGCTGTTGCTGTCAGGGTCGCTGTACTCAGACATGCGTTGCCCTCAAATTGTAAATCCACGGAATGGTGTCTCCTGTAGCTGTCCTGTAGTCCGTGGGAACGATCCCGCCGCTTGCCACCAATTGTAACGGACCGTTTTGCACAAAAGGGGAAAAAAACGCTTAGACGATAATCCCCCTTTTCAGAGACAGGCACAGCTACTGAATAATCACCAAAACTCACGAACCGCCAATAAGTGAATGCTCCAAACTCCCGAACGGCATACAAGGGAATAAGGTAGCACTTCAAATAAACGAACAGGAACCATACGAATAGCTGCTAGCAGACGAACAGGAAAAGCTTCCCAAGCGGCTTACACTCCTGGCAATCAGTCCTTAGCAGCATACAGTAAATCCCCCCAAAGACGAGACAAGGCTCCGTGTTGAGGGTCAAGCAGTGGTCTGTTTAATGAGGGCTACCTGCCCGGCTTTTATGCAGGTCTCCCACCTGGTGGACACTCCCCTAGGGGACCAAATGGGAGACTGTGACAAGGGACAGACAAGTATACAAATAGGACACACAGTCACAGTATATTCCCACAATGCATCCTGGCTTCCTCCCCTCTGCCCTGGGAGATAATTGGGAAGTAACTCAATTATCTCCCAAGACAAAGGCAAAACTCCATTACACACGTGGGAACACAAAACAGCATTATACTTTAAAATGCACAAAGTAACATTTACTACATTAAACACAGGCATGTAACACATCCCCAGATAGCTCAGGTCTGAGTGCACATTATTAGGTGAATGGCACTCAGACTACACGAATACAGTTCAATCGCCATGGAGCCAAAGTCTTTACAGTCAGTTTCATACGAATGGGCTCCATGGGATTCCTATCTGGGGTATAAGACATTCACACAAAAATACCGAACACCGGGTCATTCGTGTGCTTTCACCGAACAAGAAGGGAGGTCGGCGGCTTCAGCGGTGTTCGCGCAAAACTGTGTCCGATTTTAGTTCCATGAAAATAGTGGCGAACACCGCTGTTCATTCGTATGGTTTAAAATGGCCGCGACCTCGTGTTCGGGATACGAACGGCGGCCACCCAGCGTTCATCAATTAAGCTGCGGTTAACCGCAGCTTCAGGGAGGTTAATTGCCGGCACACTCCAGCTCCCAGGTGGTCCAGTCATTCGTACGGTTGTTCGGTAGATTGAAACTACCGAACAACCGGCAGAAAAGCACGAATACAGCTTTTCTGCATGCAAAAATAAAGTCTTTTAAAAGGGGGCCATAGTCCAAAGGCAGCAGGCGAGCAACCAGGCTTCTCCAATGCAATGTGGCGAGATTGGTCTCGTCACACAAGTCTTTTAATTTTTAATAATACGGTGGTTCCCAATCACTCACTGAGCAGCCAATTTCCATAAATGGACCCCTAATGTGAGCAAAATGCTTGTTATTAATATAGTTTCTGTTATTTCAAATGAATACAGTTTTCCCTGCCCCATCTCCCCTTCTTCTCTGCCCCAGGCCGACCCCTGCTTCTCCTGTGCCCCAGGCCCCCTCTACTCTTCTTGTGTCCCAGACTCCACTGCTTCTCCTCTGCTCCAGGTCCCCCTGCTTCTCCAGACTCCCCCTGCTCCTCCTCTGCCCCAGACCCCCCTCTCACAGTGCAGATAGACACATTGACACACACTTGCAGATACACAGATGCACACACTGACACATGTCCAGATACACAGATACAAACTCTGACACACTTGCAGATGCAAAGACACACAGATGCAAACACTATATACATAAAGATACACAGATACAAACACTGACACACATAAAGATACAGGCACAGATATACACATATGACACATACAGGTACACAGACACACAGATGTATATACTGATATACAGTTGCACAGACAAACTGATATACACACTGACACACATACAGTTGCACACACACTGTATCTGTGTATCTGCATGTGTGTCAGTGTTTGTGCAACTGTATGTGTTTGCATCTCTGTATCTGGACATGTGTCAGTATGTATCTGTGTGTTTGCAAGTGCATGTCAGTGTGTGCGTTTGTGTATCTGCATGTGTATCACTGTTTGTATTTGTGTCAGTGTTTGTACCTCTCAAAGAAAAACAAGTGTTTGTATTTGTTTATTTGTGTGTTTGTATCTGTATGTGTGTCAGTGTTTGCATCTGTGTGTCTGTGTATTTGCATGTTTAGCACTTGTTGTATCTGTACATCTGTATATGTTAGACATGTGCAATTCGTTTCGGGCCGAATATGTATTCGGATGAATTTCGGGCAATTCGGACATTCGGGTACTTCTGAATGTCCGAACAGCCGAAGTGCCGAATTGCCGAAGTGCTGAGTTGCCGAAGTGCCGAATTACTGAGGTCCTAAAGTTCCAAAATTACTTAATTTCCGAAGTGTCGAAGTTCCGAAGCACAGTTTAAGTACTAATATACCTTCCCAGTGGAAGAAGAAGAATGTTACATTGTATACAATTTTAAATAAGTATACAAACATAGCCAGGATTCAGCTGTAAGCATTTGCAACACTTACAACAATCAAGTAACATACATTCATATAAAATGTAAGTTACTTGGCCAGTCAATGTATTGACAGGAATGAATAAGTAGATAACTCCCTAATTCCCACGGTATTAGGGAGCTATCTACTAAAAGGCTGAAAGACCTAAATTGGTCTTTAAGACAAATTTACTAATACTAAGTAAAGATCTCTATACCGCGAGTTGGGGCATGTCTATTAAACAGTGAGCAGCCAGTGGCAGAGCAACCTAATGTCCCCCCGCCCTAAATACTAATTAGGGGGGGACCTAATGTCCTCCCCCTGGCCCCCATCCCTGAGCGGTGGGTGGGGGCCCTAAATTAGAATGAGTGGGGAGGACCTAATGTCCTTCCCCCGGCCCCCACCCCTGAGCGGTGGGTGGGGGCCCTAAATACAAATTGGGGGGGACCTAATGTCCTCCCCCTGGCCCCCATCCCTGAGCGGTGGGTGGAGGCCCTAAATTAGAATGAGGGGGGGAGGACCTAATGTCCTCCCCCTTGTCCCCCACCCCTGAGCAGTGGGTGGGGGCCCTAAATACTAATTGGGGGGGACCTTATGTCCTCCCCCCTGGCCCCCACCCCTGAGCGGTGGGTGGGGGCCCTAAATACTAATTGGGGGGACCTAATGTCCTCCCCCCTGGCCCCCACCCCTGAGTCTTTCAGACAAATTTACTAATACTAAGTAAAGATCTCTATACCGCGAGTAGGGGCATGTCTATTAAACAGTGAGCAGCCAGTGGCAGAGCAACCTAATGTCCCCCCCCGGCCCCCACCCTTGAGCAGTGGGTGGGGGCCCTAAATACTAATTAGGGGGGGACCTAATATCCTTCCCCCGGGCCCCCTTTCCTGAGCGTAGGGTGGGGACACTAAATAAAAAAATAACCCCCCCTCCTGCAGGTGACTAGGGGTCCCCAAACCCCTAGTTACCCCCCTCCCCAAAAACATTAACCCCTACCTACCCCCCTCACCCTAAAAATAATGAGGGGGGACCATTAACTAAGTACCTGTAAAAAAAATAAAAATAAACTTACCATTTGATGTTTTCTTTCTTCTAAAATCTTCTTTTTTCAGCCCTAAAAAAGGCCAAATAAAATCCATAATAACCTGCGCAATTAAAAAAAAAAAAAAAGCAAGTGCAAAAAAGAAATTATCCTTCTTCACCCATGGAGGGCTCCGCGCAGACTGAGCTCTGCAGGGCGGGGGAAGGCTTATAAAGTGGATTATAATGGTGGATTAAGTAACCAATCAGAGAGTTATGAGTCAAATTACACAGTGTGGGAAAATTCCAAAGAACTTTCCCACGCTGTGTAAAATGACACAGAGCACTCTGATTGGTGGATTTCAAACCAACCAATCAAAGTGCTGTGACAGGTAAATGTAGCGACTTACCTGTCAGTCTCTTCATTTACCTGTCAGAGCACTCTGATTGGATGGCTTAAACCCACCAATCAGAGTGCTCTGAGCCTAATTGCAGGGCGGGGCAAGGTTTTATAAGCCTTCCCCCGCCCTGCAGAGCTCAGTCTGCGTGGTGCCCTCGTTGGGTGAAGATGGATTTTTTTTTTTTGTGCTTGTTATTATGGCTTTTTATTTGGCCAAAAACAGTGTTACACAAACAGTGAAACTTACTTACAACCACGCAATCATCAATCCACTAACTCAGTGACACACTCACATATACTCATTGACAAACACTGAAATACATGGTGACCCATTCTAACACAGTCACCAATACAACCACAACGATACACAATCACTAATGCACACACACTCACTAACATACTGGCTCACACAATCACATACACTCATTAACACTTACTGACACATGTGTATGCACACAAACGGTGAGTCATACAAACACATAGACAGTGAGAAATAAAAACATACTGACACACAAATTGAACAATACAAACACAATGACACACACATTGACTGATACACACACTGAGAGACACACAGTGACCAATCCAAACACATTGACATACACATAAAAAGTGACCAATGCACCCACTGACAGACACATAGTGACAAATGAAAACACACAGACACATACACAGTGACCAATGCAAACACAATGACACACAGAGGAACCAAAATACACACTGAAGTTTGTGTCCCATGTAAACACATTTACCTTCTTATAGAACTGTTGAACCACCAGACAGCTTCACAAATACCACAGTGCCTTTCCTCACATCTTGCTTAAAAGCAGCTCTGGTCGCCAGAGTCCTTGTGCTTGCAGCATACTTTGAGGTGGCTTGAGGCATATTAGTGTGCCAGACAGGGAATAAACACATTGTATTGTGTATTATTTATGTGCTTAATAAAAGTGCTAGATGTTTTAACTGTACCCGGTTGAATTATTATTTTTTAACTACTTTTTCCTTAAGCTTCTACTTTTCCATCGTAGAGGTTTGGTGTTACTAAACAGATCATGGCAGAATTTCTTCTTTTATTCCATGCTCGTGTATGAGATGTGCTATTAAAGACTCAATATAATTTTAGCAGCAGGGATTTAAGAAAATACTGTTTTGTAGAATGATGATAGCTTGTAGGGGTACCTGCAGATAAATACAATCATATAATATCTCACTGTTCATCCATTTGTAACCCCTTATACACTATCGATATATTATTTTGCCATCATCATAACCTAGACCTTAAATTGTCTTGTTTGTTTAGAATTCCCAACTCCGTTCAGCCCTGCTGTCACAAAACAAAGACACAAAACAAAACAAGACACAAAACAAGTTTACCCATAAAGCTTCAATATTTTCCTCATATAGGGGTAATTATTCCAGATTACTTAAATTTAGGCAGATAATGTAATAGAGCAGCAGGAAATGCTAGTAGAATGCTTGTTTGTATAGGGAGAGGTATTAGCAGTAGAAAGAGGGAAGTGTTCATGCCATTGAACAGAGCATTAGTGAGAACTCAGTATTGTACGCAATACTGGAGAGTATTAATACTTTGGAGAGAGTTCAGAGAAGGGCTCTAAACTGGTTCATCGATTGCAGGATAAAACTTACCAGGAAAGGTTAAAGAATCTTAACATGTATAGCTTGGAGGAAAGATGAGACAGGGGGGATATGATAGAAACATTTAAATATATAAAGGTAGTCAACACAGTAAACGAGGAGCGTATATTTGAAAGAAGAAAAACTACCACAACAAGAGGACATAGTCTTTAATTAGAGGGGCAAATGTTTAAAAATAATATCAAGAAGTATTATTTGACTAAGAGGGTAGTGGATGCATGGAATAGCCTTCCAGATGAAGTGGTAGAGGTTAACACAGTGAGGGAGCTTAAGCATGCATGGGACAAGCGTAAGGCTATCCTAGATATAAGATAAGAACAGGGACTAATGAAAGTATTTAGAAAACTTGGCAGACTAGATGGGCCGAATGGTTCTTATGTGCCATCACATTCTATCTTTCTATGTTTCTATCACATTCCACTTGCTTGATATTTGGCTTTAACTCATGGTTAACATAAAAACCATACTCCACCACCTTTCCTGTCCTTCCAAAATAATATGTAACCATTTAAGTTAACTGCCCCGAAATGTGTCCCTTCCCACCATGTTTCAGTTACGCCTATTATGTCATATTGCTTAATGTTTGCTATTGCCTTTAATTCTCCCATTTTGTTATTTAGGCTCTTTGCATTAGAAATCATACATTTAATATTATAATGAGTCATACAATCCTCAAATGATGGGTAAATGATAGATCTATTGTGGCATTGTGAGAGTTGTAAGAATATGGGGATCTACCTTTTGGCCACTCTTGCACTAGAGATGGGATCCAAAATAATTTCTTGCACCAGGGCCCCCTCTATCTTAGTTCTGCCCAACACATATTGCCCAATATTACAAACTCATGCCATGTTCTTAAACTTCCGCCTCTACTTTGCCAAGCAAGAGTATTTTGCATCTTTCATCTCCACCGTCTCTCATTACCCAAAATGCCTTTTTATATAGTTAACTCCCTTCTTCTCCCCCCTGCAACGCCGTCATGAACTAATCTCTCATCTAGTGGCTTTGCATATCACTTTACTGACAAGATCAAACAGATTAGGAATGCAATTACCCCTCTTTCCTCTTCCGCACCAATACTAAGCTTCCATTCCTCTTTGATTTTTGTATGTTAATACTTGTCAAATATCTCATACTATAATTGTGAAGCACTGAGGAATATATTTTCACTAACAATAAAAGAAGAGAAACTTGGGGGTTATATTTTAAAGAATGACAGTGCTTTGGGGATTACGGGGGATAAAAACAGTGAATACCGCAAGCCTCTCTGTCACTCAGAATCACTATTATTGAGCCTCCTCCATTAATATATTATACAGTGATGAAGGAGTAAATTTTAAAATATGGGGAGAGAGGCGATTGTAACAGAGGCTAGATTCACCCCCAAGCCTATTTATTTTGCCATTTATATAGCTCCAACAGATTCTGTAGCCAGGGACATATTAGCCGCGAGGCAAACAAGCTATTTGCCTTGGGTGGCACTTTCCAGGGGGCGGCAAAAAAAGCCGCCCCCAAATGCCCAGGGCAAATGTCTTGTTAGCCTGGCGGCTAACTTACAAGCCGGACAGGCGGCGCTGGCGTGGGAGCACTTTGCCCTGAGCTCTCTGCTCAGCTCCCTCGTCATATTCCGGCTCCCGGCATCACTCTGCGGCACGCGGGGGAGCTGAGCAGAGAGCTCAGGGGAAAGTGCTCCCTCGCCAGCGCCGCCCGCCCAGCAGCCCCACTGGACCCCAGGGAAAGGGAGAACCCCCTCCCAGCATTCCCAAAGGTAAGGAGGCTGGGGAGATTGTAGTTAAAAAAAAAAAAAAAAGTGAGTGTGTTAATGTGAGTGAGTGTGTGTGTATGTCAGTGAGTGTGTGTGTCTGTTAGTGAGTGAGTGAGTGTGTGTGTGTGTGTGTCTGTTAGTGAGTGAGTCTGTCGTTAGTGAGTGTGTGTGTGTCTGTTAATGAGTGTGTGTTTGTCTGTTAGTGTGTGTGTGTGTGTGTGTTAGTGTGTGTGTCTTTTAGTGAGAGTGAGAGTGTGTATGTCAGGGAGTGTGTCTGTTAGGGAGTGTGTTACTATGTGTGTGTCTGTTAGTGAGAGTGTATGCGTGTCTGCTAGTGATTTTATGTGTCTGTTAGTGAGTGTGTATGTCTGTTAGCTAGTGTATGCGTGTCTGTCAGTGAATATGTGTGTGTGTATTTAGAAGGCGGGGCAGGGGAGAAGGGTGGGGTGGCACGGGGGGAGGGGGGTGTGCCTGAGTTTTGTCATGCCTAGGGCAGCACAAAACCAGGATACACCACTGTCTGTAGCGCTTTACAATATTATAAGAGGGGTGATTTAACTATAAATAGGACAAATACAATAAAACTTACAGGAACAATAGGTTGAAGAGGACCCTGCTCAAATGAGCTTACAATCTATAGGTACTCGTGATCAGAATGAATGAGAGAGAAATATAGAGTCTCACTTAACAGCTTGGTGATAAAGGAGTTGTTGTTTTTTTAGCTAGAGGGGCTGGGGTTAAAAGGAGGTTGGGTATATTGGTGGGAAGGAGAGCAGAGTCTGAACTTAAAATGACACTCCACTTCCCAAATACAAAATAAATTGAAATTAATGTTGATATACCCCAAAGAAAACAAGCATGCACTTATTTTTGTATTCTTTTTAATTTGGGTTATATTTAAAACTCTGCTTGCAAAACCTGCAGTTCTCTTCTCTGTTGCCTTTGCAAGCCCTCCCCTTCTACCCCTGCCCAGACTTTGCAGACTTCCCAATACATCTCAATGAGAAGTCATTGAAAGGCAGGTGCTCTGGGCAATTGCTGCCTCTTGAATTTAGATCCACTGAGCAAATTAAACCAGCAAGTAACATTAACTGTTGTCTGCTTGAAAGCCAGGGGGAATAACCAGGATAATTTAGAAAGGTGTCAATTTCTATTAAAATCTTCACTTTTTGCAAATAATAATGAAAAAAAAAAAGGATATACTCTTTACACTTTTGGAGGGTCTTTTACCCCAAATATCTCAATCACTCATGATAGTTGGGATCCATTCCTCGCTGTATGATACAATGGTAAAGACTGTTGTTGTTTTTTTTAACCCACACAGGTTACCACATTTAACTCTAAGCATCCCTTTCATTAAAAATAGTTTAAACCTTTGGTCACTGAGTTTTACAGTGACTAAACAATTAATTTGTTTTTATGTGGTGGGAGGACATTTATGAGTAGGCAGGAAAATACTGGGAGAGGAAGGCTATCTTTAATTTAGTGTAAGCTTCCTTGCTCACTCACAATCACTGTGAGTGAGAAGGTAGGATGGAGAGCTGACAGGAATTAGAAATGCTGTGTTTGCTTGTCATCATTTCCCAACAAATGTTCACTTCCTAAGAGTAACTGCTTGTCACATGTCGATCGCATACCAGTAAATAGCTGATACTGATAGCTCTGGTCTAGGAGCTGTCAGTTCCAGGATGTCAGTCAGGATGAAAGAGTTAAAGCTGAAACACAATATTAAACAAACATAAATAGATAAAAGGAGAGGTAATACTTAATTGACCAAGACATTTAAGTTTATTTTCTAACAAGAGAACTGCAAATAATTTTAGGGCAATATAACCCAAAAGAAAAATCAAAGCTATTATTTTTCTAAGTCCAAGTATTTTTCCTTATGATTCTTTGTCCCTTATCGATTTTTCACAATTTCACCCTTTTCCAGTAAATAAACCCCACCGAGTCAGGGAGGTAAAGGAAAGGAAAAACCATTATCCAAGATAATCGATTACTATGTGACTGCATGAGTCAATTTTACCTAATTCTTCAGTGCGTCCAACAAGGATACACTCAGCCATTACTGGGAATTGAACTATTTGGTACTAACACTGCTTCTATATCACGGAGACCTCTGAGCACATCTTAAATGCTAATCAACAGTTGTCTTCGATGTTCCTGTGGTTTCTGTTACTGCGTGATAAGCTGTCCTAGAAGAAAAGGGTGGGAAGCAATGTTTCAAAGTAGATACATTTATTACTTATGTTCAGAACATTCTTGTGTAATCCGATAAATGCAATTTAATGTTTATTTTTTATCTTTTTATTTACACAATACACTTAATGTGAACATGCCATCAATTGTTATACTTATTTTAAAGGGATACTCCAGGCCAATAAAACACTGTTGAAATGTTTTATGTGTGAAGTGTGTCCTCTGTTTTCCATTTTCTAAAAACTGCTGATTTCAAAAGAAATTGGCACATTTATAAATTAACCTTGTTACACCTTCCTGCCTGTCAATCAGACTACCACTCCTGTTACTTCCTGGTTTGATTAGTTCAGTGGAGATAAACCCAAGAGGCAGACAATTGCTCAGAGCACATGCCTCATAAAGACTTCTCATTGAGCTGAATTGTGAATTCTGTGGTCGGACAAGAGATCTGCAGCTTTTTTCTTAGATATAAATGCATGCATGTTTTCATTGTGGGTGTATCTATTTAACTGTTTTCTACATTTATTTATTTTATTTGGGCAGTGGAGTGTCACTTTAAACCCTTAAGGACACATGACGTGTGACATGTCATGATTCCGTTTTATTCCAGAAGTTTGGTCCTTAAGGGGTTAAATCACCTCCAAGTGTGTTAAATACATCATTTTCCTATACTCCCTGGAGAATTGACTGACAGGTATTTTTATATAGGTTTCCTCCCCATCTATACATTTGCTAGCGAAACTGCTAGCACAATATATAAATAGAATGTTATGCTCTTTAATAAGTGCATACGTTGTTATGGGCACAATAGTTACCCTTTAACATTTTAAATGTGTAAAACTTTTTATTGTGACATGGTAAATTAACAAACAGATATAAAAGCAAACATTTGTTCATTGCATATTGCATATGGTATTCACCTGTTGAGCCGATACTTTAGCAACAGTGACAGCTGTGCCTTTCCTGATAGGCAGGGCTCTATCAGCTTTGCATACCTAGATCTTTTCAGAAAAGGATTTTCTTGTCAGAAAATCTCAAGAGATTGAGGTCTGGGCTTTAATAGAGCTTCTCTTTTAACCACTTCACTACTAAGTTGCTCACAAAACAAATGATCAGGAAAATGTATTATATTCTTAAGAGAACTGTCTAAATTGATGTAAATTAATGACAAGTATAAATAGCACCATTTTTTTTTAATGGACAGTAAAAAAAAACTCAGCTCCAGAATACTGGAGTTATAGACCAGAATACAATATTAATTTATTTTGCTTGCCAGTTAGTAAAATGTTAAGAAACAAGAATACATGAGAAATGGATACATAACTTGGCTACCTGTGTGTATTACTGAGGTGGAAAGGGTTAAAAAAAAAAACATGTTAGCAGTGGCGTACTAAGGGGGGTGCAGGGGGAGTGATCCGCCCTGGGTGCCCCTCACTAGGGGGTCGCCCGGGGCAGACTGTGTCGGGTCCTGGGTCACTGACCGAGGACCCGACACCAGGAGGGGGCCCAGTGGCTCGCTCGATATGCCGCCAGGTGCGATTCCCCTCCTGTGCCCATCTCAGACACCAGTCTGCAGCTCCGCAATGTGCAGAGCTGCAGAACATGTGTCTTGCGAGCTTTGATCTATCAGAGCGTTGCCGCGGTTTACCACGGCAATGCTCTGATTGTGTCTCGCGAGATTCATGGTCTGCAGCTCTGCGGAGCTGCAGATCGGATATTATGCCCGCCGGACCCAAGGTGTTTAGTCCCCTCACATCACCCCACTCTCCCATCACCCCTCTTCCTTTCATCACCCCCCTTCCCCTCATCAGCCCCCAACGCTCACACATCACCCCCCTCACACATCATCACCCCCTCTCTCTCCCATTTTTGCATATATCCCCTCCTCTCATCATCCCTCCCCTCTCATCACCCCCCTCCACCATCCATCCCCCTCCTCTCATCATCACCCCTCTCACACCACCCCTCCTTTCTCTCACATCACCCCTCTCCTCATCCTCATGCCCCCTCCTCTCATCACCCCTCACACCATCACCCCTCTCTCATCCTTCACCCCTCTCACACACCCCTCCTTTCTCTCACATCACCCCCCCCTCACACATCACCCTTCTCTCTCACACACCCCTCCCTCTCACCATCACCCCTCCATCTCACCATCACCCCCCCCTCTCAACATCACCCCCCTCCCTCTCACCATCACTCCCTCTCACCATCACCCCCTCCATCACAGTATTACTCCCCCCTCTCTCTCACCCTCACCCCCTCCCTCTCACCATTATCCACTACACAAACACACACTGCATTAACTATACAAACACACTACAAACACACACACAGACACACATGTATACATGGGTGTCTGTGTATCTGTATGTCTGTGTATCTGTTTGTGTGTTGGTATATGTGTATCTCTATGTGTCAGTGTGTGTATGTGTATTTTTTTGTGTGTCTGTGTATCTGTTTGTGTGCCTGTGTCTGTATCTGTGTGTCTCTATCTGTATGTGTGTCAGTATGTGTCCGTGTCAGTGTTTGTCTGTATCTGTATATGACTGTGTTTCTATGTAACTGCATGTGTGTACCTATGTGTCTGTGTGTATGTGTGCCAGTGTGTGTATATGTGTGTATATGTGTATACACACCACCATATTCAAAAACCACACTTGCATTTAAATGCCAAAACGTGCAAACACACCCGTACATTCACTCACACATACTCCATACAAAAACATGCTTACATTCAAACACACAAACACTGCTCAGTGCTAAATACATTTCAAAAATACAAACACTAATCGGTGCTAAATACATTAAGAAAAAATTGCGGGTGTTTTTTAAATTTTTTAGCTGGGGCGGGGGTGCCAAATATAGGATCCGCCGTGGGTGCCAAATGCTCCAGGTCCGCCCCTGCATGTTAGTCTGGTTGTGTGTGTATGCTTATTATCTTGCAGAACATTACAGGGACACTCTAAGAACAAAAACTGCTTCCGCTTAAAGGAACACTGTAGTGACAGGAATATGAACATGCATTCCTAACAGGCATGGACTGGCCATCAGGCAAACTGGGCAAATGCCCCCTGGGCTGTGATGACCATGGGCCAAGGCCGGCAGGGGGGTCAAAGGATGGGAGTTAGCTGGCTCTCTCATCCTTGCGGCCTGTCTATCTCCCCTCCGGCACGAGGTGGGGGGCGAAGGAACTAACCGTCCGTCACTTCAGTGGTCTATTTCAGCAAGATACTGCACCCTGACACACTGCAATGAATGTTTAGAAATGGTTTGAGGAACATGGCAAAGAGTTCAAGGTGTTGCTTTGGCCTCCAAATTCCCTCAATCCGATTGAACATCTGTAGGATCTGCTGCTAATGCCTTGGTCCCTAGATACCACAGCATACATTTGGAGGTCTTGGGGAGTCTATGCCTTGACGTATCAGAGCTTTGATGGCTGCACAAGATGAGGACCTACACAATATTAGGCAGGTGGTTTTAATGTTTTGCGGATGATCAAGTAATTTTCAAATTTTAAATTTATCTAAGGCTCATACAGATCTTCACCACACACCACAGTTTTCATACCCATCTCAAGAGCATAGAGATCTATGCCTCACTTCCATGTGTCTGAAGACATGGAGCTGGACCACCCTTGATTGGATCTGAAGAATAATAGAGGTTATAGCTGAGATACATTACATTGTGTGCAGCTACTTGTATACAGTTGTTGTTTTTTTTTAAAATAATGGAACTTCTTCGATGGCATGTATGGGACACTCCAAACCCCTAAAGGACATCAGCTTGCTTTAAATAGAGTGCAGATTTCCATAATATTTTATATTTTTAAGAATTAACCATGAAGTAAGAGGATCAGTTGTCTGTCTGACAGCCAATGGTGTAAAACAAGGTTGTTTAGCATAGTGTAGCTAAATTCAAGGGGGGACTTGCACAAGAGATCTATAACTTTTGCAAGCCATTTTTGCATATATCCTCAAAAATGCATAATTAACTGTATGCATGTTTTCATTGGGGGTATACCTATTAAACTAAACAATGATTTTATTTTTTGTATTTTTTTTTGTGTATTTTGGCAGTGTAGTGTCCCTTTCAGCTGTGTTTGTGCAATCCTGGGAGAATTACAAATTGAAAAAGGGAAGCAGGAGAGGTAAAGTGCCTGGTGTACCAAATTGGTCTATGTCTAAACTTCTTTACAATCCTCAGCACCCACCCAACCCTCCATCCATCCACTGCCTGTCAGTCTTTCTATCTCTTTGCCTGTCTGTCTATCTGCCTTTTTATATCTCTCCATCTCTATCTATTTGTATAGCTATCCTTTCATTAAACTGTTTGTCTGCCTGTCTGTCCTGTCAAGACCTGCTTTTAGTGAACACTCTGTATTCACCTCTTATTGCCAAGAGGGAAGGGCAGTCCTTTAAGCCATGGTTTCCCAGAGGTTTCCTCCACTGGTGTTTTGAAGTACTGTAGGTTGACTCTTCATGAGTCTCAAGGTACTACACGTTTCTTTACAGTCAAACATAAAATATTACAGAAGGCCTTTGAAAGTAAAATCTTTGAGACTCCATATGAGCAATTGAAAATCTTCCCGGATATATCAGGAGAAGTGATTATGGAACATAGAGAATTTAGAACGATAACCAAAGCATTAAAGGGAAAAAATATTTCTTACAAATGGGGTTTTCCAACCAAACTACTTATTAAAAGTGAAATGGAGATTAAAGTAATCAACTCCCTGCAAGAAGGGAAGAGGTTTCTTAAAGACATAGAACCTTCGGTGAAGTCTTAAGATATAGCTAAATGGAGAAAATAGAGAGAAGGAACAGAACCAATATAGAGTTGTGTCAAGATACTCATCTTGAAGGGGGTGTAACTGGGCTTAAGATGTAGAACATTTTGGCTATTTTGTTAGCATGTGGAATACTTTGGGTAAAAGGAATCCACTTATAAGTAGAAAACACTGGTGAATAGGTAATTTTTTTACATTAGGGTGCTTTTTTAGTAATAACTAAATTTTTATATAGTAGCTATAGATGACTTTTTTGGATAAAAATATAAGGTTATCTATTATAATGGGATAAACTCATGTGCTATAATACATTTGGAGGATTGCACAAATGAAATGGTGTTATTGGATAAATGTTTATTTAAATTAAAATGGATGGTATTAGATAGAATTAAGTGATTTTATGATAAGTATAGTATTGGTGAATATGCAAATTAATGAGGTCAAAACTGCACAATGTTTGAAACAAATGTTAATGGAATGGCCATATTGGGCCTTGTGTGATACAATGTTAAGATTATGTTTAATGTTGGTGATATTATTAATTGCTATATTGAAAAATTGCACAAAATTGGATATTCTGTATTGGATAAATACGTATTGTAGTGTTAAAAGCAGATAATATAGAGGTTTTTTGAGTAAGGAAGACACAACTGACAAATCACACTAAGGGTCAGTATTGGTTCACAAAGAATATTATGCTTATATTAATGATAATATTAATTGTTATACTGAAAAATGCACACAACAGGGAATCTTTATTGGATAAATATTTATGGTAATAAAAAGAGGATATTATAGAATGTCTTTAAGTAATAAAGATATATTTTATAAATTTCACAAAATAAATAATAAGTAAATGTGAAAAAATAGCATATTTTCACAGGATAAAGGTTTGGGAGATTTAAGAGGGCTTATTGTATTATAGAAGTGAATTAGGTAATAAAGGTAATTCACATTTCCCAACATGCTGAATCGAATGTTCAGAATAGGGAGGTTAACAATCATAAAGCACTCCCTCCTATCTCCAATTGCTTTCTCTATTTAAAGTAGTAACAGGGCCCATAAGATTGGGAAAGTTAAGTGGAGCTTATATAGGGGGAGATGAAATGGGCTTATATCTTGGGGTAGCTAAACTTGGGGATTCTTTTTTCTTTCTCTTTGAACATCCTCCCTCCTCTGGCTCTTGGATGTTTGGTTTCACGCCTACGGCCATACCTTTTTCTTTCTTTTTTTTTTTTTTTCTTTTATGGGTCTTTGTGAGTTTGTATGGATTGCTTACCCATACTACTCTATTAATTGACTTTGTGTTATAGATAAGAGAAGCCTTTTAGACCTGGGCTGTTTAAGGTTGATTAATATAAAGACCATTGGAATGCTCAACTGGTGACCTCCTTAGTCTCGAACTAAGTCGGTTCGGTGAAACTTAGTTTGATTTTCCACTTTTATGGAGTTAGAGGGAGGAGTGGTAATTTTCTAAGTAGGTAGATCTTCTAAAAAGATGATGATATCACAGTTTTTTTATGCTCAGTATGAATGGTTGTGAATGTGTTTGACTTGTTTTGTGGGAAGTTCCGGGGAGTGGGAAGGAAGGTGCGGATGAAGGTGGATTAGAGGGTCCTCAGATTCATGGCTGGATTGATCTATGTCTCTGAGGATTATTAGCCAAAATGTTAAGGGGTTAAACACAGTAGGGAAACGGAGTATAGCATTTAAAAACCTGTCTAGGGATAAGCCGGATGTAATTTGTATCCAAGAAACTCACTGGCAGACCAATAAAATTAAATTTTTTGGTAATAGAAATTATTCTCATCCTTATAGTGCTACTTATTTGAAAGGTAAATCGAGAAGGGTTTCAATAATATTTAATAAATCATTATTAATAAAAGAAGAAATTATCATAAAAGATAGAGAAGGACGGTATCTTCTTTGGGCAGGTTTGATCAATTCTCAGAAATTTACCATCTTAAATATGTATGCCCCCAATAAGGGGCAAATTAAGTTTATCAGTGAGACATTAAAAACTATGAGGACATTTTTTGCAGGTACTTTGGTTGTATGCGGAGATTTTAATTTACCTTTGGATCCAATGGATAGAAACTCTATAGGAGAAACAAAAGCTGACCCCCAGTTAGTCCAAAACTCTAAAAGGTTTTACAAACTGCTACTTAAATATAATCTTTATGATACTTAGAGAACTTTTCATCCGTTAGAGAGGGATTATTCTTTCTTTTCTCATAGACATAAAATGTACAGTAGATTGGATTATATTTTTATGGATGGCCAGGGCATTTCCGAAATTAAATATGCAGAAATAGGAGTGATTACCTGGTCTGATCATGGGTCGGTGGGAGTAACTTTAGGCAATGATCTTTCTGCAAAGAAAAGTAGGCTAAGGAGAATGGAGATAGATTTACTAAAGGACCCGGAAATATTAAACAATTTAAAAACTGAAACAACAGCATTTTTTTTAAATCACGGCGGCTCTGTAGCTTCGAAACAAATGGTATGACTCTCTTTAAAGCTTATATAAGAGGGATAATGATAATATGGCAGTCAAGGTTAAGGAAGCAGAGAGGTAAATCACTAAGAGTTGCATATAGAACTTATTATATTAGATAGAGAAAATAAAAAATCTCCTTCTGATTTAAAGATAAATAAAATCCGAGAAATACAATTACAAATAAAAAGAATTCAACAATTTCTGGTGGATAAATCAGTATGGGCTATGCAACAAAGATTATATCATGGTCAAAATAGAGCAGGGAAACTGATGGCCAACAAGTTGAAACAAAATTTAAAGGGTAGAATAAATAAGTTATTATATAATAAAGAAATTTTTGTTAAGCCGGGAGATATTGCCGCATGTTTTGAAAAATATTACCATGATCTTTATACTCTACACCCCCAAGTATGGATAATGATGGGGAAAAAAAGGAAAATAGCTGACTTTTTGGATAAAAATTTTCTTCCTAAAGTTTCCCAAATAGAGTTGATAAAGTTAAACGAAGATATTACGGAACAGGAAGTTAAGTGGGCAATCTCAAAATTGAGAATGGGCTCAGCGCCTGGCCCAGATGGGTTAATTAATCAATATTACTCACTTTGCAAAGAGGAGATCTCTAACTACCTGTCCCAAACATTAAATGAAATTAAGAAAGCAGGCCAAGCACACCCGGAGTTGTTGGAAGCACAAATAATTACAATTTCTAAAACAAATAAACCAACACCAGAATGCAGTGATTTTAGACCTATATCTCTGCTCAATGTGGATATAAAGATTTACACTAAAATTTTAGCAGAGAGATTGAATCAATATATCCACAAACTGATTAATTTGGATCAAACAGGTTTTATTCAGGGGAGATTGGATTCAGATAATATCAGGAAATTATTAAATTTAATCTCAGTAATCAAATATAATAAAATAGCAGCAATCTTTGAAGGACTTGATGCTGAGAAAGCCTTCGACAGGGTGGATTGGGACTTTATGTTCCTCACCCTGTCTAAATATGGTCTAGGTGAATTTGCCGCTAAGGCGATAGCTGCATTATACTCTTCACCGACTGCTAGTGTTATCGGCCAAAACTTTCGTTCAGGGAGGTTTGGTATTTCAAACGACACGAGGCAAGATTGCCCACTATCTCCATTAGTTTTTGCCTTAATCATTGAACCATTGGCAATTGCGATTAGGGAATCTTCAGATATAACAGGGATAGAAGTAAACCAAAGGCACCAAGCCATTTCCCTTTACGCGGATGACGTAATAATAACACTAGGAAATCCTGAAAAATCTTTAAAAGCTCTTCAAGATATTGTAACCGAGTACAGTGTACTTTCCAATTATAAGTTAAATGTAAAGAAATCTGAAGCATTGTCGTTTAATATGGGACGAATTGTGAAAAATGCATTAATTCAATTATATCCATTTAACTGGCAACATTCAATAACTCATTTAGGGATAAAACTCTTTGTTGAAATGAAAAGAACACCGACAGTTAATTATCAATTAGTTTACTTGAATATAATGCTAATTTTGACTACATGGAAAAATCTCAATATCTCCTGGTCGGGTAGAATAGGAGCGATTAAGATGACAATATTACCTAAGATCATCTATATCATGTGCTGTATACCCTGGCAGTGTCCCATTTATTTGCTTAGTAAGCTGCAGAGAGCGATTGATCTATTTATCCATCAGAATAAAAGAATGTGAATTAAGATACCGATTTTTGTTAAAAAATTCTCTAATGGAGGGTTAGCATACCCAGACATTAAGAGATATCAGGAAGCTATTGGCACACATCCTGAGATGGGAGGAAGAGGAAAAGAACAGTAATTGGATGTCGATAGAAGCTTTTTTTTTTTTTTTAAACAAACACATCTGAACTCAATAATCTATCAAGATGATGTATCCGGTGTCCTAATGCATAGTAAAGATTTGACAACTTGGTATATTGCTAAATGTTGGCTGAAATTGAACTGTAAATATTCTCTGATTCCATTACCAAGCCCTATTACTCCTACTGTTTGGCTGTGGGAACATATTCAGTCTCCCTTGCTTGAGAGGCTGTGGAAATTGGGATGTAGACACTTCAAGGATATGTTAATAATCATTTTTGTTTTTCATTTGAGTATCTACAATCTAACTTTAAGGTCCCTTCTAGTTTATGGATGGAATATAATCAGTTGAAGTCTAAGATTTCATCCTTAAGTTATCATTTAAAGCAGTTTAGACAATTGACAGCTTGTGAAAAAATATCAACAAATAAGAAGCATTTGCTGTCAAAATGTTTTAATATTTTAAGAGATAGGATACTAAATCTCTAAGTATAAGAATTTGGGAAGAAGAATTGAGTCAATCCTGGCCCATAGAAGTATGGGTGGGAGCTTTCACCTCAACCGATAAATTAATTAAACATGTTTCATATAGGGAAACGTACTTTAAAATTTTAAATATGGTATGTAACTCCGCTAAAACTTTGGAAAATAAAGAAAGATGACACATTTACATTATGCTGGCGGGGCTGTAATCAAGTAGGCTCAGCAATGCATATGTGGTGGTCCTGCCCCTGCTTTCAAATTTACTGGCAGGAGGTAAATATTGGGATATCTCGAATTGCAGGTGAAAATATTAACAACCCCAGAACTGGCTTTCTTCCATGATTTACATTGTTATTGAATGAAAGAATTAAAATCCCTTCTCCTTCAGAGTCTATAGATTTCGAAATGGTTAATTGCTGTAAATTGGAAGGGAGGAGAGCTCACAAAGTGGTCAGAAGTAGAGAGGGTGATGCAGAGAAATAGAACATTAGAAAGAGAAGATGGCCACTTAGGGGCTTCTACAGATCCGAAATATAGATGGGCACTCTGGGATGATTATTGTTTGACCCTTGGATAAAACTTATTATAGTTACTCCTCTTCGTCAGCCCACCGTCCCTTTAGATCCTTGGAACAATGAATGCGGTATGTGAGTGGTAGTTTAAGTATAGGCACCCAAAGATACCTCTTGGGATTTGTCTCATTCCTAGGCTTAAAGTTATTTTTTTTATTTTTATTTTTTTATTTTTTTTTATTCATTTATTTATTTATTTTTTATGATCTTCTTTATACTTTTCTATTTTTTATATATATTTGTATAGCGTGTCCTCTTTTAGTATAGAAGTTGGTCATGTCTTCAGCTTATCCTCCTTTTTAGGGTATGGGTGTTAAAAATTGATTAAGTTGGAGGCTTGGGGAATGTGTTTGTTATAGGGGAAATTGTGTGCGAGCCGGGATGAGGACAATATGTTGAGGCAAATGACAGTTATAGGGTAATACCTGTACTGTGTTATAATAGTATAATAATATATTGTTAACTGACAGGTCGATTGTTTTGTATGTTTTCTGTAACATTGTGTCAAAGTGAAATTATTGTGAAGAAATTTGTATTTATTTGAGTTTATGTATTTTGTGATAAAACCAATAAAAAATATTTAATTACAAGGGAAAAAGGTACTACACATTTGCATGCTATTTGCAGGACAACAATTTGGGCCTTTTCTCCATATTAGTGACTAAAATAAAATTATGTGAAATAAACGCATTATTAATTTATATATATATATGTCTCATTTATATGTTGTTTTTGACCAAATTT
Source organism: Pelobates cultripes (assembly GCA_933207985.1). Classification (NCBI taxonomy): domain Eukaryota; kingdom Metazoa; phylum Chordata; class Amphibia; order Anura; family Pelobatidae; genus Pelobates; species Pelobates cultripes. Next base: position 257,582,321 of record OW240913.1, read on the forward strand.
GCAAATTAGCTTATTAACTTTGAGGGAGGGCTATGGCATCAGAAGTGATTAGAGATCAACCATTGTTTTAGTACAATATTTTATTACAGGTTGTGTGTGAATTTCGGACATGTTGGTGCTACACAGAAATGAGGAAAACATTTAAGGTTTCCAAAAGAAGGAAGTTATTTATGGAGATGTGACCAACAGCTAAACAAATGTAAAATGGATAAAAGGATTTCAGCTTAAATAAATGAAAGCTAATAGATATGATGAAGGACAATATGTACTCCTGGCAGAATATTGTCTGTACAAGTTTCTGGATTAATAATACAGAGAGTGCCTGCTGCACTCAGGCAAGAGAAACATGCTATAACAAACACTGTGTGATGCACCTTTCGTACACTCAAAATCTCAAAGAGAGAGATGGAGAAAAAGCAATTAATGAAATCTACAAATTAATTTGAACAGGAGAGCGCAAAGACAGTAATAGTAAAATAAAAATACCTTATGATAAAAATAAATAAAAATTAAGTTAAGTGGCTATACACAAAATAAAGTTCCTTAAAAGTCTAAATACAATTCATAAAAAAGTGTCAGCGCTATATATGATAGCTTTGCAGTGGGCAATCAATTAGGATGTGAAAAATCACTAACTTATCCCTGTGATTCAGTGGTATATATATTATCACCTCTATGCATCACATCAAGTTAGATTATGCACATAAATATATTTGAAAACTTGCTTAAAGGACCACTATAGTGCCAGGAAAACATACTCGTTTTCCTGGCACTATAGTGCCCTGAGGGTGCCCCCACCCTCAAGGTCCCCCTCCCGCCGGGCTCTTGGGGGAGGAAGGGGTTAAACTTACCTCTTTCTCCAGTGCCGGGCGGGGGACTCTCCTCCTCCTCTCCGCCTCCTCTCTGCCTCCTCGGGTGAATGCAGCCGCGTGCGCGTTCAGCCAGTCTCATAGGAAAGCATTCACAATGCTTTCCTATGGACGCGGGCGTCTTCTCACTGTGATTTTCACAGTGAGAAGCGCAGAAGCGCCTCTAGCGGCTGTCAACTAGACAGCCACTAGAGGCTGGATTAACCTATGTTTATAGAAGAAAGGGTTAAACCTAGCTGGACCAGGCACCCAGACCACTTCATTAAGCTGAAGTGGTCTGGGTGCCTATAGTAGTCCTTTAAGAGTCCAAAAGTTCTGAATGGGAGTCTTTAGAGGGTTAATACTGTGCTGCAGCAAAATTGTTATATCTGTAGATACACTGTGGTTCAATGTAGAAATGTGCAGATGAAGCACAATATAGTCACAAATGAAATAAAAAATAAAAAATAACTATATTGAATATATGTTATAAAAATTGTATAAATATAAAGAATGGAACATGAATTGAATAATTAAAAACAACCAAGATAATACCCCATAATACAAAAGGTAAAATGTTGATGTCTTAAATCAATATAACACACTGCACACGTCTGTGCAGGGTGAAAGGAAAGGGGCAGGAGGGGGGGAGGGGGTGGAGCCTTGGAATGGTAACTAAAGTGATAATGAACTAATTCAAGTCTGGTAACCTGTACATGTAAATAGATGGCTGATGAAAAAAGTATAATTACTAAATAGACAGCGAATAAGATAACTGTCTAAATGAACTGTACTTCGTACAGGGTTGCTGAAAAGATATAGAGTGCCAAATAACAGCATATAATACTAGCTAGAAAGTATTGGATAGCAAGTGATGGTTAATGTATATAGAGGTGGTTAATGTATATAAAGCTACTGCCAGTGAAAAAATTGGCTAGTATAAAATTGCTGGTAAGATATGAAGCGCAACGAATATTGCACAGAACTACCAAAGTAACGTGCTGAAATAGCTGTCTATATGTGGCACTGATAGTAAAGGAAAAATAATGAATACTAGCTAAAATAATAGATTGCTAAATAACTGTCTAGTAAGTAGAATAATCATAGAATATGCTTCCTTGCTGATATAAAATTGCTAGAAAAGTATCGAGTGCCAGTAGCCACAAATGTAGCACTAGCTGAAAAATGTCAGATAGCAGATAGCAAATCGTTGTAACGTTTCTTTGATAATTATAAAACTGCTACCAGTCGAAGTTTTTACTGGTGTAAAGAATAACACAAAATTTTAGCACTAAGCTGCAAAAATGACGTGCTAAAATAGCTAGATATATACAATACTATTAGCAACAAGAAAAATTATAATAGATAATATCAGTCTGAAAAATGAGAAGGACTGAACAACTACACTAAAAACCTACAACAAAGTGTATGTTAAGAGATCAGAGATGAAAGAAAGGAAATAATCCTAAGGCTAAAGACCCCCCCGTGTGCCTTCGAGGGCACTAGGAACTAGCGCCCACTAAAAATCGCCTAATAAAGACCTCAGACAGAGAGGAGATGCAAACTAACAAAAAAGGGTAATAAGTGGATAGCGATAAACTAGCGCCAGAAGTCCCCTAAAGCTAAAGACCCCCCTGTGTGCCTTCGAGGGCACCAGGAACTAACGCCCACTAAAAATCGCCTAATAGAGACATCAGACAGAAAGGAGATGCAAAATAACAAAAAAGGGTAATAGGTGGATGGCGATAAAATAGCGCCAATATGGCCATCTACTCCCAGCATTAAGTCTTGGCTAATGTGTGGGGGGGAATGCTATACCTGATCTAATTACTGCTATACCAGTATTCTGAATCCAGCTCTAACAAGTGGGAGCTGGATTCAGGACCCTGGTCCAGAGTGGGATGAGGAGGCGGGACCCCAGCCAAGCTGTGACGGTTAGGGGCTTGAAGTGCTTATGGTGTCCTGGCAAAGTGCTTATGGTAGCGCGGTGATAACTAGGAAGCACATTTGGTGGAGGTACCCGTGCGTGGTACCAGGCGGTCCACCATAAAAATAATTTCTGGTCCACCTTCAACATGTTTTCAAAACTCCCAATTTCTTGTGTGCCCGCAGGCCCATGTCTACTTCTCTCATATCAGCACCAAACTAATGCAAAATTACTCCAAGACTGCCTCACCATTTACCTCTGTAAGCCTTTCACACTCCCTCATTCTAATTCCCCATCTTTTATGCCTGGACCATATTTCTAACATATATTTTAATTTAGGAACCTTTTGTACCCAAACACCCACACTTATCAAAATTATACATCTGCATTCACACAAGGGCCTACATGCATAATTTTATGTGAATTAAATACCCATCAAACAGTGCACATATATCACACACATCCAATACACACATATATCACACATAGTTAATACACACTTACAAATATCACACAGCATACAACACACACATTACATCATAATATAGAGATGAATCACAGTGGAGCTCTGGTATACAGAAATGCACATTACTCTGTGTTTTATAGTTAGGGAGCTCTGTGATACACTAATAGGCACATTACTGGGAGTTGTATTGTTGTGTAGTGTATGAACTTGTCACAGAGCTCCACATTACTGTGAGTTTGATAGTTGCGGAGTTCTGTGATAAACTGGTACACACCACATAGTACTGTGAGGGTGTTTTGTTTGCTGTGGATCTCAGTGATAAATGGATAAACAGCGCATTACTACGAATTTTTATTCCAAAGAGGCCAAGGTAAATAAGGAAAATCAAGAGTTCCAAAACAACTCGCAGTATTATGTGACATACTTAGTCTGCCCCTCTGTAACGCTGAGGAGGCAGTATGGCACCTCTGGCCTGCATTTCATTTTAGCCACAGACCATAAGTAGCTATCTTTCTAGCTCTGGCCAATCACAGCATTGCTGCGGTTTATCACAGGAAAGCTCTGACACTGTAAGTGCCTGAGATTGCGAGATAGTTACGCATCATCTGCACACGGTGGTGGGGCTGGCCAGATTCCCAGCACGCTGGACCACCAGAGATCAGCATGCCACTTTACTAACAAGGTAACAACAGGGAAGGAGGAATTAATATTTGTCTTTAAATCATTATTAATATATCCCCTAAACAAACACTACACCTCTATGTAACCTATATATGTATGAAGGGGGATGATGGGGAGGGGGGCGCTGTGAAGATTTTTTTGCAAAAGGGCACCTCTAGGCCTAAGGCTGGCCCTGACCCAGATCTGGTGGTCTGGATGGTGGAGTAACAAAGAAAACAAAGAAAATGGTACCCCATTTAGGAGTAGGATCACTTATCAATATGGTTAACAAATAAGATGTGAATGACCTCTTGCTTAAGAAAATAGAAAATACTGGCTCAATTTATAGCATCTAACATTGAGACAACCCTATATATGATGTCATAATTTGCAGATCATTGATTAGTGATCTACTGTTTAAATGTGGAGGGGGTGGGGGGGATACCAAATCTGAAATACAAAGGTGTTGTTAGTTTTATTTAATGGGACTCGCCAGTACTGACAGTAGCAGAGGGATTCCTTCTCAATTAGAGTTAACATTATGATTAGGTTTAGGGTTGGTGTGGGGTTAGAGTTTTGTTGGTGTAGGGTTAGGTCTAGTATTATAGCTGGTATAGGGTTAGGGTTAGAATTGATGTAGGGTTATGGTGAAAGTTGGTTTAGGATTATGGGTAAGTTTTAGCAATTTATGAAGTGTTAAGGATAAGAGTATTAGGGTAACTTTACATGATTCTCAGCCAGTGATGGCAGTTACACTCCATATTTTCTTTAATAAGAGCAGCCTGTTCTAAAAATGGGACTCTTAACTCCCATCTTTCACACACAGGCTCATAGAAGTTACAGAAAAGTTATAATCTACATAAAAAAATTCTAGCATTTAAACATTAAAGTGTTCCTTGTAAAATATGGCCTATAATATGTGGGTGCACTGAAAGAGCAAAGGGGAAATGGTGGTTGTGTTGTACAAGCATGTAGTCAAATGGTCAAATATGCAAAATTGCTTGAGGCTTTTTCTTTAAAAAAAAAAAAAAGGACAGAGCAAAGATGACATTCTCACCAGAGTTTTATCACAACGATGGCCCTATAGTTCTAATTCGGGGTTTCCCTTTGGGCAAACTAAAGATATTATTTGTTCAGTTACCACATGCTAGTTTAACCAGCAAAACAAGTCAGTCTGCCTCTGAAAATGTTTCATCATGGACAGCTGCTAAATGGAAATCTAAAAGTGTATCAAGTAATGTGGTAATTATTTTAAAATTGTCTATTAAATCAAAGACATAGCTGTGTATGTGAGGAGGGTGCAGAGAAAGCTTTATCTGAATCATATCTTCCTAAATATAACACTTTTCCGTAAATCTTATTCTAAAACAGACGGCTTCATATCCTCCTTATCATCAGTTACTTTGTGTGCTTGGATAACGAGAAATAAGGTAATCCTTCTTTGAGTCGCAGTAGATGAAAGCTTTTAGCATGCAGTGATATATTGTAGCCATTTTGTCACTTTTATAAGGCCAGTATTTTTTTATTATGAATACGAAGTGTTGGAATTGAAACCAGCATAAATCAAATGTATTTTATTTATTAACAATTAAACAATAATCTATATATAAATTTTAGGAAACTGAAACATTCTAGATAATAGAGTAACAAAGAAAGTTACAAAAAAAAATAATATATAATAATATTGTGTCCTCTATGAAGAAAACAGTGTTACGTTTTACATTAAACAGAGATAAGAAAAGCTGTGCCTTAAGTTTTACACAGTACTAATGACTGGAAATTAGCCTGTCATTTTTAATGATAGGTGTATTGTAACTCAGCAACCAGCTCCTTCATCCGCTTTACATCACTGGGCATTAACCTCCTCCTCTCCACCAAAGACCATACTTTGTTGTGTCTTATAGCTCCTTCTCTATGTTCATTACATAGATATTCTGATACCGCTGATGCTATTTTACTGATTTAGCCATATGGAAATTAGGGGTTATGTACATGACTTGTCTTTACCTCCTCTGGAATTTATCTAATATGTGCAAGAATTATACTTGCTGAAATTCAACAGAACAAAAAAGACTTAAATTTGTGGTAGCGCATGAGTAAGGTAGGTATAAGTCAGCATAGCAAAATAATTTTTGATGTACAAGCACTCTTTTATCCCTGTTGGTGCAAAGTATCGAGGTGGACAAAAAATACCTCAGAAAAATACAAAATACAAAAATGATACTGCACTCATAACTTGAAGAAATTCATGGCTAAATTTAATAAATCATTAGTGAATTCATTATCTTATACAAATATAATTCATTGGTGAGGTTATATATTAGAATCTGAAAAATTGATAATATATACACATTAATTTAGAAATCTGAAAAATTGATAATATATACACATTAATTTGGTAATGTATGTACAAAAAAGTCAATCTTTGATAGATCCCCTATTGTGACTTCATGTTAATAACAGGAGTCCCTGACCCTGCTATCAAATAGCTGTAATTAAATATTCCACAGATTTTAATCCTTAAGGTGAATGGGATAAGTGGGAGCAAAAAAAGCGAGAAACCAAAAAATATATATTTTTGTCCAAAGTTTCTTGCAAAAAAGTCAAAAAAAAAGGGAAAAAAGAAAAAAGATAAAAAGAAAAAGAAAAAAGGAAAAAGAAGAAAAAAATAGAAAAAAATATATGAACAGTCCCAGTGTGTACACACTATGGTATATGGATAGATCTCACCGGTGGAAAGAAAAGTTCTGCAGTCCAATCTCTTTCAATGTAGCAGTGACACCTCTGTTGTTTTGAGGACCTCTTTATCTTCCTTCCTTCCTCCTTTGTCCGTAATGGGTGTCGTGTATCTCCTCACTTGCTCCTCCTTGATCCCTGGAATATCAGGATACGTCCAAATATCTTGCCAAATGAGTCTCCTGTGCGTGCTGATGCAGGGGCTCCTGTGTAAGATATGGGCTGCACGCTCGGGACCTATAACATCCCTTCGATGGCCCTGTATAAGTCAGCATAGCCACTTAAAAAATACCTAGCTTTGTATACAGTAAGCCAACATTTATTCAGGTACTTTATTACATGATAAATTGTCATATCATGCCAGGAAAATGCAAAGGAAAGAGATTTGATCATTATGCATGGCAAATATCAAACAAATTCAAGCTAAACCAGGTTTTTAAGGTTTCCCTTCAGTGTCCAACAGATTGCAAGTAATATTTTCTTTCCAATATGTTGTGTTCATGAGTGAAGCAACCCAAGAAGTGTCCCCCTAGAGGTTGCCACAAGTATTCAATCTTTGCTGCACCATATCACAACCATCTCTGACCCATTACAATGAGGCAGCATTAGGGGCTCCCAGGGGTCACTGAACTCAGCAATCTTGGTACAAATGAATTATTGTTGCATGTTTTAAATGTGAGGCAATTCAGTATTGTCCCATTTGAGACTTCAGTAGGTTTGGAGGCATCATATCTACCTATTACACATCTGTATTGGCATGTACCAGATTTTTGGTAGGGGATTCCTTTAAAGCAATAGATAATAACTGGTACCCAGTAACAGAAATAATTATGGGATTAGTGTATGTGATGTTTTTCATGCATAATGACAGTATTACAAGATGGAGATATGAGCACATGCAAAAAAAGAAAAATCACAAAGAAACAACATTATATCCAGAGGCTTTTCCAGACATGTAATACAATATTTGCATTTGATGATGGGTATTAAACTTTTAAATATAGCATAGCAAATGTTCTCCTTTTTAAAAAATTCATATGTATTATTCCTTTTTCTTTTTCACACACAAAACAATACACAATAGTTCATTAGCAATAATACTGAACATTAATACATTGAGACAAACTTAACAAAATCGTCACTAACAAAAAGAGAAAATCTCATCTCTCCCTCTCTTTCCACTCCAGTCCTCTTCTCCTACTATTATCTGTAAATTATAATCCATCACGGCTATCGTTTTTATATTTAAAATTGTTTATTATAATAATGAATTGCTACTTAAGGAAATATGTAAGTTAGTTTTCCAATTTAACTTACGTCTAGTTAAGCAATCACTACTTTTGTAGAATTCTACCAATGGACCCCATTTTAATTTATGTACCTTAGCAGTGTTTTTATTATTGTGTATTAAAAATTCTAGCACAAGAAAATCTGTAATTAATGATGGAGGAGACTTCATACTCCTCCTGTCCAGAAACAACCAAAGGAGGAGGGGGAACAACCGGACTTGTGTACCGATTGCAAACAAGCGGTTTGAGCAAGTTTGCATGAAAAGTATTAGGCATACATAAGGACGCTGGAAGGGACAGAGAATAAGAAACAGGGTTGATTCTCCTAACCACACGAAAATGACCAAGGAACCTCGGAGCAAACGTCATGCTGGGAACCTTCAACCTGATGTTGTGTGAGGATAACCAAACCCGATCACCCACCTGGTAAACTGGATTGGCACTCCGCCGTTTATCCACATGAAACTTAAAGGGAGCAGCCGCCGTTTCAAGAACAGAGTGAACCTTAGTCCAGGTTTTATGAATAGAGGTAAGGTGATTATCCAGAGTAGGCATAGCTGTATCAGAAAACACAGCAGGGAAAACAGCATGATGACGACCCGTATTGACAAAAAATGGACTATGCCCAGATGAGTCATGAGTAGCGTTATTTCTTGCAAATTCGGCGCAGGGCAATAATTCAGCCCAGTTAGACTGTGTACTATTCACGAAGCAACGTAAATACAGCTCAAGTAATTGGTTAGCATTTTCAGCCATACCATTAGTTTGGGGATGGTCAGCAGAGGAAAATTACAATTGAATGCCCAACTGTTTATTGAATGCCCTCCAGAACCATAACACAAATTGGGAACCCCTGTCAGACACAATATTTTGAGGAATACCATATAGCCTGACAATATCGCGTATAAATATGTGCACCAGGTCATGAGACGATGGCAATTTTTTTTAAGTGGAGTAAAGTGTGCCATTTTAGAAAAACTTTCAAGTACCATGAGGATGGTTGTATACCCATTGGAACCAGGCAGTTCAACAATGAAATCCATAGTTAAATGAAACCATGGGATACTGGGTATAGGAAGTGACTAACAATCCGCACGGAAGTTTATGAGGTACCTTCGAAAATGCACAGACAGAGCAGGCTTCTACATAATCTTTAATATCCCTCCTGAGTGACTGCCACCTGGAAATGGTGGATACAGTTTTATTAATACCCGGATGCCCAGCGGTCACATTGTTTTGGAATACCTTCAGCATCGCTTTCCTGTCAGGCAAGTGAATAAACAATTTATCTTGAGGTTTTTTGCAAGATGCCTGGTGCTGAGCCAGAGCAAAGGAAGCAATAATACACTCAGGAGCAATAATAGGGGATGTCTTGTTCTAGATCCGATTCAAAGTCAAATTGCCTACACAAGGCGTCAGCTTTAACGTTCTTAGAACCGGGTCTGTAGGTGATAATGAAGTTAAAGTGAGACAAAAATAATGACCATCTAGCTTGTCTAGAAGACAGTCATTTGGCATCCCCAATATATGCCAGGTTCCTCCAAAAGATGTCGCCATTCTTTAAGCGCTAGTATGATGGCTAACAGTTCTCTATTACCAATGTCATAGTTACGCTTGGCAGGAGACAACTTTCTGGAGATAACCACAAGGATACAAAGGGGCATCCTGACTCTCTCTCTGAGAAAGAACAGCCCCGACCCCTGTCTTGGAGGCGTCAACCTCAAGTAGGAAAAATGTACTAGTGTCAGGATGTCTTAATATGTCAGCAGATGCGAACATTTGTTTAAGAAGCTCAAAAGCCTCTTTAGCTTCTTTAGGCCATATAGTACAATTATCCCCCTTGCATGTCATATTGGTGATAGGGGCTATTGCCGAAGAGAAACCTTTGATGAATCTCTTATAATAGTTGGTGAAACCAATAAACCTTTGGATGGCTTTTAACCCATTGGGTAACCGCCAGTGTAGAACAGCCTCTAGTTTGCGAGGATCTATTTGGAAACCAGAGGCAGAAATATCATACCCCAAAATCTAAACCTCATGCTGATCAAATATGCATTTCTCAAGTTTACAATAAAGTCCATTATCAAGCAATGTTTGTAATACTTCTAACATGTTCGTGATGAGTCTGGAGGTCTGGGGAATAAATAAGGATATCATCCAGGTAAACTAGAACAAATTAATAGATATAGTCTCTGAGTACATAGTTAATAAAATCCTGAAAAACGGTCGGAGCATTGCATGATCCAAAGGGCATGACAAGGTATTCATAGTGCCCACTCCTAGTGTTAAATGCCGTCTTCCATTCGTGATCCTCCCTATTCCTCACCAAATTGTATGCACTCCTAAGGTCAAGTTTGGTAAAGATCCTAGCACCCTGGAGTCTATCACACAATTCGGATATAAGGGGAATGGGATAGGCATTCATTATAGTAATCTTGCTTAATGCCCTGTAGTTAATGGAAGGACGTAACTTTCCATCTTTTTTAGCTACAAAAAAGAATCCTGCTCCAGCAGGCAAGGATGATTTACGTATATGGTCTTTTCTTAACAATTCTTTGATGTCCTCATCCATGATCTTACTTTCTTGTGGGGATAGGGCATATACTGCCTCCTTGGGAGGCATAGCCCCAGGCAACAGATCAATGGAGAAAATCGTATAACCTGTATGGAGGAAGACCATCAGTCTGGCTTTTGCTAAACACCTCCCTAACCTCCCAATACTGTATGGGAATTTCGGGGGTCAGAGACGTAGCAGCGGGTAAAGCAACAATGCCCACTTTTTTAGTAATGTGAAACATGCCATTTTCCTGACAGTGTTTACCCCATTCCAGTATTTCCCCTTTAGTCCAGCCAATATGAGGGTTATGCTCAGTGGCATACACACAGCCCATGGGGCCCCGGTGCGAAAACTGATCCGTGGGCCCCCTCCACCCCATCCCCCACGTTTACTCTGCGCGGGCTGGGGCCGCAACACATGGCGGCGGGCACCTGGTTGCCTCAGACAGTCCAGTAACCCCTAGCTGCATAGGTTCGGGTTCAGACAGCGTCGGAAGGCCAGAGACAACAGGTTTGGATAATCAAGGTGCTAGTCAAACATCTAGTTCTGTTTCTAGCAATTTCCCTGGTCCTGGGTCTATTATCGACCTGCATCACATAAGTAATAAAATAATTTAACCCTTTAGGTAGATCTTTGGCAGCAATTTCATCAAGAATATTCTTAATAATCCTTTTTTAAAAGCAGCTATTAATCCGTTATTAGTCCAGTCTACCTCAGATGCCAAAGTACGAAATTCCTTGTTTGATATGCATTAAGGCAGTGGAGGCATCTTCCTTCCTGCCTAATGGTTCAAACGTCAGTTTGAATTCCGCAAGGACTTCCTGGTAACAATGAGTGATACTCTTATTACTTTCCCATAATGGAATAGCCCAAGTTAAGGCCTTGCCTTTAAGTTGGTTCATCAGATACCCAATTTTAGCTCTATCTGAAGGAAATGAACCAGGTGAGGCCTCAAAGTGGTACTCAGTCTGATTGAGAAATCCCCTACATTCCTGGATATTACCAGAAAAATGCAGGGGGAGGAAATAAGGAGATTGTAGGTGCCTTATTTACTATAGGTGGTACATTAGGCAGCAGTGATATAATCAGAGAAGCCTCAGGTTGTAAAAGAGCTGTCCTAGTAAGGAGCGTGCTAAAATACTGGGAAGTCAAAACGAAGCCAAAGTCAAATACCAGAAAATCAAGATCAGGTACACACTCTCGGATTACCATCAGGATGAAACCACGACAGGGCAATGAGCAAAAGGAGAATTGGATTTAAATACCCCTCCTGTGGATCCGATTGGCCGTAGCCGGCCTTTGACCCCAAAGCAATTACCAGGTTTCCATGTGCATGATTGCTGCTCAGTACAAACCCTCCTGTGGATCTGATTGGCCATATCCAGCCTTTGACCCCAAAAGCAATTACCAGGTTTCCATGTGCAGGATGGTAATGCTACTTAGCACAGCTTTTCCTGTCCGGACGGTAATACTGCTCGGCACAACTTTTCTTGTCAGGACGGTAAATGCCATTAACCACATTCTGTGCGGATGAACACGTGATACTGTAATTGTTAGACAATTCCACTAGATGTGGACCATATCTCCTTTTTCTAGTTCACACCTCCAACTTCTATTTGGACACTACCAAAGAAAATCTACATAAATCGGTTGGAACTGTATACTATCTTGTTAGTATCTTATACACAGTTTCTTGATATCTACTTGATTCAGAACAATTATTAGCTATGGTATATAAAAACAAAACACAACAAAAAACATATTAATCAAATATGGTTTAATAATTTATTTTTCTTGGTTTCACATTCTATAACAATGGGACAAAGCATGCTTGATTGGTGCTTCCTGTTCACATAAATCTTTAAATTTGGAACTTTCTGATGGTAACTCGAGTTTTTTTCAGAAAATCTACAATAAAATGTTGTAGTTATAAATAGGTTAACCAACTTGCCTTGTCACTTTCTTCATCAGCAACATATCTAACATAGTAATATTTTTCCTGTAGTTAAATATCTCTTCACCAGTTAACTCCTGAATATACTGCCTATATTCTTGGCTTGGGGGAAACTCTTTACCAGGTACAAAATTCCTGGGATTTTGATTGTTACAACTTTTAATTACATTTTCTCCAGATGTATAAAGATATTCAGAGTAGGGAGGTATGCTCTTACTCTGAAACTAGAGCACCAAAGAGACACTCCAGTAGTGTCTCAGGGCTTAACCCCTATTCGTCTATAGAATAAAATTGTAACACCTACTTCCAGAGAGGAAACTCTGTATGTAGGTGTTAACTGGAGAGAAAATAAGGTGTATATACTTTTAGTTAGGACACTAATATATGTGCATTGTAGGGATATAATAAAAGTACAGACATAATAGAACAACAAAACCTTTTTCTGTATCATTATTCTATCATTTTAGGCAATTTGATGGATATGTCTGGCTGTTCACAGGCCTAAGCAAAGTCAAATTTCACAATACATTACTTAGGTAATAAATGGATGTGTTCAGATAAGAGCCTCTCACAAATGAGGTGTGCCAGTATCCATCTATAAACTAATACTTTTTCTACCACATACATAATACTTCTGAAGATTAACATATCAAACTGTCCACTTAGGAAGCAACACTGAGTGACAATCAGTTTCACATGCTGTTGTTCAAATGGGATAAACAACAGTTGGAAATTATAGGCAATTAGCAAGATATCCCCAATAAAGGAGTGGTTCTGCAGGTGGTGACCACAGACCACTTTTCAGTTTGTATGCTTCCTGGCTGATGTTTTGGTCACTTTTGAATGCTGGCGGTGCTTTCACTCTAGTGGTAGCATGAGACAGAGTCTACAACCCACACAAGGGGCTCAGGTAGTGCAGCTCATCCAGGATGGCACATCAATGCGAGCTGTGGCAAGAAGGTTTGCTGTGTCTGTCAGCGTAGTGTCCAGAGCATGGAGGCACTAGCAGGAGACAGGCCAGTACAACAGGAGATATGGAGGAGGCCGTAGGAGGGAAATAACCCAGCAGCAGGACCGCTACGTCTGCCTTTGTGTAAGGAGGAACAGGAGGAGCACTGCAAAATTACCTCCAGCAGGCAACAAATGTGTGTGTGTCTCCTCAAACGGTCAGAAACAGACTCCATGAGGGTGGTATGAGGGCCCGACATCCACAGGTGGGGGTTGTGCTTACAGCCCAACACCGTGCAGGACGTTTGGCATTTGCCAGAGAACACCAAGATTGGCAAATTCGCCACTGGCGCCCTGCGCTCTTCACAGATGAAAGCAGGTCCACACTGAGTACATGTGACAGACGTGACAGAGTCTGGAGACACTGTGGAGAACGTTCTGCTGCCTGCAACATCCTCCAGCATGACCGGTTTGGGTCAGTAATAGTATGGGGTGGCATTTCTTTGGGGGGCCGCACAGCCCTCCATGTGCTCGCCAGAGGTAGCCTGACTGCCATTAGGTACAGAGATGAGATCCTCAGACCCCTTGTGAGACCATATGCTGGTGCGGTTGGCCCTGGGTTCCTCCTAATGCAAGACAATGCTAGACCTCATGTGGTTGGAGTGTGTCAGCATTTCCTGCAAGACGAAGGCATTGATGCTATGGACTGGCCCGCACGTTCCTCAGACCTGAATCCAATTGAGCACATCTGGAACATCATGTCTCGCTCCATCCACCAACATCACGTTGCACCACAGCCTGTCCAGGAGTTGGCAGATGCTTTAGTCCAGGTCTGGGAGGAGGTCCCTCAGGAGACCATCCGCCACCACATCAGGAGCATGCACAGGCATTGTAGGGAGATCATACAGGCACGTGGAGGCCACCCACACTACTGAGCCTCATTTTGACTTGTTTTAAGGACATTACATCTAAGTTGGATCAGCCTGTAGTGTGTTTTTCCACTTTAATTTTGAGTGTGACTCCAAACCAGACCTCCATGGGTTGAAAAATTTGATTTCCATTTTTTTTATTTTTGTGTGATTTTGTTGTCAGCACATAAAACTATGTAAAGAACAAAGTATTTCAGAATATTTAATTCATTCAGATCTAGGATGTGTTATTTTTGTGTTCCCTTTATTTTTTTTGAGCAGTGTATATTCATATTTATTTAAATGTATACATCCACATCAATGTCAGGACCCAAGGTTTCCCAGCTGAATATTCCTCAGAGGATAATACTGTTTTCTTCCCATAGTGCATCCTGCTGCAATCTATTCTCCAAGTAAATGACCTTCCTTGAACTACCTTTGGTAGTTACCAACAACTGCATACCACGAACACCCCGCAAGACTTGCCATTTTGGAGATCCTCTGACCCAGAAGTCTAGCCATCACTATTTGAACCTTGTTAAGTCACTCAGATCTTTTTGCCTGCCCATTTTTCCTGCTTCCAACATATGAGATTCAAGAACTGACTGATCACTTGCTTATTTTTGTATATCACATCCCTTGACAGGTGCTGTTGTAACAATATAATCAATGTTATTCACTTCACCTACCAGTGATTTTCATGTTGTGGCTGATTAGTGTGGGTGCTTATACATTCATTACTGAGAGTAAAACAATACATATGAATACAAGTTAATTAACAATCAAATACACATGTAAAAAATATACACTCCCATTACCAAATATGGTCCTAACCGGATGCGTTCATTGACACCCCCAATATGGCAACGCTTCCGGTCAGGATACTGATTACCACCATCTTGGTGTTCTCAGTAATACGTTAGGAAAACATAGAAACATAGAATGTGACGGCAGATAAGAACCATTCGGCCCATCTAGTCTGCCCAATTTTCTAAATACTTTCATTAGTCCCTAGTCTTATCTTATAGTTAGGATAGCCTTATGCCTATCCCACGCATGCTTAAACTCCTTTACTGTATTAACCTCTACCACTTCAGCTGGAAGGCTATTCCATGCATCCACTACCCTCTAAGTAAAGTTATATTATTTTTAAACCTTTGTCCCTCTAATTTAAGACTATGTCCTCTTGTTGTGGTAGTTTTTCTTCTTTTAAATATAGTCTCCTCCTTTACTGTGTTGATTCCCTTTATATATTTAAATGTTTCTATCATATCCCCCCTGTCTCGTCTTTCCTCCAAGCTATACATGTTAAGATCCTTTAACCTTTCCTGGTAAGTTTTATCCCGCAATCCATGAACCAGTTTAGTAGCCCTTCTCTGAACCCTCTCTAAGGTATCAATATCCTTCTGAAGATACGGTCTCCAGTACTGTGTACAATACTCCAAGTGAGGTCTCACCAGTGTTCTGTACAATGGCATGAGCACTTCCCTCTTTCTACTGCTAATACCTCTCCCTATACAACCAAGCATTCTGCTAGCATTTCCTGCTGCTCTGTTACATTGTCTGCCTACCTTTAAGTCATCAGAAATAATCACCCCTAAATCCCTTTCCTCATTTGTTGAGGTTAGGACTCTATCAAATATTCTGTACTCTGCCCTTGGGTTTTTACGTCCAAGATGCATTATCTTGCACTTATCCACATTAAATGTCAGTTGCCACAATTTTGACAATTTTTCTAGTTTACCTAAATCATTTGCCATTTGGCTTATCCCTCCTGGAACATCAACCCTGTTACATATCTTAGTATCATCAGCAAAAAGACATACCTTACCATCAAGACCTTCTGCAATATCACTAATAAAAATATTAAAGAGAATGGGTCCAAGTACAGATCCCTGAGGTACCCCACTGGTGACAAGTCCAAGCTTCGAATATATTCCATTAACTACAACCCTCTGTTGCCTGTCACTCAGCCACTGCCTTACCCATTCAACAATATTTGAATCCAAACTTAAAGATTGCAGTTTATTGATAAGCCTTCTATGTGCAACAGTGTCAAAAGCCTATTTGGGAGAAGGAGAGGTACATGGGAGAAATTTATAGACAACTAAAAGATCCTAGTACGTATCAAGAGATCCAAGATAATCCACTTAAGAAGATTACAGAATTATACCAGACTTTTTTAAATAAAGGATTAGAGAATGGTATTTTAAATAAAAAGGAGTTTGAGTTTTTAAATGTTAAGTTCCCGAAAATTCCTGTATTTTATGTACTTCCAAAAGTACATAAAGATGCAGATAATCCACCAGGGAGACCTATAGTCTCCGGTATAGGATCCCTTTTAGCTCCACTTTCAAAATATATAGATCAGTTTTTACAAGAGCCTGTTAAAAAATGTAGAACGTATCTTAAAGATACAATAAGCCTTTTAAATATTTTGAACGATTTTCAGTGGGAAGAAAATTATATTTTGGCAACCGCAGATGTGAGAAGCCTATATACTAATATTGATCATAGTAAAGGTTGTGAGGCTGCCGCATATTTTTTAAGAAAGTTTAGTGATCTGTCTGACATTCAAATTAATTTTATTATAGAAGGAATAGAAATAATACTTAAAAATATTTTTTTTTTGGTTTGATAATAAATTTTATTTGCAAACTAAAGGTACAGCTATGGGGACCAGATTTGCCCCAAGTTATGCCAATCTTTGTATGGCCTATTGGGAAGACCTTTTCATCTATAAGGATGAATCACTTGGGGCAAGTCTGGTCCTCTATAAACGTTATATTGATGACGTGTTTTTAATATGGAAAGGCAGTGAGGAAGCACTTAAGACACTATTTAATAATTTAAATAATAATAAGTGGAATATTACTTTTACTTATGACATTAGCTGCCAGACTATCAATTTTCTGGATCTAACCATTTTTATTGAAGACCAGAAAATTAAAAGTAAAACTTATTTTAAGTTGGTTGATGTCAATAGTTTTATTAATTGTGATAGTTGCCATTTTAGACCATGGCTGGAGAATATCCCAAAAGGACAAATGTTGCGAGTCAAAAGGAATTGTACTGAAAATAAAGAGTTCATACAGCAAACAGAAAGATTAGTGGGACAGTTTGAAGAAAAAGGCTATAAAAGTAGCGTTTTAGAAAAAACTTTGAAAAAAAGAGATTGAAAAAATTGATAGGCAAACACTTTTACAATATAAAAATAAAAATCTGAATCAAAGGGAAGATGAGGAAGTACCCCTTGTTTTTGATTTTAGTACCAATAATAGGGATTTGAGAAAAATAATTCATAAAAATTGGCATATTTTAAATACTGATGATAGGTTAATTCATTTTATAAAGGACAAACCAAGAATTATTTTCAGGGGGGCAAGGAATCTTAAGCAAGTTTTAACAAAAAGTTTTTTAGATGTTGATAAGAAAGAGAATTTTTTAAAACAACCAAATGGATTTTATTATTGTGGGAATTGTAGGGGTTGTAAAACAACAAAAAATAGGACATATAAAAAGATCTTGAATTTCTCTTCAAAAATTACAACAAAAGAGTATGAGGTTAAATCTTTCATAACATGTAATAGTAAAGGAGTTGTATATATGTTAACCTGTCCATGTGGACTACAATACATAGGGAGGACGTCCCGTAGTCTTAAAATCAGGATCAGGGAACACATTTATAATATTAATCGTAAGTTTGTGAATCACAGTGTTTCTAAACATTTTATGGAACATCATAATAGTGATCCGAAATACCTAGATTTTATAGGAATTGAAAAAGTTGATATACATTGGAGAGGTGGAGATAAGGAAAATTTACTTAATAGGATGGAAATGAAGTGGATTTTTAATATGGACACTTTAATACCACAGGGTTTAAATGTGGACTTTGAGATCACCCCATATCTATAAAGCTAATTTTATTCAAATTACTAGTTTTTTTAACTTTTTTAAAACTTTTCTTAATATATAAGGATTAACATATTATGTAGTGATATGTATATTTTTTTAGAAGATTTCCTACATACTATATATGGATATATATCCTTCAATTATATATTTATTATATATAATGTTGGGTTGATCTCAATCCTTCTTTCCCATATTTATATATACTTTTTATATACTTTTATATATATGTTTTTAATGTATCAATATGAATGTAAATGTGGAGATTATTTATATACTCTTTTTTTCCCCTTTTTTCTCTTCAGCATATCTGGATAGTGTAGTATTTCAAGGGTATAGTTCTATGACTATAG
Organism: Pelobates cultripes; assembly: GCA_933207985.1. Taxonomy (NCBI): domain Eukaryota; kingdom Metazoa; phylum Chordata; class Amphibia; order Anura; family Pelobatidae; genus Pelobates; species Pelobates cultripes. The sequence goes on from OW240913.1 coordinate 257,600,882, forward strand.
GACTTATTTTAATTGATATGAAGAATAATACTTGTTAAATTGTGTTATATTTTAAAATTGTAAGTTTTATTTTTTGCCCTATTTGGAAGTTGATGAGATCCATTTCTAAAAAGGGCAAACTTGTCTAGCGCATAAGGCTCTGCCCCTTACGCATGCGTCGCGACGGCAGTATGGAAAGAACGCCGTGACGTCATGCGTGGGGGACGTTACGATCAAGAATGCCGCCGGAAGGTGGTGAGGATGAGGTCAGACGCCGGAAGACAGCGAGGATGCGGCCAGATACCGGAAACCGGAAGAATGAAAGAACCACAGACGGCAGGAAGAAAAGAGCGCTAAAAGAAAGGTATTTAAACAAGAAAGAAAGAGGAAGAAGGATGAACTTTTGATAAAGGCTATATGCCGAAACGCGTCAAGTTTTATACCAAAGAGGACTTTTTTATTATTTCAGTGTTTATTGTATTTGTACCCAGCTACCTAGAGTATGTGGAAATAAAAGCTTTTTTTGTATTTCATCACTTCTTGCATCCTGAATTGATTGAAACAATTAAGACTGAGGACCACAGAGGAATTTTAGCCGGGAGTTCAACTTTACAAACGCTGATCTGATATGCCGTTAGTCTGAGCCAGCTTTTAAAAGTGGCTCATGACCATGTGAGTTTTACCATCTACAGTATTAAATAACTAAAGTAGTTACGTTATTACCCTATATGTTCTTCTTCTCTTGATTCTAGATTTTCAAAGGAATTGTATGTACAAAAAGGGTAAAGTTATATAGTGTGCTCTCACCATCCACATTTGTTGTATATTGTTTTATTCGTTTTATGTGATAAGTGACTCACATTGGTGATTGGAGCACCTAGTACCTGGATCTTTTAACCTTAATTCTTTTATATTTTACTAAGTGTCAAAAGCCTTACTGAAATCTAGGTAAGCAATGTCTACTGCACCACCCTGATCTCTAATTTTAGTTACCCAATCAAAAAAATCAATAAGATTAGTTTGTCATGATCTCCCTGAAGTAAACCCATGTTGTCTCTGATCTTGAAATCCATGTGTTTTTAGATGTTCATCAATCCTATCCTTTAACATGTTTTCCATCACTTTCCCCACTACTGAAGTAAGGCTTACTGGCCTATAGTTGCCCGACTCCTCCCTATTACCTTTCTTGTAAAGAATAAAAATATATCACACAAAACATTAAATTAAAAATCACATCATCTTCTGTAAGAGTATTGCAGTCTTCGTATTCGTAATCAGAACGTTACAGAATCCGGCACTTCATTTCCTGCTTCTCGTAGTAGAGGTCCAATACATCACTTCCTGTGACGTTGTTTTCTCCGAAAGCCTGCCTCTTCAACATTCAGCGTCCGTGTGGAACAGTATTATGACGTTTTTATAAGTCCAAAGTCATCAGCGCCATATGTAAAAAGGGTAATTAACCCCAATATAATGGAGGAGAGGAAAGGCAAGGGAGAGAAATATTATATATTATACCGGTATAAAAAATATATCGATAATAGAAAAAAACATCATGATGACTACTTCAATGGTAACCCATAAAAACACAGACATAGAAATGGCTAAAATGAAAGATATAAAATATATAATATATTCAGACAGACATCTTAAAAATATATATTGAGTCCCTTGGGTGCATAATTCAAATATCCATTTGGATTCTTGGATACTTCATTTTTAGACGCATCCCCCCCTTCCCCTCCCTCCAGTACTTTTTAACTTTATCGATAACACAGAATTCTAATTCTCCTGGGTCAGACTTATGTTTTTCAAGGAAGTGTCTGGAGACACTATGATTTGGGAACCCTTTCTAATGTTCCTTATGTGTTCACCTATTCTTACCTTAATTGGAGTGTATATTTTTTACGTGTGTTTTTGATTGTTAATTAACTTGTATTCATATATATTGTTTTACTCTCAGTAATGAATGTACTATCACCTGAGGAAGACCCCTTGGAGGGTTGAAATGCGTTATGTTTTACGTTTACAATAAATATACATATATTTTTAACAACTGTGAAGTTCCTGATTTCTGGTGATACCAGCGGGTTCCTGAATATCTGGGAGTCGTGATCATCTACAGCTCCATTTGATATCTCCTTCGGGAGATCATATGCATCATAAGTCCTGAGCCTACTTTTAACTGGCTCAAAAAAGTGTGAGTTTATCACTATCTTCACAGTACTGTTTATATCGCTTACAGGTTTCGCTATGTATTTTTTGTTTGTGTCATTTTATAGAGGAGCAAAGAAGCTTTGTACCTATTTTACAGAAAAATATGTGTGCGCTTATCACAGTGATAATAATATTCCATATTAATTAAGTATGATTGATTGATCACTATTGAGCAACTCAAACATTTATAGATAGTTAAGATGGCACCGGTAAGCATATAAGCACATATTACTAGATGCAGGCTTGAAGGCCACAATTACTAGATGCAGGCTTGAAGGCTGACACAGCACTACAGATGTTTACTAAGCTTACACAGCACTTCAGCAGTTTGAGAAACTTATGTTGCCATCAAAAACGTTTGTTGCCATCTCTAGAACAGTACAAAGAAAGCTTGTAGATAAGAGATAATTAACCGCACAAGACTTGGCATACGTTCTGGTGGACCTGAACAGTCTGGCCAACTGCCAGGTCCATCCAGCTGCTTGTATCAAGGTCTTTTGCTGGGCTGCACTGATAAGGAACTACTGACTGTCCTTGAAGACAGGTATATAAGACTAAGGAAATCTTGCGCTCCCTTGGAGAACTACCCACCTATAACGCGGACGCGTGTTACTGGTTTCTGCTGTTCCCAGAAGAGAGGGTCTCTCCGAGTGACTGCCCAGTCATGTGTGGCAAGGAGACAACCAAGCTTCTCTAAAGGTGATGTATACTTAAGCTGATATATCTAGATACTAAGTTGTTTGAAGTAAATGCATGCAACTACTTAAATGAAAGTAAAACTTACTTTGCTTAGATTCCTTTGTGGATAATAAAGTGTAGTGTGAATTCTCAACTTGGTCTCCGTGTGATTTCTCTTTCCTATAACTCAATGTACTCTATCCGAACTGGGTTGTGTGCCTGCCAATATCGCTATAAACCTTATTAGGTATTGATTATTACTTTTTGGATATTTGTGCTTCATGAATTTAATGATTAGGCACAACAATCACCTTTATTTGTATCCCTTTTTCAAATTTTTAAGTATATTTGAGTGACAATATACTTGGGGTGAGGTAGCAACACTTAAGTTCTTTTTCTTTTGAGCGCCAGCTATATTTCTTTTTAGATCAGTGTATGTTGTCATTTTTAACAGAGAATAGATGAGTAGGTAAAGTGTTGGAAAGAGAGATAGATCTCAGAGTTATTCAACAACTAAATCATCCACTAAAAAGTTGCTGTTTAGTGGATGAGTGAGTGCGCTGGATCTTGTATATTGTATAAATTGGCCCCAGCAGCACCCCATTTATGCATGTTCAGGTGAGTGCACCGTCCTGGTTACATATATATATTTGGGAGTCAACTACTTAATTTTGCATCCCTTCCTGTCACAGGTGACTCATTCCAGGGCCCTATTTAGACTTGTACTGCAGAGAGCCCCAGATGGAATCTTTTCCCCAAGTGGGTTAATCTCATAAGAGCAGACATTAGGCTGTTAGAGTAGGACCAGCCAAAGATGGGGTACATTGACGTTGTAGCAGGCTTATGCATTGTATGATCATATGCTGTAATTAAACCCCCATTATTTTTGCCTAGGTTAGGTTTTGTTGGTTTTTTTAACCTACAAAATATGAGTTTTGAAATTGCTGTTTAGTGAATGAATGAGCTGGATCTTGTGTAAGATAGATAGACGGATGGACGGACAGACAGACATATATATATTTGTGTTAGGGGCAAAAAAGCTGTATAGAGTGATAGAGAGAAATATACACATTTGTACAAATAAGTTTTGCATACCCTTGGAGAATTGCCCATATATGTACCATTTTTAAAGAAAACATGACTGAGCAGGCTAAACACATTTCTTGTATTTCTTATGGGATTCTTATTCAACTGTAGGTTATAACAGAATGGCACAATCATAAAATAAAACATGGCAACAAAGAAAAAAATAAATGACCCCTGTTCAGAAGTCTGCATACCCTTACTTCTTACTGTGTACTGTGTAATGCCTCCTTTAGCATCAATGACAGCATGCAGTCTTTTGTAATAGTTTTCTATGAAGTACATAATTCTTGCAGGTAGTATAGCTGCCCATTCATCTTGGCAAAATGCCTTCAGGTTATGCAAAGTCTTTGGTCGTCTTGCATGAAATGTACTTTGAGATCTCCCCAGAGTGGCTTGATGATATTAAGATCAGGAGACTGGGATGGCCACTCCAGAACTTTCACCTTTTTCTGCTGCAACCACTGAAAGGTAAACTTGGCCTTGTGCTTAGAGTCATTGTCATGCTGGAGAGTCCAAGAGAGCCCCATGCGCAGCCTTCGTGCAGAAGAATGCAATTGTCTGCCAGTAGTTTCTGATAACATACTGCATTCATCTTGCGATCAATTTTCACAAGATTCCACGTGCCTTCAGTGGGCCACCAACATGTTTCACAGTGGGGATGATATTCTTTTCACTATATGCCTTGTTGACCTTGTTGACCCCTCTCAAAACATATCGCTATTTTTGTCTCGTCACTCCAAATTACAGTGTGCCGGAAGCTGTGAGGCATGTTAAAGTGTTGTCAGGCATATTGTAACTGGGCTTTTTTTGTGGCAATGGCGCAATAAAGGCTTCTTTCTTCTGTGTTGTGCTCCTTCCAGAGCAGCCTGTTTTTCTCCTGAGCTTACCTGTGGGTTTTTCTTTGTATCCCAAAAACTTATTTTGGCACTTGTGGCTGAAATTTTTTTTTGGTCTACCTGGTATCAAGAAATCCCCAAATTTTCAACTTCTTAATAAGTGATTGAACGGTACTGACTGGCATTTTCAAGGCTTTCGATATCTTTTTATATCATTTTCCATCTTTATAAAGTTCCGTTACCTTGTTACGCAGGTCTTTTGACAGTTCCTTTCTGCTCCCCATTGCTCATTATCTAGCCTGCTCAGTACAACCACGTGAGATCGAACAAACTCATTGACTATTTATACACAGACACTGATGCAATTTAAAAAGCCACAGGTGTGGGAAATTAACCTTTAATTGCCATTCTAACCTGTGTGTGTCACCTTGTGTAACAAGGCCAAACACTCAAGGGTATGCAAACTGTTGATCAGGGCCATTTGGGTGATTTCTGTTATCATTATGATTTAAAAAGGAGCCACATGATTTAAAAAGTCAGTCATATTTTCAAAATCAATGCCAAAATGTCAAAATTTTTGCCAGGGTAGGCAAACTCTTGAGCACAACTGTATATACCTAACTTTTATTGATGTTACAAGTTTCTGATTAAAATATTTTCTTTCAATCATTCATCAGGTGCATAAAATAACAGTACAAGTATTTATAGCTTTAAACATAAACATGGTGTAGTCACCCCCTCTTCCCAAAAGTGTAAACTGCATTAATGGTGCCCAGTAGTGTTGCTTGCTATCGGTATCTCCGCCTCTTGTATATTCTTATTGTGCTCAGCTCAGTGGTAGAACTAATATATAGAAGGCCATAGAGTAAGAATATTCCTTTGGGACTCTGTTTGAGCTTTGTCTGTGTGTTTGAATGTAAGCATGTTTTTGTATGGCGTATTTATGTGTAAATGAAGTATTTGTGTGTAGTGTTATTGTTTGAATGCAGTGGAGTGTTTTTATATAGTGTTGCCATTTGAATACAGGGAATGTTTGCATGTGGTGTTGACATTTGAATACAAGGATGTATTTGTGTGTAGTATTGGCATTTGAATGCAGTTATCTGTGTGTTTGTGTGTGTTTAAATGCAGGGATGTGTTTGTGTGTAGTGTTTTGTTTGAATGCAGGTTTGTATTTGTATGTATTGTTAGTGTTTGAATGCAGAAGCATAATTGTGTGCAGTGTTGGTGTTTAAGTCGAGATGTGTATTTGTGTGCAGCATTGATCTTTGAATGCAGGGGTATTTTTGTGTGCATTATTGGTGTTTGAATGCAGATGCATGTTTGTGTGCCGTGTTGGTGTTTGAATGCAGGGGCATATTTTTATGTAGTGTGGGTGTTTAAATGCAAGGGGGTTGTGTGCAGTGTTGGTGTTCAAATGCAGGGATGTATGCACAGTACAAGACAGTACAATGCCCCCTGCTTCTTTGTAAAGGGGAGTAAGGATAGTAACTGTTAGCCAGGAAATTCTAATGCTTATGTTACTGCTTTACCAAAATTTACACTTAAGACAAGGGGTAGTCCCACCATACAGAGAGGACCTTTAGTCTTCTGTTTGCCATCATCTCCGATATTTTAGGATGTATTCACTAAGCAGTGATTTTATTTTTACATAAAAACCCACTTAAATTATATATTTTCCAAAACAAAAATAACGGAAGGTGAAGCGCTACATACAAGTTGAAGTCCAATTGTTTTAACTGTCGTTCTTGTCGATCAGTATTTTCTTAGTGGTATTTGGATCTTATTATATTACTGAGCTTACGACCAAGCTCAGGGGTATACACCTTCAGGTCCGTAAAGGCGACCTTTCACCTTCTTTCATCCAAATGACAAATTCCCTGTTGCGGCTAGGGCTCAAGCAGAGATATATATGGTGCAATATAGTTTCAAATCCGTTTATAAAGTAAGAAAATGTGCATATATACTCACAAGTCTGGAGCCATCCTCTTAGGCTCTTTTCCAAAACGTTGTGTAGTTAAGGACTACACACCTAATAGCAGGAACCGATATCCCAGTATAAATAACACAAAAATTTGTTTATTGTATTTAAAATTCTAATGGCCAATTAGAATCAATAAAAACAAAATATGATAAATATACAGTAATATAAAAATCTGGGCATAAAGGCAATATAAAACAATCCCCAGGACGCGTTTCGCCACACTACTGTTAGCTTCCTCAGCTGGGTGAAAAAAATCACAAACAAATTCTCCTACTTACAGAAGTCCTGCTATTATATCTTGTCTGCAACTTTAGGGCTCGGCGTTCCGATGTTGTTTTTGGCGCGCTGATGCTCTTTCTTCCGGCTAGCCGACCCTATGCGTTCCAAGCCTCTTTCTCATTGCGGTTCACTTCCGCATATGACGTCACGCTACAATTCCTCCGTGCTTGGTCTCTCGTACCGAGTGCATCTGATTTCCATAACAAAGTTTCCATATTTCACAGATGTATCTCTTGTATTTCTCATCGAATGACTGCTATATCAAAGTATTGTATGTGTCCATAACTAAATTGTACACATATAACAAGGAAAGTAACTCTTATACAAAATGCATATACATAAAAAATACATAAAAAATACCTTTCACATTTATCACATTCTTTAAGTAAAAATAGTGATATCAATGATACTCATACTGATAAAATCCCTATGTATGAGATCTAGTAAGAACAATCTCTCCAGTTTAATACAGTACCCACAGAATAAATAATTCTCATAATATTTAAAACAAAATAAAATAGCAATTATAATATATAAAAAATTCATGTCTCATGTTGTAAAGAAATGTACCTTATTGTGCAATATATAATTGATGTGATTCTATCAAGAACAATGATTTTCAAAAATCACCTATACAGAAGAAATATGTATATATGTGATAATTAAAATATCTATTTACTCTCATCTCTAGTCTATACATTCTGTGATAGGCATATATAATCCATGAACTATAAGAAGAATATAATTAATTTAAAAAGTGACAAATTTCAAAATCCGAATTTAAACCATAAGGGGTAAGAGTATTCAATTCAAAAATCCACTTCATCTCCTCCTTACTCAATCTCTGATTAAAATCTCCCCCTCTCCAATCTTTTTCCACTCTACTTAAACCTAAAAATAGGCTGCCTAACGGTGGCCTTTTTTAAAAAAGGGATATGAGGACAGTAAATTAGAAGAAGCTAGGATACAAGTTAAAAAGACAGAACGGAGCGATCTCTTAAGATATAAGAATCGAACACAACATAATATGGAAGGAGTACCTTTTATTTGCAATTACAGTACTGAGAATTTTAAAATCAGGAATGTTATAAAAAGATTCTGGCCGATTTTGCGCCAGGACCCAATATTAGAAGATATTCTACCACCTCAACCACAGTTCATCCACAGAGGAGTAAGGAATCTACGTAGCATGCTTACATCCAGTTTTATTAGGGAAAAGAAAAATAAAAATACGTTTTTACAACAAGAAAAAGGTTTTTTTGGCTGTGGATATTGTCTAGCGTGTAAAAGAACGGGAAATAAAAAAAGGAAAATCACACACTTTATGAATAAAGATAAGAAAGAATACGAAATTAAAGATGCAATTACATGTCACACAAATAATGTGATTTATGTAATACAATGCCCCTGTGGATTAAATTATGTGGGTAAAACCACTAGGCCACTCCATGTAAGAATCGAGGAACACGGTAGAAATATTATTAAGGGAGGAGAGAATCATAGTGTACCCCTCCATTACAAAACACACCACGACCAATCACCGTTAGGCAGCCTATTTTTAGGTTTAAGTAGAGTGGAAAAAGATTGGAGAGGGGGAGATTTTAATCAGAGATTGAGTAAGGAGGAGATGAAGTGGATTTTTGAATTGAATACTCTTACCCCTTATGGTTTAAATTCGGATTTTGAAATTTGTCACTTTTTAAATTAATTATATTCTTCTTATAGTTCATGGATTATATATGCCTATCACAGAATGTATAGACTAGAGATGAGAGTAAATAGATATTTTAATTATCACATATATACATATTTCTTCTGTATAGGTGATTTTTGAAAATCATTGTTCTTGATAGAATCACATCAATTATATATTGCACAATAAGGTACATTTCTTTACAACATGAGACATGAATTTTTTATATATTATAATTGCTATTTTATTTTGTTTTAAATATTATGAGAATTATTTATTCTGTGGGTACTGTATTAAACTGGAGAGATTGTTCTTACTAGATCTCATACATAGGGATTTTATCAGTATGAGTATCATTGATATCACTATTTTTACTTAAAGAATGTGATAAATGTGAAAGGTATTTTTTATGTATTTTTTATGTATATGCATTTTGTATAAGAGTTACTTTCCTTGTTATATGTGTACAATTTAGTTATGGACACATACAATACTTTGATATAGCAGTCATTCGATGAGAAATACAAGAGATACATCTGTGAAATATGGAAACTTTGTTATGGAAATCAGATGCACTCGGTACGAGAGACCAAGCACGGAGGAATTGTAGCGTGACGTCATATGCGGAAGTGAACCGCAATGAGAAAGAGGCTTGGAACGCATAGGGTCGCTAGCCGGAAGAAAGAGCATCAGCGCGCCAAAAACAACATCGGAACGCCGAGCCCTAAAGTTGCAGACAAGATATAATAGCAGGACTTCTGTAAGTAGGAGAATTTGTTTGTGATTTTTTTCACCCAGCTGAGGAAGCCAACAGTAGTGTGGCGAAACGCGTCCTGGGGATTGTTTTATATTGCCTTTATGCCCAGATTTTTATATTACTGTATATTTATCATATTTTGTTTTTATTGATTCTAATTGGCCATTAGAATTTTAAATACAATAAACAAATTTTTGTGTTATTTATACTGGGATATCGGTTCCTGCTATTAGGTGTGTAGTCCTTAACTACACAACGTTTTGGAAAAGAGCCTAAGAGGATGGCTCCAGACTTGTGTGTATATATGCACATTTTATTACTTTATAAACGGATTTGAAACTATATTGCACCATATATATCTCTGCTTGAGCCCTAGCCGCAACAGGGAATTTGTCATTTGGATGAAAGAAGGTGAAAGGTCGCCTTTACGGACCTGAAGGTGTATACCCCTGAGCTTGGTCGTAAGCTCAGTAATATAATAAGATCCATATACCACTAAGAAAATACTGATCGACAAGAACGACAGTTAAAACAATTGGACTTCAACTTGTATGTAGCGCTTCACCTTCCGTTATTTTTGTTTTGTGGTTGGTGTATATGGAAAGATTACACGTGGTGATATAGCAGCTAATAGCATAGTTATATACTGTGAAATTATTGTATAGCGCCAGTATATTATTCTTTTGTATTTATATATTTTCCAAGTTGTTATTTGCAGCATATTATAGTTATACACATGCACAGTTACAAACTCACGAAAAGACCATTGTCATATCATATCTATATGATTATATAACTATAATTGTTTACTTTGTCAAATGTAGTGTGTCTGGATCTGTTGTATAGCGTCAAAAGCTTCACACAGCTGGTCTCCTTAGGATGTATATTGAAGAATGGTAGTCATTGTTTTTTAGATTAGTACATTATACCTGGAGCAAAACATGTTTAAAAAGCTTTGCACGTAGTACATAGCCCAAAGCTGTTGCACTCTAAGTTTCTTAATTACAACTAGTATTACCAGTGGTTCTTGTTCTTGTCAATCAAGTGTTCTTTATCCAGATGCACATTGCCAAGTCTGCATTATTTATGACGTGAAAAGCAATTTTATACAATACGTATCTGGTGTTCCAATACTGAATAAAGCATTGCCATAATAGTAAACACACTGGAGAAGACTCATTAAGCAGTGATATTAGCAATTTATTTTTATCTCTCATGAAGAATGTACCTCCTGGTTAAATACTCATTAAATCTGTGCGTTAACCAGCATTCTCTAACTACTTTCCAAAAGCCTAAAATATGCAATTTTTATTCTTTAAATTGTGTAATGAAATGCATTTTTTTTTAAAATACTGTATTTTCACCTGTATAAAATATGTACAGAAAATACTATTTGTGTTGCATTGTGTGTGTAAAGGGGTCTGTTTGTGGCATACTATGTGTGGCTAGGCACTGTAGTGCGTGTGTGTTTCTGGCCTGTAAAGAGGCCGAGAAGCTCTGGAGTTCATGGCCAGCATCGCTGTACGGCCACCCGCACTGCAAGGATGCCGGAGAGAGTGGTCGTGTCGGCACGTTCGGGCCACGAAGGACTGGGACATTTGGGCCGCAAACAGGCATTGGCAGATAATGGTGAATAGGAATATGGGGAAGTTAGGGAACGTTCGGGAACATGCGACCGTTCGGGCCAAGAACGGCCATGTTCGGATACTAGGGGCCATTTGGGCCGCGAATAGGTGATGGCTGGAAGTGGAGAATGGTCGGGCCGGGAACAGGCGAATGAAACTGGTGAATGTTCGGGCCGCGAACAGACGAATGCTGTTCCCCACAAACAGGCTGTTAGCACAGAAGTAGCACAGAAGGCTGCTGAACGTTCGGGCCAGGCTGGAAGGAGCTGTTCGGGTGCCGGTACAGTGAGGGACCGGAGCCAGGAAGGGGGCAGGAGGGTTTCTAAAGACCTGAGACTTCGGGAAGCGGACTTATGGCTGGAGGCGCCGTCGCGCCCAGGCTTGGACACCGGTCGGAGAGATGCAGCCTTGCGACCTGCGACGGCCAGAGGTTCGGATGGTGAGTTATCAAACGTTACTTTTGGAGGGTCTGAAGTCTTTTATAGAGTCATGGAGTGGGGGTTCACGCAGGAATGTTAGCTTTGCTCAAGTAGGGGCCCCGGAGCAGGAGGGCACGACTCCAGGGTTGACCCCAGCGGGGGTCGGAATGGGAGTAGTCGATCCTGCGGTGACGGCTGGGGCTTCGTCCATGCTAGGGGAAGAAAGGGAGGAACTGGTTGGGGGAATTCCGGATGCAGCCCGTCAAAACGTTCATATTTCCTTTGTGGGGCCCCTGGGTTGTCACCTCAAGGTTGAGGTGAAGGAGCGGATTTGGAAGGGGGAATTCCTCAAGATCTTTTCTCTTCTCCCTCTTGATGAGTATCTAGATATGAAGAAAGAGGATAGGAAAGATGCTAAGAAAGGGGAGGAGGAGAAGTGCAAGATTCCCAAAACTTTGGGAACTGGTTGCGGGCGTTTTGTATCCTGGCCAGTGTGGTGGGGGAAAAAAGCACCCAATCAATGCTCACAGCTCTTTTGCTACCTGGACGGGGTTTGGGAAGTTTATTGAACGTACGGGGGCTTGGCGTGGTGGCGATATGACAAGCAATTCCGGCAGCGGTTGTCGGATAACCCGGGGATGCGGTGGGACCAGATGGACTTGCTGTTGTGGATGAAACTCATGATGGCGCAGAAGGCATTACCCTTTCAGTCTGGGGCCAGCGCGGGTACGGCTTCCCCCTCGTTGGCCATTCACAAGAAGGGATTTTGCTCGCTGTTCAATGACAGCCAATGCAAATAGGGGGGTGGCATGTTGGTACAAACACGAATGTTCTGGGTTCGGGAGTGCGCTTGTATTCAGTTGTTGTTTTAAGCGAGGTAAGGCAGCTGCCACAGGGGGTGCGCCAGGGGCAGCCGGAGCATTCTCTACCACTGGGGTCGTCGTCGGTGAAGGTAGGCGCGATATTGCCGTGGTTAAGCAGCTACGGTAACCGGGAGGATGCAGCACTGCTGCAGGTTGGGTTCACGGAGGGGTTCATTATTCCATTCCGGGATCGGGTGGTAGTTCGTCACCTCCGTAACTTGAAGTTGGTGGAGGATTTTCCGGAGGTGGTGTGAGAAAAGATGCTTAAGGAAGTACAGCTGGGGAGGATGGCGGGGCAGTTTCGGGAGCCACCGTTGCATGATCTCAGAGTTTCACCATTGGGGGTGGTGCCCAAGAAGGAACCTGGTAAGTACCAGCTCATTCACCATCTATCGTATCTGCACGGATCGTCGGTGAACGATGATATTGATAAGTCCTTCTTCTCTGTGTCGTATGCATCATTTGACCAAGCGGTCGAGTTGGTTCGGCGCGCAGGAAAGGGGGCTTTGCTGGCAAAGGCTGATGTGGAGGCAGCCTTTCGGCTGCTGCCAATCCACCCGCAATGTCATCATCTGTTGTGCCGTTTCTTCGATGGTCAGTTTTTCGTTGACCTCTGCCTGTGTGTGTTTTCGAAAAGTTCAGCACTTTTTCTGCAATGGGTGGTCAAGGTGGAGGCGGGCACAAAATTCGTGGTACATTACCTTGACGATTTCCTTCATGTCGGTCCGGCTGGGTCGGAAAGGTGTCGGATAGGTTTGAGAAAGCTGGAATGGGTGGTGAGTGTGTTCGGGATTCCACTGGCGGGTGACAAGACGGTTGGGCCAACCACCTGTTTATCTTTTTTGGGCCTGGAGATACATTCGGTCTGGGGCGAGTGTAGGTTGCCGGAAGACAAGTTGCTGGCGCTCCGGCAGGCAGTGGCGGAGGTGCATCTGTGGCGCCCCATCCCCATCAGCTCGCGTTCAAAACTAGGGTGATTGCCAAAAATGGCTCCACCATTCCATGTCTGCATGCAGTTGAGCCACCACTCGAGTTCCTGGTGTACCTCGTCCATCAGTGGGACCGGTAGGTTGTATGTGGGGTTTTGTCTGAGGAAGCGGGCTTTCAGCCGTTGCATGGCTCGGTAGTGTAGGGGGCTCGGAAATATGGCCTGGATGGAGGAGGATAGAAGTCCTACTATCCATGCTGTAGCGGAGAGGCAGTATAATCCACGATATCTCCGCTGGGTAACAGGAACAACACAGGATAATCCAGGGAATCAGCATATAGTAATCCAAACAGCACTGCAGTAACCCTTCCTTCCCAAGAACTAGACAACACATAGGCTGGGAGTCAACTGAGGTTTTAATCACAGGTCACAGTATTTATGCAGTTCCCCATGCAAGGGGTTTCCTTACTGACATTACAGGGGTTGTACAGGAGGGGACTACATGGGGGACTGATATTACAGCCTTTTTCTCCCATCAGGCACCGCTGCACGAGAGGGATAATCCTCCCAGAATGCACCGTTAAGTGGATTACCCCCTCGTGCAGCAGAACCGATAATTCACATAAAAATCAATAACTTGGTGAATATATAGTGGATTTACACGAATGGACGTTCGGTAGATAGCTGGGGTCTGAGGGTATCATTCGTGAGATTACCGCTCAGACCCCTGCTAAAATAACCGAACGCCGCACGAACAACACAATTCATATAAAACATACAAAAAGAACCGATTGCTATTAGGGAACAAAATCCCGAACGCCCCGAAACTCCCGAACGTCCTGGAGGCTCAGCGGGGCTCATGCCGTCGAGTAGCCGTTTTTAGTACCAGGCGCTCGACGACATAACCCCGCTGAGGGAACAAAGGATCCAAGATGGCCGACCGCCGCATGGTCGGTAGTCGAACGACGGCCACCCAGGAGAGCCTCTAATAACCGATTGCAACAATGTTGCAATCGGTTAACTAGCGCCACACGCCTCTAAGTGTGTGGGCTATTAGGGGGTATCGCATTCGCTTCACGAACGGCCCTCCAAAGTGAAACGAACGAGAATCCCCATACAAACCGCCATTTGCATTCGGCGGAACAGATAGGTACAGGCAATGCAGGGAATACATGACGCAGATACATACAGGTTAAAACGCATATCTCTTCAGACCTATAGGCAACCCTTAAAGGCATAGTGTCCAGTTATAGTCCGAGTGGCTAGGTTTGCCACACATGCCAGTTGTCGAAGAGGGATGGAGTCGAGTTTGAGGACCTTGTGTATCTCTTTCCTGATGGCTGTCATCTTGGTAGTCGGGAGGTAGAGAGTGCAAGACCTGGAGTCTATTTCGAAGCCCAAGAATTGAATTGTGCAAGTGGGGGTCAGTGCAGATTTGTCCCTGTTGACAATGAATCCCAAAGATTCTAACAATTGTATCGTGTATTCGGTGTGGTGTGAAGCCAGTTCACTTGTCTTGCAGAACAGGAGTATGTCATCCAAGTAGATGATACATCTGATTGCCCGAGTCCTGAGATGGGCCACCACCCCTTTCAGCATTTTGGGGGAAAAAACCACGGTGCGCAGCTGGGACTGAAAGGGAGGCAAGTGAATTGCCATGGGGACCCGTACCATAGGAACCAAAGAAGTGGTCGACTGTCCTTGTGAATAGGAATCGACAAGTATGCATCTTTGAGGTCCAGACGCGTGAACCAGTCCCTTTCTTGCAGGAGATCCCGTAGTAGGTGTATGCCCTCCATCTTGAAATGATGGTTTATAACGTTCCCTTAAGTTGATCACCAGTCTGAAGTTCCTGTTTTTTTGCGAACGAGGAACATGTTGCTGAAGAAGCCCCCTTGTGTGTGCGCACGAGTTGTATTGCGTCTTTTGTGAGGAGTTCGCATAGTTCCAACCCTATGAGCTGGGCGTCCATGTTGGTGAACTATAGAGGGCGAGGGGGTCGCTGTTGTATGGGGCATGTCTGTAGTTCGATGCCGTAGCCTCTGACCATATGTAACACCCAAGCGACTGTGGATAGCTGTTCCCAATTCTGGGAAAAAAGAGAAACACGGCCGGCAGTCATGTTAATAAAGGCATGTTTGGTTTTCTTACCTGTGTGAAATCTTGCGCGGGCATGTCCGCGGCCTCCCCGGCCTTTATCTGATCCCCTCTGGTAGTAGGGGTAGCGCTGTCCGGATATGACTGTTGCGGGAAGAAGTGTTGCGGAGGTCCATTTCGGGGGTCTGATGGCCAAAAGCAGCTTGTGGCAAGGCCCCGTTGCCGATCAGCCCTGGGAAAAACACCCCTGGAGGGGTTGCCCCTGAACACTTTACGCATAGAGGTGCGGGCCCTGTTCAAAGAAGTGAATATGTTCACGTGCTTATTGAGCTCCTTCATGAACGCCTCTCCAAAAAGTTTGCCCTGTGCCTGCGGACCTAATTCTTTTACCCCAAGGTCAGCCAACTTTGGGTCGATGCGGAAAAGTGCTGTGTGGCGCCGCTCTGTTGAGAGGTAAAGGTGTCTGCTCTGGCGTAGGCATCATCCGCCAGGTATAGCACTCAGGCCAGTGGCCCCCCTTTGCATCCAGGAGCTTGTCTTGCGCCCCTTTGAAGCTCCGCTCGACCCCCCTGCGTGGGTTGCAACCACCTCTTTCCATGAAGGCCAGCATGAGTTGGTCAAACTCTGGCGTAAACGCCACTTTATCTGGCAGGGCAGGTCTGGGGCACTCTGCCCGCATCCTTTTGCGGACATGCTTCTCCAAAGGCTTGTGGATCCAGAAATGCAATAATTTTAGAAGGAGGTTAGGAGGAGCCCATTCCCCGGAGTGGAGGTGGTGTATGTTCCTGGGATCAAACATCCGTTGTCCCGTGGTATCCATAAAGACCTCCTGTTCTTGAGTAGCGGCCGTCGTGGAAGACTTTGCATCTCCTTTCATCTGTGGCTCACCCAGAAAGGTCTCCATGACATAGGCGTTGTCTGAGTCCGAGACCTCTGCCTGCCACTCGTCCAGGATGGAGAGGGAGTGGAGCATATCTCTGTCCTCGTCCGAGGAGACTTCTTTAGGAACCGCTGGAGTCGCGGGTGTGATTTTGCGTTTGTTTCATTTAAGGGGCGCCTTGCCCTTCCAGTGACGTTTCGCCAGGCGCTGTCTCTCCCTGGAGTAATTGTCTGATTCTTCTGAATCCTCCCTGGTGTGACTAGTTTTGCCAGTTGGCTTGAGGGTATCAGAGGCCGCTGGAAGCATCTTAGCCATGGCTTTCTCGAGGGATGCGGCTACAGCCGCGTTAATCATGGCCTGCATTTGGTCAATGGGGTTCTGTGTATCCTCCATTATATTTTACTAGGCAGCTAACAGGCACATGTAGGAGAGATGTAGGGACCGTGAAGCCATTGGCTTTATAATATAAATAACGCTTATTAGCGTGGTAAAGCAGACCCTTGTAATCACTGGAGCTCACACAGGAGAAACGGAATTGCTATAGCAGATTCTGGTAGGTAGCACTCACACGGGGGCTCACCCCTTGCCAGAATACTCGGTTAAACCTGACTAGCAGTCCCAATCCCTAGGGGTGAACTCACCCACCTGAATAGGTCCATGTGTGAAAAACAGAAAGAAATCACTTTCACAGCAATAATCTGAGACAAAATCAGGAGCTTCCACTTGCTGAGGGTTTTCATCCATGCCAAACACACCAACAAAATGGCCGCTGTGGGTCTCGCGAATTCTGGGCTAACTGTCACTTTAAAAGCCCGCAAAAGGCTTTGCAGGATACAGGGTAAGTAGTAGTGCGTTCTGCAGATTTGTTAGTCAAACGAACAGCCGAACGCAAATAGGTGAACGTATGGTTGTTCACCTAGTTCCATCCTTTCGTGCAAAAAAGGCATGAACGGGGAATCCAGTGATTGCTCCATTCGTGCCTTTGTAAACGCACGAACTGAGGAGGGACTGCCTGGTCTGTTTGCACTGAATTCAATGCGAACAGAATGGGAAGGAGGAAGCAGGGGAGGGAAACTCTGTGAACGGAGTTCCAGCTTTACCCGGCACAATTGAGAAATGCACGAACTGGGGCATGAACGGCCCCAAAAGCGTGAAAGTAATTAAAGGAATTAAAAAGAAAAACAAGCAAAACAAAGGTGCTAAAAATGTAAAATAAGTGATACAATAAATATAAATCAATATATAAAAGGTAAAGCAGCACCTAAAAGTGCCTAAGCTCTAAAAAACACCCTAAAAATAAAAATAGAAAAAAGGTGTGCTATACCTTTAAATTTCAAAGTGCAGACAAGTGATCTGAAGAAGCCCAGATAAATAAAGCACAGAAAAGATTTCACCCCCTAATTGACACCTATGCCTGCAGTACTTAGAGCCAGTTACCAAAAGGCTCTGTAAAAGGTAAGCAAGTTTTTACATATATTCTGTACCACCTGTTTTAAGACAATCTGCACCAATAAATCTCTTTATTTGGAGATATATCCATCGACAGGGGGAAGAAAGGAACAAGTTCTACCCCTTAGGTGTTGCTGCCTACCTTAAAGGCACAGTGGCTGATGTGTTTAGAGCCTATCACCTTATAAAAAAAAACTAAAGAGGGAGGGAGAAGAGTAAAGAAAGTTAATGCAAAATATGAAGGATCCTTTAAGGATTACTGTAAGGGACAGAGAAGGAAGGGGAGAGGACCACTAAGGGGGTGGGGGATGAACACTAAGGGGAAGGAACGGGAAAGGACCACTAAGAGGGGGAGAGAAACACTAAGGGACAGGGAAAGGAGGGGAAAGGACCATTAAGGATGGGGATGACTGCTAAGTGGAGGGGGGTGTCACATCTTACCTGAGGTGGGAGTCCGGTAGGCAGAGATTTATGTTCAGAGATTTATGTGCAGATAAACACAATCCAAGGTGATAAGGTTAGAAACCACCAGGACTGTGAATCTGTGCACGCGGGCTGTGCAGGATATTGCTCCAAGTCACAGTACAGGCAAGGACACAAGCAGGAGAATCGTCGAGGATAAGCCAAAAGTCAGAGGGTGCCAGAAGTCAGGATAAATAAGGGTAAGCCAAAGTCAGAGGATGCCGGAGGTCAGGACACATGATAAGAATAAGCCAAGGTCAGGAGCCAACTGGAGAACACTGGATCACAAATACAAACACAGGAACCAGAGTCAATGAACTGACACTGCCCTCAGGGAGAGACAGTGTCTTATACCTGGCTAACTGGGCATCAGCTTCAGGAGGGCTGACATTGGTAAGAGCAGCCCCAGGTAAAATCCCGCCTCCAGTGCTGGAGACAAGGCAACGATAAACATGATACAAAAATAAGAACTGAAGTGTGTCTCTGAGGCATGAAAGCAGGACTATGGCACAGAAGGACCACAGTTCAAACCCTCTGTCTGGCACTTGTGAAATGGCCACGCCTGGTCGTGTGGATGGCATCAACCGAATTATGACATTTCCCCTCCTTAAACTTGACCTCTGGGCAAGAACTGGTTCTGGTACACCTCATTTTCATTTTCCCTATCCGTATCAAGATATTCCATGTAATCAAAGTCCCCAGAAAGGATTCCCTTAACAGCATGGGGCTCCATAGTACCAGCTTCTGGTACCGCTGGAGAGAGGTCAAGGACATCAATGATTCAAATAAAAATTTTAAAAAAGCTAAATTACATAAAAATCTACTTTGCCAAACAAACAAAAAAAAAAATACAACTTATTCTTGTCTAAGAGAGCAAGACATGGATGTATTGTTTGCTCCTCATCATTTCCTTTTCAAATTTTTGAGTTGCTTACAAGGTGCATGCCCCTTACTTTAAGGATTACTGTAACCCTTTTTAAAACTAGATAGGTCCCCCTGCTTAAATTACTAATAAATTGAGTTTTACTAAGCTCCCTCCTCCATCATGTGATCCAATCACAGCCTTCTCATAGGGAAGTCTGTGATTTTACCATTTTGGCAGCTCAAAACGTGCGCGTGCTATGGGTGGACGAGAGAAGGGAAATAGGGTGTGGGCAGGGAGTGAATTGGGAGGATAGAAGGGGTAAAAAAATCTGAATGTAAAGGAGGGAGCACACAGTGAAAGAGCGGAAGGGTTGAACAAAGTATCCTTTTGCAGGTATATCTCCTTAAATCTTTCACGAGTAGGCTCTGCGTGTTGACGACAGATGTTTTTTAGGCACAGAATTGTTATTAGGCAGTCTGGGGTACCCAAGTCACATGTGCCAGAAGTGCAACTAGCCCCTGGTACATAAGTGTAAATTACTTTGAATATGCAGTGTTTCAAGCAAAAACACTGCATATTCAGACTCCTACCACCATGACCACTTCAAATCACTTAAGTGGACGTAGTAGTTGGAGTAACCCTTTAAATTCACCATACATTTGGAAATATTAATTAGAAATTTTTCTAACAAAAAACTTACAAAATATTCCTGCCTTAGGAGAATTTTACACAGAGATTTCCATTTTAAAAAAATTAAAAGGAATTGAATAATTTATAAATAACAACAGCCTGCCTAGCTTTGAAAACATGCAGTGATTTATTTTGTACTATACAGGCGCAGCATGTTGAGTGTTAAGACTTATGCATGGTCAATGAATCTGTAATAAATCAAGACAAGTTCAACATTTTACTGTATTTCCATTTGCACATAGATTACAATGATGCCATAGTAAATGATGAGAAAACGGAAAAAATTCAACTTTCTGCATAGGTGGTTGATGTTTGGTTATGCTCTCATGAAAAAAAATCCAATTAAACATACATTTTAAAAAAGTTAGATTTTCATTTTCTCGTAAAACATACATGTGAATTTGCAGAGGTGCAGTTATTATTTGAATTTGTGCTAATATGAATGTAAAATATTGGCACTGAAAATGCAAATGGAGGTAAACTGATAATCTTCACTTTCAAATAAGTTACCATAGATAAAACACTTTAAGGAAGGGGAAACATGCAACTTTATATACTATGTTGCCTTAGAAATGTTTGAAATTGCAAGGATCCCCGCCCACCCCCCCCCCACCTCCCACATCATTCTTGCCCTTAAAGGAACACTATAGTCACCCAGATTGAGATGAAGTGGTCTGTTGCAGTGTCTTTGTCCCTAGTTTTTGAGAAACTGCAATGTTTAGTAGGACAGCCAGTGGAGGCACTTGATGTGGAAGCCACATGAAGCAAAAGCCCCATGAGGAAGCATTGATTAAATGCTCGGCACACATGTGCATTAGGTTACCAATGTTCCTCTAATAAGAGCATTGGATTGGATCATAGCGGATAAGGCCATACCTCCTCCATGATGTCACTGGTGGAGGAGAGCTATGCATCGGTGCTTAAAGAAGGTATGTCAAAAGAGTTTTTAACCCTTTTTATGCCCAAATGCGGGAAATGGGGATACTATAATGTTAGGAATACAGATTTTTACAACGTTAGGAATACAGATTTGTATTCCTAATGTTTTACTGTTCCCTTACGTGGGGTATGTGGTTGTTGACTAAACCCTGTGCACGTGGGACCCTTGTTTTTTCACTTTTCCAGTAACCTGCTACTTCTCTGGCTAGAGCACTCACTATAGGGGGTTTTAGAGAAAATTGTGAGCTTTGATATGTTTCTGCAGGGCAGAATGATATAGGGGCAGAGTTATGATATCATATCATAATGTCATCATTGTCAGGATATGTAACCCAACACGCAGAATAAGGTCACACAAGTGCAGTAAAAACAGCAGATAGCAGTACGTATTACTGGACCTTAGACTGGCCAGGCTTAATGTACAGAGAGATAGAAATGTCAAAACACAGGGAGATACACTAAATTCATAAACAAGCCAAGGTCTGAGAAACAGAGTAGTCTAGACAAGCCAAGATCAATAACCAGGAATCAGCGTGTAAAGAAAGCCTCTCTTGGATAACCAAACTAGAAACCATGACAGGGCACAGATGTACAGCTCAAGTATTTATCGGCCTAGGATGATTCCGTGACAGACACAACCCCAAAACATGAGTGGGTTACTGCAATTGTGTTGTGAAGTGGGTGCTACAGCGTCTGGCATTAGAAAAGCTGGCAAAGGTGTATGAGGGTGCGAAACTAATGGGGTGCCACCTACTTGGGGAGTAGGGCCACCAGGTGATTTCCATAGTGCAAGAGTATGTATACTTATAATCATTCTCTATCTTGTATTATTCATGTGATTAGTAGGATGCACCTTCTGCTACAGGTACTACACAAATATGAGTGTGTACGTGTATTGGGTAAAGTATGCAAGTCAGAGGTTGCTAATTAACAAATTATGCACACATGTCTTAATTAAGCATCTTGAAACTAAGAATTTCCAATTCCAAGCAGGTAAAGTAAAATTACAGACGATGACAGACCAGAACAACATCCCTTTTGGCAATATACACCATGACCAAGCAAATCAGATAAACAAAGATAACGTGTATGTGCTGTATAATTCTATCATACCCTAAGGCCATCTCCTCACTCTCAGCCAACTTTCAAGAACACCACTTGGGAATGCACAATACTAGCGCCAGCAGATTCCGTAGCACTTTACAATATTATAAGGGGGAAGCGGGAGGGGTAACTATAAATTAGGACTATTACAAGAAAACTTACAGGAACGATAGGTTGAAGAGGACCCTGCTCAAACGAGCTTAGGAGGTGGGGTATCAAACACAAAAAGACAGGAGAAATAAGGTGGAGTGAAGCAGAGCTGAAGGAGAGAGTAAAGTGCTGTCCTTTAGGAGAGAGCAAGAGACAGGTACAGTTGCAAGAAAAAGTATGTGAACCCTTTGGAATGATATGGATTTCTGCACAAATTGGTCATAAAACGTGATCTGTTCATCATCTAAGTCACAACAATAGACAATCACAGTCTGCTTAAACTAATAACACACACATAATGAAATGTTGCCATGTTTTTATTGAACACACTATGTAAACATTCATAGTGCAGGTGGAAAAAGTATGTGAACCTCTAGACTAATGGCATCTACAAGAGCTATTTGGAGTGAGATGTCAGCCAACTGGAGTCCAATCAATGAGATGAGATTGGAGGTGTTGGTTACAGCTGCCCTGCCCTACAAAAAACACACACCAGTTCTGGGTTTGCTTTTCACAAGAAACATTGCCTGATGTGAATGATGCCTCACACAAAAGAGCTCTCAGAAGACGTACGATTAAGAATTGTTGACTTGTATAAAGCTGGAAAGGGTTATAAAAGTATCTCCAAAAGCCTTGCTGTTCATCAGCCCACGGTAAGACAAATTGTCTATAAATGTAGAAAGTTCAGCTCTGCTGCTACTCTCCCTAGGAGTGGCCGTCCTGTAAAAATGACTTCAAGAGCACAGCGCAGACTGCTCAATGAGGTGAAGAAGAATCCTAGAGTGTCAGCCAAAGACTTACAAAAGTCACTGGCAAATGCTAACATCCCTGTTAGCGAATCTACAATACGTAACACACTAAACAAGAATGGATTTCATGGGAGGATACCACAGAGGAATCCACTGCTGTCCAAACAAAACATTGCTGCACATTTACAGTTTGCACAAGAGCACCTGGATGTTCCACAGCAATACTGGCAAAATATTTTGTGGACAGATGAAACCAAAGTTGAGTTGTTTGGAAGAAACACACAACACTATGTGTGGTGAAAAAAAGGCACAGCACACCAACATCAAAACCTCATCCCAACTGTGAAGTATAGTGGTGGGGGCATCATGGTTTTGGGCTGCTTTGCTGCGTCAGGGCCTGGACGGATTGCTATCATCGAAGGAAAAATGAATTCCCAAGTTTATCAAGACATTTTGCAGGACAACTTAAGGCCATCTGTCTACCAGCTGAAGCTCAACAGAAGATGGGTGTTGCAACAGGACAATGACCCAAAGCATAGAAGTAAATCAACAACAGAATGGCTTAAACAGAAGAAAATTCGCCTTCTGAAGTGGCCCAGTCAGAGTCCTGACCTCAACCCGATTGAGATGCTGTGGCATGACCTCAAGAAAGCGATTCACACCAGACATCCCAAGAATATTGCTGAACTGAAACAGTTCTGTAAAGAGGAATGGTCAAGAATTACTCCTGACCGTTGTGCACGTCTGATCTGCAACTACAGGAAACGTTTGGTTGAAGTTATTGCTGCCAAAGGAGGTTCAACCAGTTATTAAATCCAAGAGTTCACATACTTTTTCCACCTGCACTGTGAATGTTTACATTGTGTGTTCAATAAAAACATGGCAAAATTTCATTCTTTGTGTGTTAATAGTTTAAGCAGACTGTGATTGTCTATTGTTGTGACTTAGATGATGATCAGATCACATTGTATGACCAGTTTGTGCAGAAATCCATATCATTCCAAAGGGTTCACATACTTTTTCTTGCAACTGTATGTGAGGTAGAGGTTAGTCTAGGAGGCCATAAGCTTTCCTAAAGAGGGTTTTAATGCACTTCTTAAATGATTGAAGACTAGGGGAGAGTCTGATGGTAGTAGGCAGGCTATTCCATAGGAAGGGAGCCGCCCGCAAGTACATGCACCTATACTGACACTAAACATACTCTAACAATCACATTCTAATTTTGCACACAAACCCTTTCATACACATATAGTGATAAGGTACACTGTAAAATGCATTTGAAGTAGTATTTTGTGTTTAATACTCAAAGTGGTATCTTACATGGAGGATTTAAACTCCGAGGTCAGTTCAAAATAATTTCTGTTTTTCAAAATACCCCCAAAAAACATGGAAACAATGACCAAAGGACAGATATGTGACATTAAAGGAAATATAGTGGCTAAAGAAACATCCAGACATTTTCACTGTAATCTCATCACAATGGTTTTCATGATATAAAGAGTGAAACTTTGTACCAAGGCTAATATCAGATGTCTTGAAAAAATAAAGTTAGAACTTCAGCGTGAGAGATTACTGGAGATGTGCAACTGAAATCTTATTCTAAATTGAGAAACATTGTGGATACAGAATAAATAGCTTGGGATAAGCTATTCCCATTTCTGTCTTTTGCTGTCTGAAATGTGTTCTCTGGCACGTTCTGCTCATTTGCAGGCTTTTGTAGTAATCAATGCCGGGATGTTCTGAGCTTCTTAAAATATAGAAACACAGCAGACCAGGCGTGCTACTTAAATATAGTGCTAGTTATTCTTCACTGTAATAATCAGGCAACTTGTCGGTCAAACCTCAGACCGTTACCAAGTCTATTATTATTCAATAGAAAAAAATATGCATTAAATTTGATTAGTTCAGATCTTCTGTGTTTTCACTGTCATTGAAGCAGAGCAGGACCTGTTACACATGGATTAAAGATACTGAGTTCTCTCTGCAGGAGAGAAAGCTAAAATAGAACTATTTTATATAAATATATATATACACACCTTGATAGAATATGTGTAGAATTCTATTACTGTTTTAAACAAGGGAAAAGTATAGGATCTGTCACTTGCATGATTTTATATTATTAAACTTCCTTCCAGAAATATACTTTTCATTTTACAATTGTGGCTTAATGTATCTCTTTGTGATGTCATTTTACATGAATATACAATAAAATTATATTTCTAACAGTGATTATATATATTTGGACTTTGAAACATAGGCTATCAATACAGAAAAATGGATCACAAGTAGTTGCAAAACAAACAACTACAAACAACGCGCAATATATGGTATATAAACAAATATATTCTAAGTATTTATTATGTTTTATGACACAAAGAATGTAATTTATTATTGTATGGTATATCAGCAGCTTAGTGATTAGAATGTACAAACAAGCAAAAACAAAACCTTCCTGATTCCTACAATCACGCAGGAAGGTTCTGAATGCATTAATGCAATTCAGACCAGAGGTCAGCTAAGATAATCCTTCCCTTTGCTGCCCAGCACAAAATTCCTTGCTCATGCTAGGAAGTGTCCAATCAAACAATCCAGTGCTTCTCAAAGACCAACACTGGATGTTAACCAGCAGAGAACGAGAAGAATACAGATATGGGAAAGGATCGGGTTATGTACACACAAGCCACACAAGACATGGTTTGAAGGCTGTAGCCAATACCCTTTTCAAGGACTATGGCATCCTCTAAATTTGACCTCCCTGAGTCCATAATTTACAGGAGTAAATAATACAGCATCCTCTACTATGAAATAAAAAAATGTAAGACAATATCTTTAAAATTCAAAATGTACCACAGTGCTTCAAAGTATATGAAATATTTTGTGGACTTCCTTTCAATAAAAATGATATAAGCCAATAAGATTGCAATTCAAAACTACCTGAACCAAACAGCTATGGTTTTGTCCCATCTCTATCTTTTCCCAGACTCCCGCATTTTACAGGGAAGAGTGCTCAATTAGTTCTAGATGGCTATGAAAATAAAACTACCCACTGCAATCTGAGCCCATTCCCATCCATTGCTAAAATGGCTCGCTTGTTAAAACAGTATTCAAACTAATTATGACAAAAAAAGGAACTATTTTACCAGTTTTCTTTTCCTTTGTTACCAGTTCCATCAATTGCATTTAGATTCCTGATACCTGGATATCTGCGTGAGACTGAAACAAATACAAAATGAGTGAGACTGAAACAAATACAAAATGGTTGGTTTAGGCATTTAAATGTTCGACTTCTTTGCCGGCTTTATATCGTTAGGAATAACTTGTTAATTATTATTATATTTATTATATTGTATATTATCAACTGTTTTTTTTTCTGCTAATATTTTCTTATCCTTCCTGTAAGAGAGCGAATTCGTTAATAAAACAAAATCAAACAATGGTTAAAAATGGTGGGTGTGCATAATAACACAGTTATGAAAAACACTAAAACTGTATAGCTAAGAGTTGTGGCAGGATGTCCTGGCTCTTGACATCAAACTCCAAATACAAATGTCAGAATACAATCGTAATGTGGTTTATTATAGGCTTTCACAAGGTACACAGTATTGTGCTTCACAATGGTAAATAAATACAAACAAAAAACATTGACATAGAAAGATTCACTAACACTGCCACAAAATCTATTATCACAACAATATCGTCACTAAAAGTGCAGTTTGTGTGTGAAAAATGCAAACAACTTCACTTTAACTGACAATATCATCACTGTGATCTGTTTTACTGTTTTGAAACCCTAATATTTGTGTTCAACGAAGTCTCCCGAGTAAAACAGTATCCCCATGTACAGGTTTTAGGGTGTCTTGGAAAATTACAGGGTAAAATATAGTGCTAGCAAATTCAATTCTCTGGACTTTCGGCCTGGGTTGTCAGGCAGGTCCCTCAAATTGCAATCAATAAAATTAGTTATGTAAAAATATAACATAAATATGCATGTAGAATTAAAATATATAAACATATTTATATATTTGAAGTCTACGTTTATATTTCTGAAAATATTTATGTAAATGGATTTATATATATTTCATATAATTTGTATTTTTATATATATATATATATATATATATATATATATATATACATATACATACATATATATATATATATACAATTATCTGACCACAATACCTATTTGCCATTGGAAGGAGACCCTACGAGAGGTATCCAGAACAAAATTGAAGAAATTTTAAATATGGGCCTAGCAGCAGGCTACATAGATTTGAAACTGCAACAGTACCTCACAGCCAGAGAAATACAGTTTTTCCACATTATTCATAACTTGAAAAGTATGCATCACATTCGCATTACATTTTCAGAATCAGCATACTCCAAATACAAACATATGTCAAAATCATCCAAATTGGTCCATTGTTTCAAAAGATAGATCGAAGTCCTTTGTGACCAAATGAAGCATGGCTTTTCAGCCCAAAACCAGTTCCACAGAGTCTTCTATCCTGGAGATAATTGGGAAGTAATCCAATTATCTCCAAGGACAGAGGCAAAACTCCATTAAGCACATGGCAGTAAAAAGACAGTAAAATAGAATAAAATAAACAAGGTTACATTTATGACATAAAATACAGACATGCAACATATGCCCAGATAGCCTAGGTCTGAGCGCACATTAATACTGAATGGCGCTCAGACCACACACACATACAGTTCAATCGCCATGGAGCCAAAGTCTTTTATTACACGAATAGTCTCCATGGCATAGCTATCTGGGTTATATGAGTTCATTCAGTAAACCCGAGAATATACTGAACGCCAGGGCAGAAATACAGGAATAGACCTTTCTGCATGAAGTATTTAAATGCCGGTCCATAGTCAAAAGGCAGCAGGCAAAGGACATTCAATAATCAATGAGTTGTACATTTAAACTATTCAACACCACAAACACACACTGCATACATATAGGGGTCAAAGGGGATTTTCAGGGGGCCTGGTCAGCGCTGTGGCATCCTTGTGATCACAGCATACACAGAGCCCGCACAGGAGGAAGGAACTCTGACTCCCATCAACCTGTGCCACCACTGGACTCCAGAAAGTCACCCTCCTGCACTGTATTTTGTATATGTTTGTTTTTATGTGTGTATGTATGTATGTATGTCTGTCTGTGTCTTTGTGTGTGTGTGTGCGTCTGTCTGTGTCTATGTGTGTGTGTCTCTATGCATGTATGTATGTGTCTGTCGGGAGAGAGGGGCAGGGAAGAGGATAGGGGGCCATGGATCAGTTTCGCACCAGAGCCCATGGATTGTGTGTACACCACTGTCTTCATCCACTACACAAACAGACACTGCATCCAGTATACGCATCTAGGGAGGGAGGACCCGGCAGAGCTCTATCTTGCAACTCCGCCGGATTCCTCTTGCGAGATCCAGAGTCAAAGGTAAGAAGGGAGGGAGGATATAATGCCTCACACACAGCACTCTCACACACATCACCCTCACACACAGCAATGTCTCTGTCACGGTTATCACCGCAACATCCAGACAACAAGCCCAACAGGGGACTTGAACCTGTGGTCTTGTGCATTCCAGGTCTGTGTCTCTGCCTCTGCCTTCTTGCTTTCTGACTGGAAGTTCATTCCTGCCCTGTCTAGTATCCAGCACTGGGGGCTGGATATTATTTGGAATTACTCCTGGTACACCTGTTGTGGATAGTCTCGTTAGCCAGGTATAAAATACTGCCTCTCCCAGAAGGCAGTGTCAGTTCCTTGACTCTGGTTATCGGTTTGCTGTCTCTTGTTATCCAGTGTATCTCTTGACCCCGGCTTGTTGTTTCGTTGATTCTGATTTCTGGCATCCTTTGACCTTTGTCTTCCCACGCCGATTCTCCTGCTTTATCCGTTCCTGTACTGCGACTTGGAGAATTATCCTGCACAGCCCCCGTGCACAGATTCACAGGCCAGGTGAATTCTTACCTGAAGACCACGGCCTTTGTTTACTTGCAAGGGTGAGCATATATATCTCTGCCTGCTGGACTCCCAACTCAGGTAAGCCCTGACACTCTCACACACATGTCCCTCACACACATTGTGAAGGGATAACCCCATCACCATTCGGCTAATTTTACTCCCTTCTATCAGCTTACCCCAGTCATTCGTTCTTTTTGTTGTTACATTCATTATTTTGTTCGGTTCCCGAACCAAGACCACCCTGGAGACTAATACGAACTGAGAACGCCATGTATCTATACGAAAACTGCAGACTAATTGAATGCTCCTAGGTGGCTGCCATTTCGTGCATACAAATACATTTGGTGAGAACAATGGGTGGCGGCCATCTTGTGTCCCGAACCCTACCTGCGGGACTTGGTCGCCGAGTGCCTGGAACTGTTTTCGGCAACGCACTCGCACGAACACCGGTCTCTATGGAGCTCGTCTACGTTCTCTTTCACAGCAACTCAGATGAATGGCGTTCGGGAGTTTCAAACCACCGAACACAAGGAGCATTCTCCATGAACCAGATAGATTTTATCTATTGCGGTTTTTGTATAAAACCTCACGAACAGGCTCTTGCTACATTTCTTCTAGAACTGTTTCCCAGCTTCAACCTCGTGGCAGACCGGTTAACTCTCTCTGTGGTGCCGTTCGGTAACTACCAAACGGATTTGGCTGATTTTTTAATATGTTGCTCCCAGGCATGTGATGGGGTTCTTATGTGTTTTTGGGGTATTTTACAGAAATTGTGAAAAATTTAACTTTTTCTGACAAGAGGATAATTTAATTTAGTTATGCACTGTATAACTTGAATGCCTGTGTTCTCATTAAACCAGTCTTGTCCCAGCATTAAACTTTGGCTCATGTGTGGGTTATTATGCGCCACCAGCGATATTGGAACCTGTGGATTATTGGCGTATTATTTTTATGGGAAAAGGGTATGCAAGACGGTGATACCTTCTCAGACCGTCACACACACATTACCATCAGACACATCACCCTCACACACACACACACACACAGCTCCATCTCACGCACATTACCCTCACATACACAATACCCTTACACAGATCACCCTCATACACACACACACACACACACTACCCTCACACACAGCTCCCTTTTACTCACACACACACATTACCCTCGCACACAGCACCCTCACACACACTTTATCCTTCACACACATACTGCACCCTCATATACACACTACACCACACACACACACAATACTTCCAAACATACATATACAAATATACTACAGCATCCCTCACACAAACACTGCACCCCTCACACAAATACTGCATCCCTTATACACACTCTCTCTACAGCCCCTAGCCACACATGCATTACATTACACCATAAACCAACCTTATTAAACAACCACACCACAATCCGCTCACTCTACACAGACGCAATCCCACAAGCAGGCTCCAAACACATGCACAATACTCTTTCCTGGCATTTTTGTCTCCTGGTATCCTAATTATAGAGACACCAGAGACAAGTTGCAAGGAAACACAGCACAAGCATGTTATTAAATTTGCTTGCACTGTGCTAGAGCTCTTCAGCAGAGCTGTGCGTATGGTCTGCCCTGGAAGAGCATTGAACCAACATGCTCACTTTGAGAGGGGGCATGCTTGTCGTTGGTGATGACAAAACACACCCTCTCTGCCCCGCCCCCTTCTTAGTGGGCCGCTGGGATTAAAAAAATGCCTGAGCCAAATTTTTTTCCCAGTCCGGCCCTAGACACAGTGTAAAATAAATTATTTTATTTTTTTCATTTTTTTTAAACATGTTTTAAGTTTATAATCTGCCCATCACTTAATTGAGATGGGCTATAGTTGCTGCACCATGGGCCTCTGCACTGGCTTGCAGCTGAGCTGCATCTTTTGTCAACTTAAGGTTTGAGGAATTTCAATGAAATTGCAATGTAGTCAGCAGACGTGCAGTGATTGGGGGAAAAAAAAGTGCACCCTCTTTATTTCTATGGTTTTACATATCTGCACATAATAACTCATCTGTTCCTTAATAGGTGTAACAATAACAGATGAACAACAACACATGACACATTACAGTGATCAATTGGCAGGGACTAGAATTTACTGTGATCTGATTTTTTTTTTTTTTTTAACCCTCAGGGGTTAAATTTTATATTATTATTTATATAATTTTATAATTATATATATTTTAAAATAATATATTTAGCTAGCTGGGGTGGGTGGAAGTTAGTGGGGAATTTGGTGTTAGGCTAGCTAGGGGTTAACATTAAAAAAAGTCTTAAAAAGTAAAAAAAAAATTCATAACGTTTTTTTTTTTTTTTTAAAGTTAAAAAAATCCCGCCCCCTTTACCCAGTCCTAATAAAAATTAACCCCTTCCCTGCCAGTTGATCACTGCCAACAGTGATTATATTGTGATCTGATTTTTTTTTTTTTATTCTTTATTTTTGAAGTGCGTGTAAATATAACAAGTTAGCTCGCAATACCCCAACAGCATTTGCAAGTATACGAGACAACATAGTTTAACAGTTGGTCAGCATGTGAGGATACAGCACAATTTTTATGGAAATTTTATATTCAAGTTATGTATTCATGCCTAAACGATAAATTAAAAATAAACTTGGTTAGCAGGAACTTTTCTAGACATGCAGGAATTAGGTAGCAGTACACCCCAGAGACCCCCCAGTTGTCCTGCATCAGGCAGCTCATGTTTACTATTAACTAGGCTTTGTAAATCAAATCAAATTAAAGACAAAAGACAACGCAAACGGGGAGTAATGCCTGCCAGCAGGAGTCCAAGTCCAGGTCAGCCTATGCCTCTTAGTGGCATATTAGAGATTAGGGGCAGCCAGGTAACCGTCAGGAGTAAAGAGTAGACCGCACAAGCTTCAGGGCAGTTGCTTGAGAGGACCACTTGACAGGCCGATCCATCTGGGAATTGCTCATGGCTTCCTTAAACTTGCACTTGTTTGGGTGCTGTGGTCTGGGTGCCATTTGCTTTCTCCGAGGGTGCAGTGTGGGTCCGCGGACTTGGCGGCTGTTAAGACACTCACAGCTTAAATGGATGAAACCGCCGTTTAGCCGATCTTCCCCTTTTCACAGAGACACAGGCTCTATATAGTAGACCGCCAAACTCCTGAACGGAGTACAATGGAATGCGGTAAATCCACGAATAACGAATCAGCCAAACTCCTTCCAAGGCTAAAACAGGCGAAATAAATACTTCCAAGTAGCAATCCCCCCAAACACGAGACCAAGCTCCGTCTTGAGGGTAAAATAGGACCTGCTTTAATGAGGGCTACCTGCCTGGTATTTATGCAGGTCTCCCACCTGGTGGACACTCCCCTAGGGGACCAGATGGAAGACTGGGACACATATCGTACAGTAGCCAATCACAGTGGCGAAGGTTTAAGCACTCCCGTTTACACAAGTAAATTCCTCCTCTCTATCCTGGAGATAATTGGGAAGAAATCCAATTATCTCCAAGGATAGAGGCAAACCGCCATTTTACATGAAACATTAAAAATGCATAAAAATACAGAACTATAAAAATACCGAATACATTGGATTCGTGTAACATATCCCCAGATAGCCTGGATCTGAGCGCACATAACTACCGAATAGCGCTCAGACCCAATGCACACAGTTCAATCGCCATGGAGTCAAAGTCTTTCACACTGTCCTTTCGGTATACGAATGACTCCATGGGATGGCTATCTGGGTTAAGTCCATTCGTATCATCCAAACTCCCGAACGGACCGGTGTTCATATGCCTTGACGAAAAAGAAGGGCGATCGGCAGTTTCAGCTGTGTTCGGTAGGAAAAAGTGTCCGTTTATAGTTCCATAAGTTCCTAGTTGAACACCGCTGTTATCATTATTATTATTATTGTCATTTATATAGCGCCAACAGATTCCATAGCGCTTTACAATATTATGAGCTTTACAATGTTCATTCGCGTGTTTTAAAATGGCCGCTGCCTCGTGGTCGGCATACGAACGACGACCACCCTGCATACGGTTAGAATGAAGAGGTGTCTGCGGTTAACCACAACGTTCTAATTGGGGCCAAGAGGTTAACCAGCAGCTCACTTCTCTTCTGGGTGGCCGTCCGTTCGCTAGTTTGTTCGGTATAATCCTGCCATAAACGAACAGAGCATACGGACAGGTATTTCCACGAATGGAGATAAAACAGACGAACCAGCAATAATAGTTATACAGATGGGTCTGTCACAGTGGCGTTTAAGCCCGTCAGGGGCGTCACTTTGTTGGTGCCTGTCGGCTCTGCTCTCCAAACGTCTCCAAAAGTTTTCGAATAGAGTGGTGAGCCGGGCTTCAAAGTCAAGCTGTGCCCCTCCGGAGTCAGGAAAACACGCGGTCCCCGCCATGTCAGGTAAATTGAAGCAGAGTCTCTCCGCCTGGATGGGCACGTCCCTGAGGCCAGCTGGTTCAGAACCGTCTCCTGGGTGTGGACTGGGATCACCCCCACCGGTCCGGGGGGGTAACGGCTCGCTTACAAGAATGGTGATTCCCAGCACCACCGAGTCAGGAGGTCGGCTGCCTCTCCTGCACTGCATGCACTCGGCCACATCAGCCGCAATGGGGTAAGCAGGCTTGTGGTTCGTCTTGGCTTGTCAGGTAGGTCAGGATGCTAGTCCCCCTCTCTGTGTGGGTTGCTTTGAGCCAGAGAGGCCCCCAATACAGCCGTTTTTATCAGGATGGTGGAGGAGCTATCTGGAAAAGTGTCCTTCCACCATTACAGTCAGGCCCCGCCCCCGATTCTTTTTTTTTTTACCCCTGAGGGTTAACTTTTATTATTATTTTTTTAACCCTCAGGGGTTCAATTTATTTCATTAATTAATTTAGATATTTTAAAATGATATATTTTGCTAGCTGGGGTGGAAGTTATGGGAAATTTGCTGTTAGGGCTGTTTAGTTAGGGGTTAACGGTAAAAAGAAAGTTTAAAAAAAATGTAAAAGTGTAAAAAAAGTTTTAAGAAAGTTTACAAAATGTAATAAGTAAAAAAAGTTTTTAAAAAATACATAAAAATGCTGAAACTAACAGTATCCGCTCGACCGACACCCCCCCAACGCTGACCGGTGCCTTAAACAGACGCAGACGGACACCAGACACAGAGGTGACACCCCAACAAGACAACACCCCGATGCATGACACACACACACCCACCGCCTACAAACATTAAAAAACAGCGACTAGCACAGAGGGGACACCCGTAGCAAACACACACACAGGACAAAACTACCTGACGGACCCTCGACCTCCAAACGCCCCACTCCTCGACAACTGCTCCCCGCCCTCCACCCCACCTGATCTTGACCAGGCCTACCTGATAGAGATCCCAGGACCGTGTCTCCCTGCTGCCCACACACCCCCTCCACCCACCTCCACACGCCGTACTCGGCTTGCCAAATCAGAAATCCTTCCCGACACACCACCAACAACCCAGGAGCCACTGAAAACATGACGAGTGGCTGCCATCTAATACTTACCCCATCCAGCAGGCTAGCTGTACTAAGAGAATGCACCACATAGCTCAAAATTCCTACTGTATAATCTACAATACGACCTATGTCCTTACATAGACCACAACAAAGCTGTACTGACCTGTCTAACAAGGCTTGGTGACGTGCCATGAATGCTATTATATTGCTGTTAGATGCTTATCATATGTTAACAACAATGTCTGCCTTTACAACTCAACCCCCGAATTGGCCTTCATCTGCTGACGGGTGACATTCCAACATGAATGCTTAAAATTGTTAAACAAATGTCTGAACTATCTGGCCGCTGGCAGCAGAAGAAGCAAACGGCCAAATAGGTGAAAAACCTCTGTGTCACTGTCTTATTACACTGAGACCTGCGAGTCTCCCGTACACCTTCACTGTAATAATGTACTACTATAACTTTAATTACAACTCCATGCCTTAATAAAGCCTTGAAATGAAAAAAAAAAATGCTGTAACTAGAACAAACTAGAGAAAAAAATGATCCCACGTTACGGTACAAAGTATGCCTTTTGAATTACCCTGGGTTGTATTTTTTAATAAATAGTATGTGTTTTTAGGGAGGTTTCAATAACCAACCAGCAAAACTACTACAAAATGGAACATGGACACAGCGTTAAACTTCAAAGATAGAAAAAAAACAGAATGGCTGCATCTCAAATGTGCCCCTTCAACATCCTCATATACCTGGCAAAGGTACATATGGGGGTATTGCTGTACTCAGACGACATAGCTGAGAAACATATGCAGTATTTAACAGTTGTAGCACACATAAGGTTTGCAAAATATACTATGCAAACTCACTTTGTGTGTCAAAAAGGCAGAAAAAATGCTTATTACCACTATACTTGGTACAAGCTAGCGGAAAAATGATCCTACACTATGGTTCAAAATATGCCTTTTGAAATACCCTGGAATGTCTTCTTTAAGAAATGGTATGCCTTTATGGTGTAGCTGGAATATGTAGTCTGCTCAAGAGTGGGACACGAACGCATCAAAACCCTCCATGAAAATTCACACCTAAAAACCTAAAACTTGTCACGTCTCTTTTACAGCACTGTAACTTCACAAAATAGTGTCTAGGTCATACATTGGGCATATTGTTTTACTCAGCAGATGTAACTTAGCATAATTTTTTTATTTTTTTATTCTTTATTGTGGTAGTGCATAAGAACCATGTACAAGCATGTAGATGGTAGGTTGTACTGAAAAACATTTGTTCAAGACATAGCAATAAAACATTGTATTAGAAAACAGAGTCTCTCCGCCTGGATGAGCACGTCCCTGAGGCCAGCTGGTTCAGAACCGTCTCCTGGGTGTGGACCGGGATCACCCCCACCGGTCCGGGGGGGTAACGGCTCGCTTACAAGAATGGTGATTCCCAGCACCACCGAGTCAGGTGGTCGGCCGCCTCTCCTGCACTGCATGCACTCGGCCGCATCAGCCGCAATGGGGTAAGCAGGCTTGTGGTTCGTCTTGGCTTGTCAGGTAGGTCAGGATGCTAGTCCACCTCTCTGTGTGGGTTGCTTTGAGCCAGAGAGGCCCCCAATACGGCCGTTTTTATCAGGATGGTGGAGGAGCTATCTGGAAAAGCGTCCTTCCACCATTACAGTCAGGCCCCGCCCCCGATTCTTTTTTTTTTTTTAACCCCTGAGGGTTAACTTTTATTATTATTTTTTTAACCCTCAGGCGTTCAATTTATTTCATTAATTAATTTAGATATTTTAAAATGATATATTTTGCTAGCTGGGGTGGAAGTTATGGGAAATTTGCGGTTAGGGCTGTTTAGTTAGGGGTTAACGGTAAAAAGAAAGTTTAAAAAAAATTTAAACGTGTAAAAAAAGTTTTAAGAAAGTTTAAAAAATGTAATAAGTAAAAAAAAGTTTTAAAAAAATACATAAAAATGCTAAAACTAACAGTATCCGCTCGACCAACACCCCCCCCCGACGCTAAACGGAGCCTTAAACAGATGCAGACGGACACCAGACACAGAGGTGACACCCCAACAAGACAACACCCCGATGCATGACACACCCACAACCACCGCCTACAAACATTAAAAAACAGCGACTAGCACAGAGGGGACACCCGTAGCAAACACACACACAGGACAAAACTACCTGACGGACCCTCGACCTCCAAACGCCCCACTCCTCGACAACTGCTCCCCGCCCTCCACCCCACCTGATCTTGAACAGGCCTACCTGACAGAGATCCCAGGACCGTGTCTCCCTGCTGCCCACACACCCCCTCCACTCACCTCCACACGCCGTACTCGGCTTGCCAAATCAGAAAACCTGCCCGACACACCACCAACAACCCAGGAGCCACTGAAAACACGACGAGTGGCTGCCATCTAATACTTACCCCATCCAGCAGGCTAGCTGTACTAAGAGAATGCACCACATAGCTCAAAATTCCTACTGTATAATCTACAATACGACCTATGTCCTTACATAGACCACAACAAAGCTGTACTGACCTGTTTAACAAGGCTTGGTGACGTGCCATGAATGCTATTATGTTGCTGTTAGATGCTTATCATATGTTAACAACAATGTCTGCCTTTACAACTCAACCCCCGAACTGGCCTTCACCTGCTGACGGGTGACATTCCAACATGAATGCTTAAAATTGTTAAACAAATATCTGAACTATCTGGCCGCTGGCAGCAGAAGAAGCAAACGGCCAAATAGGTGAAAAACCTCTGTGTCACTGTCTTATTACACTGAGACCTGCGAGTCTCCCGTACACCTTCACTGTAATAATGTACTACTATAACTTTAATTACAACTCCATGCCTTAATAAAGCCTTGAAATGAAAAAAAAAAATGCTGAAACTAGAACAAACTAGAGAAAAAAATTATCCCACGTTACGGTACAAAGTATGCCTTTTGAATTACCCTGGGTTGTATTTTTTAATAAATAGTATGTGTTTTTAGGGAGGTTTCAATAACCAACCAGCAAAACTACTACAAAATGGAACATGGACACAGCGTAAAACTTCAAAGATAGAAAAAAACCAGAATGGCTGCATCTCAAATATGCCCCTTAAACATCCACATATACCTAGCAAATGGGGCAGTGGCGTACATACCAGGGTCGCAGGGGTCGCGGCTGCGACTGGGCCCGGCCCACCAGGGGGCCCGGCCGCCCCTGCGACCCGGTATGTACCCACAGGGCCAGCCTCTTCTCCTGGGGGGCCCAGGAGGCAGCCACCTCAGGGCCCCTCGAGGCTTGCCCTGCTGACCCCGGCGGGCGGGCGTGCGGGTGGGCTGTCTCGGTGGCCGGCGCGCGAGGGAGCTCTCACTGCTTCCTCTTCAGCTCCCTCGCGCACCGCACTGATGCCGGAGCCGGAAGATGACGTCATCTTCCGGCATCCCTACGCGGCGCACGAGGGAGCTGAAGAGGAAGCGCTCAGGGGAGAGTGCTCCCTCGCGCGCCGGCCACCGAGACAGCCAGCCAGACCGACCAGCAGCACCACTGGACCCCAGGGAATCCCCCCAACACTCCAAAAGGTAAGGAGGCTGGGGGGATTAAATAAAAAAAAAATAATGTGTGTGTGTTTGTGTATGTGTGTATGTTAGTGTGTGTGTTAGTGTATGTATGTGTGTGTGTGTGTTAGTGTATGTATGTGAGTGATAGTGTATGTGTGTATGTTAGTGTATGTGTTAGTGTATGTGTGTATGTTAGTGTGTGTGTGTATGTTAGTGTGTGTGTGTGTGTTAGTGTATGTATGTGTGTTTGTGTGTTAGTGTGTTTGTGTTTGTTTGTGTTAGTGTGTGTGTGTCAGTGAGTGTGTCTGTTATTGGGTGTGTGTCTGCTAGTGAGTGTGTTACTGTGTGTGTCTGTTACTGAGTGTGTTTGATGTCTGTTAGTGAGTGTGTGTTTGTCAGTGAAAGTGTATGTTTTGTAAGTGAGTGTGTATGTATGTCTGTCGCTGAGTGTGTGTCTGTCAGTAAATGTGTGTGTCTGTTAGCTAGTGTGTATGCGTCTGTAAGTGAGAGTGTGTGTGTGTGTCTTCAGCATTTACCTTTCTCCAGCGTCGGACTCCCTTGGCGCTGGGGATCCCTCAGCCTCCCAGCTCCGAATGCACATGCGCGGCAAGAGGCGCACGCACATTTAAACCGCCCATAGGAAAGCATTACTCAATGCTTTCCTATGGACTTACAGTGTCTTCTCTGATTTTCACAGTGAGAATCGCGGAAGCTCCTCTAGCAGCTGTCAATGAGACAGCCACCAGAGGCTGGATTAACCCTCAGTGAAACATAGCCGTTTCTCTGAAATGGCTATGTTTTCAGCTGCAGGGTTAAAACTAGAGGGACCTGGCACCCAGACCACTTCATTGAGCTGATGTGATCAGGGTGTCTGTAGTGGTCCTTTAAGTGTGTGTGCATACCGCGGTCGCGGGGTCGCAGCCCTGCAACCCCTGCAACCAGGTGCCCGCCGCCATGTGTTGCGGCCCCGACCCGTGACGAGTAAGCGCGGGGGGGCCCACGGATCAATTTTCGCACCGGGGCCCCATGGATCATGTGTACGCCACTGTATGGGGGTATTGCTGTACTCAGACAACATAGCTGAGAAACATATGCAGTTTTTAACAGTTGTAGCACACATAAGGTTTGCAAAATATACTATGCAAACTCACTTTGTGTGTCAAAAAGGCAGAAAAAATACTTATTACCACTACACTTGGTACAAGCTAGCGGAAAAATTATCCTACACTTTGGTTCAAAATATGCCTTTTGAAATACCCTGGAATGTCTTCTTTAAGAAATGGTATGCCTTTATGGTGTAGCTGGAATATGTAGTCTGCTCAAGAGTGGGACACGAACGCATCAAAACCCTCCATTAAAAATTCACACCTAAAAACCTAAACTTGTCACGTCTCTTTTACAGCACTGTAACTTCACAAAATAGTGTCTAGGTCATACATTGGGCATATTGTTTTACTCAGAAGATGTAATTTAGCATAATTTTTTTTTTTTTTTAATTCTTTATTGTGGTAGTGCATAAGAACCATGTACAAGCATGTAGATGGTAGGTTGTACTGAAAAACATTTGTTCAAGACATAGCAATAAAACATTGTATTAGAAAACACTTTGCACTGTTTTTGTATATGGAAGTCTAGCTCAGGGGTCCTCAAACTTTTTAAACAGGGGGCCAGTTCACGGTCCCTCAGACACTGCTGGGGGCCAGACTATAGTTCCAAATTCCTATATATAGTGAAACAGACACATAGACATATACAGACACACATACTAACATACTTACAGACACAAACACGCATAAGGACATACATACACACACACATACATACTGACATAGACAGATAGATATATACATACTGACAGACATACATACTGACATAGACAGACAGACATACACACACATACATACTGACATACCCATACATACAGAAATACATACTGACATACATACAAACACATTCACACAGTCATACATACGCTCACTGACATACATACAGATAGACATACACATACTGAAATATTTATATACATAAAAACACACTGACACACACACACATACTAAAATACTTACATACACACAGACATTCAGATAGATACATACTAACATACATAAACACAGACATACATACAAACATACTGACATACAGACACACACACAAACACATACTAACACAGACACAGACACATACATACTGACATACACATACTGACACACATACACATACATATAGACATGCATACATGCATACATATACAGATATACACATACTGACATACATACACCCATACTCATACACACAGACACAGACAGATACATACTGACATACATACACAGACATACATACTGAAATACATACATACAAACATACTGACACACACACACACACATACATACTGAAATACATACATACACACACTGACATACATAAACACAGACATACATACAAACACATACATACACATACTGACATGCATACATACAGACATACTGACATACACACACACAAACACATACTGACATACATACACTCATACACACAGACAGATACATACTGATATACATACCCACACACAGACATACATACTGACATACTGAAATACATACAAACACATACTGACATATATATATACACATACATACAGACATGCATACATAGAGATAGACACAAACTGACATACATTCACACAGACATACAAACACAAACAGATAGACACATACTGACATACATACACTCATACACACAGACAGATACATACTGACATACTGAAATAAATACACACATACACATACATGCATACAAACAAATACATACAAAAACATGCATACAGGCATACATATACACACACACACACACACACACACAGACATACTGAAATACATACACAGAGACAGACATACATACATCCATACACACAGCTAAATTTTCTTACTTTTTTTCCAGTAGGATGGCTGTGGCTGATGGGAGTCGGCGTGGCTCTTCCTTCCTCGCGGCCTGTCTTTCTTCCCTCCCGCTGGGAGGAAGTGATGGCCACTTCCTCCCAGCAGTACTTTGCGGCTGCTAATTTTTATAGGGGCCCGGTCGCGCTATTGCACGGCTGCAGCGCTGACCGGGCCCCTGAATATACAGGGCCCATCGCGTGGCCCTGAGTGCTGGGTTCAGGACCCTGGGGGGCCGGACCCGGCCCGCGGGCCATAGTTTGAGGTCCCCTGGTCTAGCTAATAAACTGTACATTCTTATTTCAACATAAGCTTTTAGTGCCAGGCTAGTTCTATCTCGTAATGTAGTTGAGCGATACAAGCGAAATCT
Organism: Pelobates cultripes; assembly: GCA_933207985.1. NCBI lineage: Eukaryota > Metazoa > Chordata > Amphibia > Anura > Pelobatidae > Pelobates > Pelobates cultripes. The sequence goes on from OW240913.1 coordinate 257,641,927, forward strand.
AGTGATGGAGTGACTCCCCGCACTCTTGTGCATTTTGACTGTTGGTATGCGGGCATATACAGTGAATGGCCAAGCTTTCTGATAGTGTGTTGTTGTGTGCATTATTTTATACAGACGCGGTTTCCCCAAATGGCCCTCCGCTTGTTGTGTCTAACGGGTTAACTGCTGATCTAATGGCTAGGTTAACGGGGTACAGTTAACAGACTGTGTAGCAAACTATTTTTTACCCCTACCCAGAAGGGGGGTGCCGGGGGGTTTGGAGTGATAAGCAGGACTACTTGGCCCATGCGGTCTGTTACTTTCCAAGATAAATAGCAGTATAATGTGCTTGCGCGTTACCATAGTGACACTAAAATATATTAGTATGCGAACTAACTACTCACAAGGGCCTGAGATACAAAAGTAGGATGTGACCTGTCAGGCTCTAAACAACAACATATGTATAGCTGCTGGTTGCATATCCCTAAGTCCCATATGCTCTGGCGTTCAGACGGTACCCAGTTTATAGGGAGAAAGGTTGGAAGGAAACATACTGAAATTAAGGAAACATACTGAAATTAAAAGTAAACATGCTAAATTTGCAGCTTATAGAACAGAACTAATCACTCTGTCATAATCCTCTCGTTTTGGAGCGCTGTGTGATCAGCATAAAGTGTATGAGGTCAATGTCTCTGGATGTGGGACTCTGTTACTTGATAGCACCCCTCTGTGCCTTATTGGATCTGTGTTAAGTGTTGTCTTCGGTCTTGCGTCTTTGGAGTGATGATGTTTTGGAGGTCTTTGCCAGTATGATACTTGACAGTCCCAGGTTGCTCAGGAAATTCTCTGGGTCGCCTGACGATGTCAGCATGAGGCTCTTGCCCCCCGTCCACCAGAAGGGAACCCTCCATTCCCCAGCGGTACTTAATTGAGTGGTCTCTGAGTCTTCTGGCTATTGGTGCCAATCTCCTTTTTTCCATGAGGACTGTGAACGGGATATCGACATATATAGCCATTGTGTGGCCCTCATGGCGTATCGTCCCCAGTGCCCACGAGTGGTTCATGATCTCTGACCTTATAGCCATGACCTTATGGCAATGGTGTCTCTTGGTGCTCTCTCTGGTGCCGCAGCTGACTTGCGCACTCGGAACGCTGAGATGATCTGGGAAGTATCAAGGCCTCTGTCTAGGCCTATAGAGGACAGGAGGTTGTGCACATAATGCAGGAGCACCTTGCCCTCTACTGTCTCTGGGATGCCTCGGAGCCGTATATTCTGGCACCTATGGCGCATCTCAATCATGTTAACAGTACGGGTCAGCTTCTGTACCTGCGAGGTAAGACCCTCTATCCGACTGTTGGCGTCTTGGATAGTTTTGTCTCTGGAGACCTCTCTTGCCTCTATCTCACTAACTTTCTTGTGAATCACCCCAATTTCAGCCAGGACCAGCTGTAGGTTCCTTTTTCCAGACCCGCCGTAGGTCCACGAGGAGTTTTATGATGTCTCCTTTAGTTGATGGTGTTGAGTCATCCTCCAACTCAAATGTGGGGTAGGTATCCCCGGATCTCAGCGAGGCGGGAGATTGCATTTTTGAAGTCGGAGTTTAGTAAATTATCTGTTAAACAATCTCAGGCTGGGACTGTTGCAGATTGATCACTGTAGGATCTGGTAGACTTAGAGATGTGGACAAAAGGCATATTGCACAGTCTGTGTCTTTACATAATTCATTTTCTGCACTTTCAGATTTTAGTGGAGTTACGGAGAAAGGCTCAGGCACTGAGTTTATGGAACCACCATCCTCTATGCCTAAGGTGAGCAAGAATGCATCCCAGGACACAGAGGACAAGGTGAGGCCTGATAGAAAGCAGTTGTTGTTGGGGGATTCTATCTTAAGAGGTGTAGAGTTGAACAATAGTGGCTTTGTGAGATGTCTTCCTGGAGCTACTGCTCACAGAGATAGGAGACGTATTTGTAGTATTGTTAAGTAAGCAAAGCAGGAAGGAGAATTAGATATACTTGTACATCTTGGGACAAATTATTTGGCTTGTTATAAGGTGTCTGAGGTAAAGGAAGGGTTTTTGTTCTTGCCATTGATATATGGCAGGTTGTTTCCACACTGTCATTCTCTGAAGTTCTGCCTGTGCATAACACTCCGAACGACAGGCAGATGCGTATTCGGGACTTTAACTTGTGGCTTGGTGAATGGTGTCGGGAGCAAGGATTTGGCTTTATTTCTCATAGTAGCTCTGTTTGGAATGGAGATAAGCTGTACAAAAAAAGATGGTTTGCATCTTTCTCAAAAGGGAACAAATGTTCTCAGCGAGCAGTTCAGAGGTTTTGCAAGGATGTATTTAAACTAGATGGGGGGTAGAAGGGTGATAAAACATCAATCCAATTGCCCCCCAAAACAAAAAGTAACTGTAACAAGTGTTAAAAATGATAAGCACATGCTGTCTGTTTTATCATGTGCATAAATTTAATTCAAAAATAATTTAAAAAAAAGATACGCTAAGAGTCATGTCATGTGTGAAAAGTAGGTGAAGAGGGCCCTGCCTAAACAAGCTCCCAATCTAAAGTCTCACCCTCGTTAATAATCTAACAATGGGTAAGACTGGTTTTACAGTAGCCCTGCAGTGACTGTAGCTGCATGCTGTCATTGTTAGTGATTGTGGCTGCAGTGTGCTGTTAGTGTTAGTGCTTGTGGTCTAACAGACTGTGATTGGGATTCCTTCACTCCGCTCGGAATGTGTGACCTGCGGTATTGCAAAAAGCACGACAAACGCCAGACTAGGCAGGGAAGCACACGAGGACACGTGGCCCCGCCCCCTGTATAGCCCCGCCCATTCCTTTATTATTTACATCGGGAAGGCAGTCTAGTGCCAAGCGCTGATTGGCTACAGGAGACGACATGCACAGAAAAGTTTACTAAAGAGGGGCGTGGCCCCCCGGTCCCGTTACGACTGGGAGTTAATAGGAATTTCACGGGTGCTAGGCCGATCAACAAGGGCTGTGAGGGGGCTCGGTGACGTCACGTGACGGGCCGCCTGTCAGTACAGACTGCTCCTAACGGCGCGAACTCCCCTCAACGAACCCAACCAGGAACCGAACACGTCACGTTCTGAGTGAAAAGAGTCCGCAAGCTTAGTGGGCGGGGTCTCTGTGGTGGTGGTGGGCGGGGTCTGGGTAGGAACGTCCTCCCGTTTCCCGCGGCTCTGGGTCTCAGTCAGCGCAGGGCTGAGGCGGGAGCAGCACTGGGCTGTGTGTGCTGTGTCTATGGGTGTGAGCGGCTGTGTGCAGCGTTCATGGGGAGAGCGGTCACCTGGCAGCCCTGCCCCCGCCCAGGGGCCGGGGGAGTGACCGGGGCTCCCTCCACCCATTATTAGGAAGAGTGAGAACCTGCCCCCTCCCGGCCGGCCTCACTCCGCCCCCTCCCAGACTCTTACAAACACCCTGAGAAGTGTCAGCACTGCACTGTGGGCGCCGCGCACACCGGGGACGCTGCCGGAGCTCTGCCCGCTGCCCGCTGGGGAAGTTGTGGAAGTGTGCTGGCGGTGGGTGCTGTGTGGGTCTCCGGGTCCTAGCGCTGTGGGCGATCGGGGGCTGTGGGCGATGCTGCCGTTCAGTGTGTCCCAGGTGGGCTCCGGGGGGGGCGGGGTCTCGGGCCCCGGGCTGCTGCTGTTGGGCCCCGCGGGCAGGAAGCTGTCCGGGTTCAGACTCACCGAGAAGTTCCTGCTGCTGCTGGTGTTCAGCGGGTTCATCACCCTGTGCTTCGGGGCCATCTTCTTCCTGCCGGACTCCCCCAAGCTGCTGAGCGGGGTGTTCTTCCAGCAGCCCCTCCGGCCGGTCTCGGTGGGGCTGGAGGACGGAGCCGAGGACGGCGGGCGGCTGGCCAGGATCCGGGAGGAGCACGAGAGGGCGCTGCGGGAGGCCAAGGACACGCTGAACCGGCACCCCGATGACATCCAGGGGGACATCCTGCGGGACAAGGAGCGGCTGCGGGAGCACCGGAGGACCGTGTCCGGGGGGAGCTTGCCGCCCAGGGAGTTCACTGCCCCAGTGGGAGTGGTGGGGAAGGAGCCCGAGGATCCCGATGTCAAAGAGAAGAGGGATAAAATCAAAGAGGTACCTGAGCGCACTGTGTATAAAGTTATCATGTGAGATGTTCATCTTGGTGCATAGTTGTCCTAAGGATTAGTTTATAGTTTACTTCGTGTTGCTTTTTTTGTTGTTGTCACTGATCGCAGCCCATCTCCACTGCTTATTCCTGGGGGTTGGCTGTCACTGGTAGTGTGCCTGGTTTGGGGGTGGCTGTCACTGGTAGTGCCTGGTTTGGGTGGCTGTCATGGTAGTGTGCCTGGTTTGGGAATTGGCTGTCACTGGTAGTGTGCCTGGTTTGGGGGAGTGGCTGTCACTGGTAGTGTGCCTGGTTTGGTGGCTGTCACTGGTAGTGTGCCTGGTTTTGGGTGGCTGTCACTGGTAGTGTGTACCTGGTGGCTGTCACTGAGTGTGCCTGGTTTGGGGCTGTCACTGGTAGTGTGCCTATTGGCTGTGGGGAATTGGCTGTCACTGGTAGTGTGCCTGGCTGGTTTTGGGGGTATTCGTTTGTCACTGGTAGTGTGCCTGGTTTGGTTTGGGTGGTAGTGGGAATTGGCTGTCACTGGTAGTGTGCCTGGTTTGGGGAATTGGCTGTCACTGGTAGTGTGCCTGGTTGGGGGGAATTGGCTGTCACTGGTAGTGTGCCTGGTTTGGGTCACTGGTAGTGGCTGTCACCTGTCACTGGTAGTGTGCCTGGTTTGGGGGAATTGGCTGTCACTGGAGTGTGCCATTGGCTGTCACTGGTAGTGTGCCTGTTTTGGGGGGAATTGGCTGTCACTGGTAGTGTGGCTTCACTGGTAGTGTGCCTGGTTTGGGGAGAATTGGCTGTCACTGGTAGTGTGCCTGGTTGGGGAATTGGCTGTGTCACTGGTAGTGTGACTAGTCCTAGAGGTAACCCTCAAGATGGTTTGTGTTGTAGTCCTAGTGCATATTTTCTTTTAGACATGTATAGTGCTATCGGTGAGCTGTCATGTTACAGGTCCATCCCCAGATTCAGTGTCCATGTAACTTGTTTCTGATGGAACTCTATGCAGCTTGCTATCGCTTAGGAACAGAAACCCTGCATGTTTATCTGCCCCATGATAACCCACTTTTCCGGCTTCTGAGTAAGTAATTTCACCCAGTGGCCATTGTGGCTGTATCCGACAAGATCCTTACGGATACAATGCACTAACTGGGATTTTATCATAAGTGAAATCTCAACTAGTATGCCATTCACAGTTTGATAATGCCACATCCCTTTTCTAAATGTATTCCAGTGAGTGGGCAGTGAGGCATTGAATCATCTTGTCCATCTCTACATCATACAGGGTCATGCTGCAGCTTTGAGAGGATTACAGTATATGTATAGCTAACAAGCACGTTACAGTCCACACTAGTGCACATCCTACAAGATCCTCTTAACCGTGTTCTCTGTTCGTCTTCATGTTTGGCAGACTGAGCATGAATGTTCAAGGGGAAATTGAATGAATGGCTTTAACCCCTTAAGGACCAAACTTCTGGAATAAAAGGGAATCATGACATGTCACACATGTCATGTGTCCTTAAGGGGTTAAACGGTATTAAGCTTCATTTCTGCATTATAGCTGTTGGCCTGCGTTAAATGCACACCATGTGGTGAGAGTCCAGCAAGCATGAGTCAACTGTTTAGCAACCCACACTTGTATATACCATCACCCTTTCGGAAAAGGAACACTCTAGCAGAGAGTAACAAAGCACCATGTATCGGTCAGGGGTGGTGTTCAGCCATCAAGTGGTTTCCTGAATTACCTACAGTTATTGAGTACTGTTTTCCAGCCTCACAATTGCTTGTTGTGGCGTGTATTTTTCTTTAATTTTACAAAACAAAAACCTCTTTGCAGATCTTACTGCCACACCACCTAATAAAAAGCATTGATTTCACTTTTTCTTTTTTTTTTAATGTATAGTCATGCACACCGTTTTAATAATTTTCTTTTAATGTTACTTACTGGTCTGAGCCAGTTACTTATTCGTCTGGCAGCTAGCAGGTTAAATTTACAAATCCTGTGCTGGCAGAACTAGAGAGCACACAGAAGCCATAAACAGTCCTATACTTTTTTTAGTTGACCCCAAGAATATGGTATGGCCAGTTACTTTAAATGTTTTCTGCATTGCAATCTGTGTAATATCTCAACGCTGTGGCTGTTATGCTTTCCCCCTCATTAACTCTTGCACTATATTTGTATTTTCCTTCATCTCCACAGTACTGCTCACATTGCCAATGCAACCAACACAATTCTCACATTTATTTTGCTGTGATTTGCTTTGTAATGTGGAGACATTTCAAACAGATAGTAAGATCTTATGGGTGTTCATGGTAAATTTCAGCACAGTCTACATACCCTCAATCTATTGAAGCTTTTGGTTTTAGACACATTTTCACTTTGATGTCTTCAAAGACCATATGCCCAGCATCAGAGGCTCCATACTTTAATAGGTTCATGCTTGTTCTACAAATACAAGGGCATATACATGTAAATATTCCTATTGTCCAGCAAAACACCTGCACTATTAACATGTGAACTAGGAGCTGCTTATCAGATATGCATTTTGCGAATCACGTGCAACACATACTTCCTCTTATTTGTGTATGTAGGTTCAAAGTTCTTGAATTGTTTTTCATAACATGCCTCTGTCACCACACAGTATTGTGTGTGTGTGTGTGTGTGTTCGTGTGTATATATTTTTAACTTTTTTCTTTTTACAGATGTTATGCAAACAGCATTTCAAAACATTTTTAATTGGACATATTTTAAGTAGATCTTCAGTCATATGCAATTTTGTTAACGTTCTTTTTGTTGGGCTCTTTTCAATTACTGAGGGGCAGATATAAGGACATAAAGATATTTTTACATCATATATCTGTACAATTTGTATACACATATCATTATATTTGGAGACATCAGAGTAGTTGAATTCCATGAAATGTGCATCTGTATGGCTAATAGATGCTCCTGGGAAATACAATTTCCTCTATGCCAGTGGCTTTTTATTGGGGTGTAGCATAAGTAAGTTTATTACAATTAATGCCTTTTGTCTCTCTTTTCCTATTGTAAAAAATGTATCCTAAAATTTGTTACCTTGTGGTAGGAGTATAGCATTTGTATTCTAATTAATGAAGGTCATTGGTGCTCTTTGGGTAATTGTGTATGTAATGCATGAACGTACCATTCTTGTTTGGTTTTTTGTGAAAAGATCACATTGACCTGTATCATGCTATATCTGTCATATTTCAAAATTACCAGACTAATTTAGGTTCCCATCTGTTTTCTTGATTCTTTAAATGGAAGCTCTTGCAAAGTACGCTACAACTAGCTCTCATTTTTCTGTTCTGGGAATTGAAGTCCTATGTAGGAAAACTCAGTGATTCAGGAAATCTAGGGAGTATTAAGGATATCATAAGTCCTTTCCATTTTATTTTTTTCCCTTGACATATTCTCCAAGAATTAGTTGGCACAATTACTTTTATGTTAATATTTATGTTAAATTGTAAAGACCTGTTTGTAGTACTTTCACAGTGTTAAAACCTGTTCTAAAAGCTTCTTGCCAGAATTAATTGCATGTAGATAGCCCTTCCTACAGAGAGAATTTGTATCCACTTCCGCTATAATGACCTTCATTATGATCTGCAAACAGGGACAATGTCCATATGCATTTTGTGTGAGTGCCTTGTGTGTATGTCTGGCAATATATATATAACCACCTAACCATATTTGAAAATTCATGAATGCATCAGACATTAGTATGCAAAGAGAACCCAGGTGCTCCAATATTTGATTCATGATCTAGAGAAGGAATCTGTTTGTATTGTATTGTATCACTGTTGGTAACATGGAAGGGTTGAAGTACTTTGCAGTTTAACCCCTTCGTGACCAGACCACTTTTCAATTTTCTTACCGTTTGGGACCAGGGCTGTTTTTACACCTCTGCTGTTTGTGTTTAGCTGTGATTTTCCTCTTATTAATTTACTGTACCCACACATTATATTTGTTGCTATTAAATGGTCTTTATAAAGATACCATTATTTTCATCATATCAAATAATTTACTATAAAAAATATATAAAATGTGATAGAAAAAGTGCATTAAATTTTTCCAACTTTGACCCCAAAAATCTGTTGCGCATCTTCAACCTCCTAAGAGGCCTCTCGTGTGTGTGTGTGTGTGTGTGTGTGGTGTGTTCATATGGAAAGTAATTGAGTAACAAAACAAGTTCTGGTTTAACTTTTTGGCAAACAGATTCCTGTCTGTACGGCTGAGTTGGCAGTGGGTTTGAATGGGGCCACTCGGGATGGGTTCTAGCTGCGTGCATTTGTCTGTCCGCCATCCGGTGCCTGCGTTGGCAAGCCTAGGGCCGTGAGGCATACTCGTTTTCCTGGCACTATAGTGCCCTGAGGGTGCCCCCATCCTCAGGGTCCCCCTCCCGCCTGGCTCTGGAAAGGGGAAAAACTTACATTTTTCCAGCGCTGGGCGGGGAGCTGCCCTCCTCCGTTCCTCCCCGTCGGCTGAATGCGCACGCGCGGCAAGAGCTGGGCGCGCATTCAGCCAGTCGCATAGGAAAGCATTTACAATGCTTTCCTATGGACGCTGGCGTGCTCTCACTGTGAAAATCACAGTGAGAAGCACGCAAGCGCCTATAGCGGCTGTCAATGAGAAAGCCGCTAGAGGCTTTGGGGGAAGGCTTAACCCATTCATAAACATAGCAGTTTCTCTGAAACTGCTATGTTTATAAAAGAATGGGTTAACCCTAGCTGGACCTGGCACCCAGACCACTTCATTAAGCTGAAGTGGTCTGGGTGCCTAGAGTGGTCCTTTAAGGGGTTAATAGTCTTCTTGATCCTGCAGAAGCTTCATGTGTGTGATAAAAGTTCTATTTACAGAGCAGGAGATAAAAGCTTCTAAAGCAAGTGAAACCAGTTTGGTGTTTTTTTTTTTTTTTTTTTCATGCAGCCTACCTCAATCAGGGGAGGTGTAGCTAGTGCTGCAGAAACAAATGTGATTTACTACTAAATGGTAGAGAATTTAGCAGTAAGACTGCAGGGGAATGCGTTGTACACTAAAACTCCTTCATTAAGCTAAAGTTATTTTGATGCCCATGGTGTCCCTTTAAACAAAACCTATGCTAGTTCACATATCACTGAGCATCTTACAAAAGGTCAAGTGGGAAAATCTAATTGAAGTCTATTCAAATGTTTGTTGTTCTTCCAATACAAGTTCAGCTTGACCGTCTTAGTATTCAGTTATGTCAGGCTTTCTTTCTCTTTCCAGCAAAGCCAGCCCACATGACTAGTTTTTATAACTGGTTCATTTAAATTTCTTATGTGAATTCTAATCTTTGAGTCAAATCAGTTAAAATTAACTGTTAGAGCAGCAAATGGTATTTCTGAGTTCTGGCTTCAAGTTCAACAGATTTTCTGTGAAGTCACATAGTCCCGGCGATATTCTTATGCTTCTGATCAAAGGGGTTTCCATTTTTATGCTAAATACACATACCAAAAAAAAAAAAAAATCAGGTTAACCCCTACAATGCAGAGTCAGAACCACGCACACTGTGCATGCCAGTTTTGGTGTTTGGTGCAATTGGTGTTTTTATACTTGGAGTGTACCACAAGAACGATATCCAGTATAATAAAAACAGAATAGTCTTTTAACAAAATAATGAAATTGCCTATTTCTGTAAGAGTCAGATTTTCACAAGGGTTCGCTGTAAATTTTGGGAGGCTAGGTCTTCAGTCAAAGGAATTTGTATTTAAGGGACTTCAGAGGCACTTAAGAGGAACTTTTCCTGCGTTTAAAAGCTGGTGGGAACAATAGATGTTACCTAGAAATTGGAAACTTGCTTAATTATGGCAGAAGTTTCTTTAAAAAAATTTTTTTTCCCTCTCTGCTTCTTAACTTGCCCGAGAGGGGGTATATGGCATTCCCAGGGGGGTGGTGGGACAGTGGCATGGACTGTGCAGAGGGGGCCCAGCACACTCTTACCTTCCCAGCAGCTCCCATGTCTTACTCTCCTGTGCGGAGCATTGCCATGTTGACCAGTGGCAACGCTCTGACGGCTGCGGGACTTACGAGAGTTACAGGGGAGCTGCTGCGAAGGTTGGTAAGTGTGCTGGGCCTCCCAGGACCCTGATGGCGGCCATGGTCGGCATTACCAGCAATATCTGTATCTTTATTGGCCGATACGATATTGCTAAAAATACAGAATATCGGCCAGACCGATAATCGGTTGAATCCTAATATTTATATACAATATAAATGTTGATATCTCTGTCAGGGGAATAACTGGCAACTCTTGGTCTTTGTGTTGTTTTGTGTTTTTGTTTTAGGGTGGGGGATGGAGGAGGAGGCTGAAGCTCTGCAAAACCTCAAATCTCAGTGTTGAAGGTCCTAGTCATGTGGAGCAAATGAAGGCTTTCGTAGTTGCAAGCTGTCACCTCATATATTCTTGCATTCTCCATAACTTAGACTTGTGTAGCATGACCAAGCTTTCAGAGAACTCTGCATGCCTAAAATACATTGTTTCCCATAACTTTATTGCCACCATTTACCGCTGGAGTGTCTTATGAAATTCATGAGCACTCTCTCATTGAGGAATGCAGTCATTTGTAAACACTTGATAATCTAGCAGACTGGTCAACCCCTAATTGGTGTACTGATAGTTGTCTAAAATACAGATCTAAAGAACTTAAGTTTGGCCATGTGCACATTATCATAGGGAAAAGTTTGATGAAATATAATATCATGTTGATCCATCCAACAGCAAGCCCACCAGGTGTTTTTTTGACCTTCAACTGTAAGCTTGAGGCAGTGGAATTTCTACAACCACTGGAGGGGATGGTGGTTGTAACATTTTGACTTTATCTTTATACATTCTCTGTGATGTTGCTGTTAATATTTTGTAACATATAAGGACGTTCCCAAGAGCCAGGGCCTCTATAGTGGTGTGTGGTTTTTTTTTTATTTTTTTTATTTTTTTTTAACCCTGGTAATGGATGTAAAGCTGACACATAAGATTTGAAAAGCTCAATCTTGGAGTTTTTAACTCTGCTACCATTTTTTATTTTTTATCCCTCACCCCTCTCTCCTCCCCCCCCGCCCCCCCAAAAAAGAGGGGTGCAGGAGCAATTGAAGGAGCAATCAAAATAACCAGTGCCCTCCCAAAGTAATATTTCTCAAACCATGCGCTGTCAGTTGTCTCCGCTTCGCTAAGCAAGCCCCTTTTACAGGGCTGTGCTTGTTCACTGAGGCAAGCATTTGATACTTTCAGCATCATACTCTTTGCGATGTCACCTGAGAAGACCTTTTGAAAATCAAAGGTGTTAGAGGAACACTCCAAAACACCATGATTTCCCCCTCCCTCTATATAAAAAGCCAAACTGATGTAGACTGGTTTAATTTCTTATCCAGGGTCCGCTAGGTGTTGCAACCTGCCACCTCCTTCAAACAGAGAACTAACTGTAAGCTTTCTGTCTGTGCTAAACCCAGTGGTGCTTTCTCTAGTGTGATTAGCGCAGGAGAGCTTGGGAGCTTCCAACTCTGTTAGAAGTTGTGGACACAGGGAGCGGTGCCCACTGGATCCCGATAAGTAAAGACATTCTAAAACTGTTGGACTACATGCAATGTGATTGGCACCAGGGCATTACTGGCGCTATATACACAAGTGTGCTATAATGGTTATGATGCTTGACGTGTGTTTAATGTGTGGTTTTGCTTTCTTTTTGGAAGTGCCTTTAGTGATTAAGGTGTAGTTTCTAACAGATATAAATATAGATGCTTTTCATAAACTACAATGTGTACCATTGCTTTAGAAAAGAGAAATAAACTCTGCTCCAAAACTGCTACATAAACACATAGTGGCTTTGGTGCTTAGTGCCACATTTTGTAACTTTGACTTTTTTTTTTTTAATTGATGTTTATTTGGGGGGTAAAGAAAAGGGGAGGGGTATTCAATGTCCTAATTTAGATTCACCATTATAGCCATTCATTCTGCGTCTTGCGGTCTTCATGCTCGGTATTTAGAACAGTGCATTGCATCATTGGTTGTCTGTCCTCTTAGGTGCTAAATAATGTGCAGTACCATTCGTGAGGTGTAAAGAGTTGTGCGGACTGTTCCATGCAGGAGATGGCTCAATCGCTCCCTAGTTCGTGTGCAAAGTGTAGGGGCAGGTGAGTTTGCCAGATTGGGAGGGGAGTTCCTAGGTGTGGTTTCGGATATGCCAGTTTAAGGAAGAGCTCCATGTGGGAGGCGCATTTATAAAGTGATCGGTGTTCTAGTAGAATTTCTTTGCACTGAGGTAGCTCCAGGGTATATGTAAATTCTTTCTCCCAAGCGGTTATGAATGAGAATTTAGTGTGGTTATCCTGGGTGTGCATCGATTGGTAAAACGTGGATTTTTTTGGTGTAATAGGCGTGAGCAGATTTCATCTACCTCTGTGGTTCTGTACATCGCCTGGCAAGGTCAGGTTTTGTTTTTGTGCCACATTTAATTTGTTTCCACTATTCACTCTGCATAAAATGTTCTCTAGTTTATTTTTGTCAATACATTTTCTGTTAACTAGTGTTTTTTGAGTTTTGCAGATTTTTTTTTTTTTTTTATTTCATTTGAAACTATAATTGCCGGTGACCTATTTTTAATCAGCCTTATTGTGGCAAAATTTGATCAAGTCAGCAGGAGACTCTCTTTAAAACATGTTTCACTTGTAGATATATATGTGGTGTCGGTTTAATATCGATACCGTGAAATACCTAGTGATTGGAATTAAGTCGGTGTGGTGTGCCGGAACCGACGTAGGGGTAGACCTGTAAAAGAGGGCAAAACGAAATGCCAGAAAAACACACTTATTGCATTATAATTATCACATAAAATTTGTTTGCCTTGCCTCCTTATCCGTTGTGAAATGTTTCAGTATAACATAGCTGATTCCCAGTGAACCTAATTTATTAAGTGTACCGGCGTACTGCTACTGGATGCGGTACTTAAATTGAATGTATGTCCTAAATAGGAGTTTGGGTCCCAACCTAATCTAAGGCAAGGAGTACGAATGTAGAACCGCATTTTAGAAGTAGTTAGGGGTTTATTTAGCAGAGCAAGTGTCTTAATTGTCCGATTTGAATGTTGGCGTGACATGAGGTAGTGTCTGTACCTTTTTAATTTCTTGAATAGCTGTGATTGTGAAGTTGTAGGGCTCCGGAACCCTTGGTAAAAGGCACAGGTTTAAGACTGGGTTTGTGTGGTATGTATGCTGTCTAGGGAGTCTACTGCCTGGAATTCCCATCCATGTATGTATGTTTATTGCAGTGATGAACCAATTATTTATACCTTGGTATCCCAAGGTAAGCATTAAGACAGCGGCGTATGGTTTGAAAGACTTGTCAGAACGTGATGTTGTATGTCTGATTGGTATAGTGTGATAGTGTTGTATGATGGTTTTGAATAAAAGGTGGCAAAAAATGTAGATAGACTACAGTTTGAACAGTATGTTTGTGATGTTGTATTCCACTGAGTCCTGGAGGAATGTCACGTCTGTCATATGTATTCTTAGTGAAAGCGAATAACGCTATAGGTGATAACTTGTTGTTGAGTCCGCATAGCCGGGCGACCGGATGAGGATGTTGAAATGCGGATTATGCTCGGGTGTTTGTCAGTAGGGTGAGGTACGAGACAGTGTCTCTTGTCAGTAATCGCTATAGGTTATGTAAATGCTACAACCCAGAATCGTGGTTTCACCTGTAAAAATTGGGAATGGTCGGAACCAGGCAGGATTAACGCATAAACCCAATTTCGAGCTCTAATGACTCTCCTCACCTGACCAGATCTGGCTTGCCGAAAGATCTAATATCATCATCGCCCGGCAACCTGATGGCGATCGTGCTAGTAAATGTCTGAGATTTCTCCTTGTAAGCTGGTCCCCCAACCCAGAATTCTCAGTGTCCAGAGGGATGGTTCTTGTCCGAAGTTGCCTTCTTGGGACATACTGAAAAAGAATATCACAACAACAATGAACTGATTAATAACAATACGGTTGAGAAATGTAGAACTGGCTGGTTAACTAGTGCTGAAGCAAAAAGCTCTCTATGCCGTGACAAGTGAGGACCTGCTAGTTGCCAAGCAGTTGGTGAGAGGCAATCATGAACGTATTGGCATAACGAGTCATGATAGTGAAAGGAACCTTGAGGCCCCTATGTCATAAAAGAAAACAAAAAAAAGGAGAGGATGAAGACAGAAGAGGAAAGGAGCTGTGGTGGAGAGAGAGAGAGAGAGAGAGAATTGTTTAGCACCGTGTAGTTCTTAGAGACTTAGCTGATAGTATAGTAACCGTAGGCCCTGAGGGTGCTCAAGATTCCCCCTGGTAGCGATTATATATCCCTGCAAGAAGATTTAGGAAGGCATCGAGCTGTGAATACATGATAGAACGAGGTGGAAGGTGAGATGAGCAAGGTTTTGTTAGAAACAGGATGATTGTTTACCGATAGTGAGTTTGAATAAATGTACGACTAGTTATCGCGTATAGCCGTGGCCTGGCAAGGCAGGAATCAAGTCGCCGTACCCTAATACCCCATTGTGTGAATGTGTGGCCTTGTTGAGGCAGTTGATAGAAATGTGAACAAAATGTTTTTGTACCTGATAGACAGGAGACATTAAAGAACCAGTAACTGTCTCCTGGTAGAATGCGGACCGAAACATGAAATTAAGGTTGTTGTTTTTTTTATTTATTTTTTTAAAAGAAGGGAAACTACCTCCTTTAGTTGACCTCTAAATATCTAACAGCCTCCTCTTAATTAATAGTATTAAATTATGCCAACCATGTAATTAACAAGCTTAATCAGATGTTGTTTAGCAGATGTCAATAGGCAACCTCCATATAAGCTTAGCGAAAAATGTATACATGTAATGGAGATTGTTCAATTGCCAAATGTCAAACTTATCCGACTGTATCATCTGACAACAATGTTTAAGTCCAACATTATCTCGTCAGTACATTTAAAGTATGGGCATTTTTATCCAGAGGGAGGTAGTTAAATGAACAGATTCCATCCAGTTAAAAACAAACAAACAAAAACAATCGACATTCCCCTTACTTAGGTAACCGTTATATAGCTATCAGTTCCTTGTAGCAACCAATAAGGATAAACTTTCTTAGTGGCAAACCGATATGTATTATATCCAACCCTGTGAACCGTTTAAGAGATTACATTCACATTGCTATTTAACGAAATACAATCTGATAATCATATGTAACATCTGCTGTGTTTTTTTGGGGGGGACATTTAACAAAACACCACGGCGCAAATGGCACTTATCAAGAATGTGTGTATATTGTTGGAGTTAGGATTGTATGAATTAATTAGGTAATAATGGGCTATTTAGGAGTTGATACACCTTCTGTGGGATAGTATTTCAGTTGAAGTTTATGTGCAGATGGTGGGACTAGTTCTGGCGAATGGCAAACGCAGGATACTATACAGCACGTAACCTCAATACAATGAAACTAATGTTCACAGTAACAGCACAGTGCTAGAAACCGTATCAGTCATTTATACAGATTACATCGCCATGACGAAATAATACACAATAGGTAAATTAGAGAGCAGGCATTACTGTGACAAAATAATGTTGAAAAGCAAGTTGAATCATATAATTACAAAGATTAAATTACATTCAGAATTGTATAACAAAGTCCTGACCTCTGCTACAAAACATAGGTAGGCATTTCATAGATCACTCAGATTGTTGCTGACTTATGGCTAAAATGAAGCATAACAAATGATCATTTGTTGCTGCTGTGAAAATGAATATTGTAATGGCGTTCGCCTGTTTAGCTCGTTCGAGTGTTTGTTCGTGTGAACAAGCAGTTTTGCTGTGCATGTGATTTATGACATTGAGAGCTCAACATTTGGGACACATAGTAATCACTGTTTTTCACTTTAAAATTAGATATTTTCTGCTGAGCCCTGTCACTTTAATCACCTGTCTCGAATGGATATCTATAAGAGCCAGAATTTCTATTATGCACATTCATACAAGTGTTCAATTAGGTGTGTGTGTGTGTGTGTGTGTGTGTGTGTGTGTGTATATATATGTGTATGTATGTATGATTTCACCACATTATGGTGCCTGCACACCTATAAATTTGAGCACACTCTCTGCACTTGATTACTAGGTCTGATAGACTTTTTCACATTTAGTGATCAGATATCTAGTGATCACATAACTTAATATCAGCACCGATCACATTAGAAATAGGCTTTTTTAAATATTCAGTTTAAGGCAATATTTATATTGCGATTCACTTTGATAGGTGGTGTAAACACACAGAGCATGGCTGTTCTGAAGGTTTGTTTAGGCGTTGTCCTAGAAACTCACTTAGAGGTCCCGGATGATGCGTCATCATTGGGGGAGGAGCTTAGGTCCACGCATGCACACGGGGGAGAGGTACGCCGACACACAGGTGATCGGAATGGGGTAAATGAGTCTCCTCCTTATTTATAGTCAGCATTGGTATGTATATTATTTATGTCCTGAGGAAAGTTCATAATCCTGAACTGAAACGTTGACTACATTGGATTAAACTATATGAATTTTTTTTTCCTGCAAAGTCCTAGAGTGCTGGCTTTTTTTTCATCGCTTTGTATGCTGTGCAGCCGAGCACCGGGCAAAATATCATTTGGAAAGCTGGAGTGCAGAACTTTCATGAATTATTAAAATCTCTCCATTACCAATAGGTTCCCGTCTCTTAAACACATAAAATAAGTGTTTAAACTTACCTGCAATCCACCGCTGGGCAAAGGTCACTGTGCCAAACTCCCTCCTCTGTCCGCCGTCAGCAGGGATGCCCAGCGCAGTTCAATCACAGGCTTCTCATAGATTTCTGGTCTGCCAAAGTCACATGTGCTGGACCACACAAGTGCAAATAATTCTGGATGTGCAGTGTTTCAAGTGGAAACACTGTACATACAGGCTCCTGCCACCATGACTACTTCACATTACTGAAGTGGCCATAGTTGTTTAATTTACTTCTAATATATTGGATAGAGCCAGACACTGTGGTGTGGATTTTTTGTTTTGCAAGTGTACATGTGTAGAGCTCAGTTTGGATATTATCATTTGCATAGTTTGTTATGCAAATGCAACAACCTTTACAGCTGTAGGGAGAAAACATTGGTTTTGAATATATTCTATACACGTTGGCAATTTAGCTAGCACAATTTATAAATTGCGTCTAGCATCAGCAGCCTGATCATGTGTAAACCTATCCTGTATTTGTCCGTTAACGTAACATGTTTATCACAATTTCACTTTTGCACAAATTACTGGTCATTGTAATACTACTTAATGTCTTAAGATAAAGTCATTTCTCGCATACCAGCTGTTGTTCTACTGTCTCATATTATGAGTTACATAAGACATGCATACTCCTAAATGCTTAAGGGCACAGGCATTTGCATTCAGTACATTTTGCAAAAAAATGTCCATGACAATTCAATGGATTAATCATTGCTTGTGCCATGTCTCTGCAGGACTCAAGATATTTCGGATATCTTCTTCTCCTTGCTCTAGCAGCTAGCCTTCTCACATACCTTATATATAATAGAAAATAAATTGTCAACATCCACTGCACTGAAATGCTATCTCTGACCCTTTTTTTGTTGTTGAACTGTGGATGTTCTGTATTAATCCCGATTTAAAGGATGTGCAGAATGTGTAACTAGACAAATATAATCTACATGTTTTAGTCTTCACAGTGTTAATGTATAAATAAAATCTATATCCAGATCTCTTAAAACCCTTTTTACATTAATGGAGAATGATGTATGGTATACAAAAACATGAACAGTGAGAACAGACTGGTAAATGCGCGCGTGGCGAAATTCGCCGTTTTTCTTCCTGACCAGGAAGATATTGCTGTAGAAGCCGGTTGAGTCCAGAGCTGGCTGGATGGCACCCTTGGAATGCAGTTCTCGTGGTTCAGAGTCTATATTAGATGGAGCGTCAGCCCGTGGAGGGGCCCGTTTGGAGCAGGGTCGTCTTGAACTCTATTTGATAGCCCCGCACTGTTTGGAGGATCCACATGTCTGAAGATAGGTCTGCCCAGTTCTAGAAAAAAAGAGAAACACGACCTGAGGTTAGAGGCAGGGTAAAATGTTGACTTACCGTTGGAAAATCTTGCTCGGGAGTGTCCTCGGCCGCCACTGCCATGATCTGATCCCCTAAATTGGTGGAATCTATGTTTGGTAGAAGAGTCTGGGTAGAACGGTTGAGTCCTTGTTCTGCGGGGGCCGGATGGCCAGAAGTGGCTGGCAGCACGGCCCCTCTGCCGGCCAGCCCTACCAAAAACCCCTCGAGTGTTAGAGCCGCGGAAGACGTAAAAATATTGACCCTCTTATTCAACTCTTTAAGGAAGGCCTCTCCGAACAATTTACCCTATGCCAAGGGGCCTAATTCTTTATCCCCCAGTTCGACAAGTTTGTCGTCTATACGGTAAAGTGCTGCGTTGGTGTTCCCGAGGAAACAGAAGCACCTCTGTGCCCATTCTCGGGTGTCTTGTGCCCACTCATGCACCGTATATGGGGTAAAATCGTCAGCCTTCTCATAGGCGTCATCCGCCATGTCCATAATTCTTGCTAATGGCCCAATGGCGCCTAGTAGCTTGTCCTGCGCTCCTTTAAAACCGCGCTGTATGCCCTTGCGTGGGTCCCGACCCCCCCACCCCCGGGACATGAAAGTCATGAGTGGTTCAAATTCGGGGGGGTGCGCCACCTTGTCTGGCAGGATAGGCTGAGGGTATTCAGATCTCCTTACTTGTCCTGAGATTTTCGGAGCCAGAAGTGCATGAATCTTGCCAAATGTTCGGGTGGTGACCATTCTTCCAAACGGGGGTGACGAATGTTCCTCGGATCAAGCATCTGGAGGCCCGAATTGTCAAGGAAAATCTGTTCCCTCCTGTGGGTTATCCATGGAGTCCTGGGGCTCACCCAGGGTCTGTTCCCTTATGAAATAAGTGTCAGAGCTGGCCGCGGAGTCCCTGTCTGAGTCCTCCTGTTCGGAGACCACCGCCTGCCGTTCATCCAGCACAGCCAGTGCATGCGTCTTCCTCACTTGAGGAAACCTGTGTGGGTTCGTGGGTTGTACGGCTCATGGCTTTTCTGCGTTTAGCAGGGGCTTTTCCTTTTAGATTTGTGCGGTGCAGCAGACTCGCCCTTACAGTGGCGTTTAAGCCGGTGGGAGCGTTCTCTGGAAGAGTCAGTCTTCAGAGTCCTCTCTCTATAATGAACCCGTTCTGAGATGGGATAGGGGTGTCTTGATCTGTCTGGAGCGACTTAGGGGGAAAGGGGGAACCAAACAGGGGAAAGGGTCCCTGCGGAGAAAAGACCCCAGAGGAGAGGGGTTAGCCTAGCAACAGTATAGATAAATACGAATGAATATAGTATATATGTACAATGTCACAGCTATGAAAATAATATGATATATGCTAAATAATGAAGGACATTGAGACTAAGTAAAGAAAGATTATGCAAAATACGAAGCCTCCTGTCATGTGATATAAAAAAATAAGTGTGTGTGTGTGTATATATGTATATATGTGTGTGTGTATTTTATGTAATTTACATGATTAGGTAATTTTATTAATTACAATTAGCAGGACCAGCCTGACAACCCAGGCCAAAAGTCCAGGAAATTTTAACTTGCTAGCACTATATTTAACCCTGTAACTTTCCAAGACACCATAAAACCTGTACTTGGGGGTACTGTTTTACTCGAAAGAGTTTGCTGAACACAAATATTAGTGTTTCAAAACCGTAACATGTATTACAACAACGATATTGTTATTGAACGTGACATTTTTTGCATTTTTCACACCCAAATGTCACTTACACGGACAATATAATTGTTGTGATACGTTTTACGGTTTTGAAACTCTAATATTTGTTTTCAGCGATGGCTCCCGAAGATAACAGTACCCCTCATGTACAGGTTTTGTGGTGTTTTCAAAAGGTAGAGTGTCAAATATAAGTCTTGCGTTTCAGTTTTTCCACATTGAAACGTTGCCTTTTGAGACCGTACAGTAGCCCAGAAATGAGAATTACCCCCATGATGGCATACCATTTTCAAAAGTAGACAACCCAAGGTATTGCAAATGGGGTATGTACAGTCTTTTTTAGTAGCCACTTGGGGGTAATTCTCATTCCTGGGCTACCATACGGTCTCAAAGGCAACGTTACCAATCTGGCGAATTTCAATGTGGAAAAACTGAAAAATGTAACACGCTACATTTGACCCTGTAATTTCCCAAAACACCATAAAACCTGTACATAGGGGGTACTGTTTTACACGTGAGACATCACTGAATATGTGTATTTTATTGCAGTAAAATCAAACAGTATTATGACATTCACAGTTAGAACTAAACATTTAATAAAAATTCTCCAATTTTTTAAATATTTTATTCGTATTAAATTGTTTTATACCTAAATATTTGATGTTAAATAAAAGCCGTTTCCCCTGAATAAAATGATATATAATAAGGGTGGGTGCATTTAATATGAAAGAGGTGATTTACGCCTGAATAGACTAATAGTGCAAATTCAAGTTTTTGTTTACGTTTTGTTTTGATCGCAATGTGTCCTTAAGGGGTTAAACAGCTATACTCAACTTTCTCTCCTTTTGCATTCCTTCCATCATACTCGTGATCTTTAACATTCCAATCAACAACTTCATCTGCCCTGATGCCTTCCGTCTGCTCTCTGTAACCTCCTCCTTTGGCCTCACGAAGTGGTCCACTTCAGCAACTCATACAGCAGGAAGCACTCTTGACCTCCTTTTTCTGTACCACCTCTAATCTTCATCTTCATTTTCCTTTTGTCTGACCACCATCTGCTGACCTTTGATATCTGCATACCCTGTACCCGCATTTCACCACCCTCAACTCTCCAATCTCGCAAAAAACTTCCACTGCCTTGCTCTCCCCTTACCCGTCTCAAATCTCCCTTGCCCTATCTTAGCAACCTTACTCTACAATTTCCCTCTCACCTAAACAGTGCTCCCAATTACAACGCTGGTATACCAAGCTGACCAGATACCACTAAAAATGTTCCAGAACTGCTGAATGCAGCTGGTAACCGTTTCACTTTGCACCTGACTTCCTCCGCTATAAATTTGTTGCGCTCTTACAGTTTGGCTCTTTTCTCTGCAAAAGTAAACTATTTCAACACCCTCATAAGTACACTGTCCCTCCAAACCAAATGCCTAGTCCACACTTTTAATGCTTTTCTTCGCCCTGTTGCTCTCCCTCCTCCTACCACTTTGTCCGCTACAAACTTTGCAACTCACTTCACTGTGAAGATTTCTGCAATTGGGGAAGAGATCTCTCATCTCTCTCCCTCCCAATAATTATCCTTGATCTTTCTGCTGCCTTTGACACTGATCATAAACAGCTTCTTCTCGTTCTGTTATCTCAGTCTATGTAATACTGTTCTATCCTGGTGCTCCTCCTACCTCTCCCAGCACTCTTTCAGTGTTTCTTTCTCTGGCTCTGCCTCTTCTCCCCAGCCCCTCTATGTTGGCTTTCCCCAAGGTTCTGTCCTTGGTCCCCTACTATTCTCTATCTATACTGCCTCCCTTGGTAAACTCATCAACTTTTTAGCTTCCATTATCATTTCTGTGCAGATGTCACACAAATCTACCTGTCCTCTCCTGATCTTTCTCGGTCCCTCTTGACTCGTGTCTCTGACTGCCTCTCTGCGACTTCCAACTGTGTGGCTGCTCACTTCCTTAACCCCTTAAGGACACATGACGTGTGACATGTCATGATTCCCTTTTATTCCAGAAGGGGTCCTTAAGGGGTTAAACTCGACCTGTCCAAAAAATAACTTCTGGTCCATTCTCCCTCAAGTGTTGCTACTCCCGTGTCTCCCTCCCTCAAAGTCAACAGTGCTACCATCACCTATACCTTGCAGACTCGCTACTTAGGTGTTCTTTTTGACTCCGACCTCTCCTTCACCCCTCATGTCCAGTCGATCCCCAAATCCAGCCACTTCTATCTCAAAAACATAGCGCGCATCCGCCCCTATTTAACACCAGACGATGCTCAGGTGCTGGTCCATGCCACTGTCCTCTCTCGTCTTGACTACTGCAATCCCCTTCTCAGTGGTTTTGCGTGTTCCCAGATTGCACCGCTGCAATCTATAATGAATGCGGCGACAAGGCTCATTTTCCTGTCTGCCTGCACCTCCCTTCCTCTGCCAGTCCATAAAGTGGCTTCCAGTAAGATATAGGGCTCAATTTAAGATTCTGGTGCTCACAATTTCTTACATAATGCTGCTCCAACCTACTTGTTCTCCCTAATTCACAAGTATGTCCCGTCTAGGCCCCTGCGCTATGCCGAAGACCTACGTTAATCCTCTGTCCGTACTCCCACCTCTGAGGCTCGCCTTCAAGACTTCTCCTTGGCTGCACCTTTTCTGTGGAACTTCCTTCCCTTCTCCGTTGGACTTTCACCCAGTCTCCACTCCTTTCAAAAAATCATTGAAAACTTACTTCATCAGGAAAGCGTATTAAACTGTTAATAGGTTTTCATCACCATACCCTGACTCCTGCAACTGTAAAAAAAATAACCTCCTAAGCCCTCAGTGAATACTTTTCTAACCGCCTACTTTTGTTACCCCTACTTTTACCTTTTGTGTCACTACACCCCACTCACTCTAGCATGTAAGTGCGTTTAGCAGGGCCCTCAACCCCTCTGTTTCTGTGCATCAACCTTTTCTGGTTACAATTACGTGTCTGTTACTCCACTCGTTGGACAGCTCTACAGAATTTGCTGACGCTACATAAGTAGAGTTGAGCAGACACCTGGATGTTCGGGTCCGGCGGGTTCAGCCGAACTTTGTAAAAAAAAAAAAAAAAAAAGTCTGGGTTCGTGATCGAACTTGACACCGAACCTGAACCCCATTGAAGTCAATGGGGACCCCAACTTTTGGTCACAAAAATGCCTCTAAAGAAGTCCTGGAAAGGGCTAGAGGGCTGTAAAATGGTGGTAAGAGTAGGACAAGTCCACTGCAAACAAATGTGGATAGGGACATCACTTAAAATAACTTTAAAATACAGCTAAACCATAAAATAGTACTAGATGGAATCTTTGATATTTTTTTTTTAGTTTTGGAAGAACATAAATCAAAATCTAAAGCATGGCTGTCAGGAGGATCACCAGAATTATCAATTTCAGAGGGTTGGAGTGCAGGGTATTCTATTTAATTGTTCAAACGGAGCTCAACTTCTGATGCATGGAGAAAAGGCCTTCACAAGCCTCTGCTATTGTGTACATAGTTTATACTAAGTGACCCATAGGTTGAGGAGGCGGTGTAGGTGGAAGCAGCGGTGGAGGAGGAGGAGGTAGCCAACACTGTTTGTTTTTATTTATTTTTATTTATTTAATATATATTTTAAGCAAGCCAGTAACCAACCTCTTGCTGATTAGTTGCATTAACAACGAAACAGCTGTCCGTGAGTGGTTCACTGGTTTTGCATTTTTTCCTAAATTGTTTTCCAAGCCATTGTATATTGCAAACACAGATTAAAAGTAAACCATGTTTAAAATGGAATGAGGCAAAAATGTGATTCACCCAGAATCCTTTGCGGTTGTAACATCACTGCAGATTTAGGATTTCTGTGGGAAAAGCAAGTCTTATGGCTTGGCTGGTGTGCAGATTTTTGTTTAACATTGTATTAACTGTGTGTATGTATATGGTTAGCCCCCCAAATATTGGAACATATAAAAAGACAACTCTGTTCCGCAGAGCGATTGACCTGTGCGTGCTGCATCTGAAACTCCACTATTGCCTGCTTCTGCTCGCACAGTCTCATGAGGCGGTGAGTGGGAAGGCCGAAGTTACGCTGCAGCGCAGACGGGCGAGCAGCAGCAGGATGAGAACGCAAAAAGCGCGCACAGACAGCCCGCACTTTCTGCAGCAGCTCTGATATATCTGGGTAGTTTTTCAGTAATTCCTGCACCACCAAATTTAGCACATGCGCCAGGCAAGGGATGTGCGGCAAACCAGCTAGGCCCCGAGCTGCTACGAGATATCGCTCATTATCGCACACCACCAGGCCGGGCTTGAGGCTCAGTGGCAACAACCACTCATTGATCTGTTGTTCCATGCCCTCCACAGCTCCTGCATGGTGTAGGGTTTTCCCCACAAACATATGAGTTTGAAAACAGCCTGCTGTAGTTTCCCCCTGGCTGTGCTGAAGTTGATGGTGAAGGTGTTATGCTGACCAGAGGAGGAGGCAAAGCTGTGTACGCAAATAAAGATTGTCAAACGTTGTATCCTGGAACTGTGTCCCATGTGGTTACTGGGGAAATGGGTCTGACCTATTCTAATCAAAGGGGATAACCATCGGTTACCCAGGTCCTGCTTCAATTGGTGGCAAGCAGCGGGATCTCATGTCCCTGCCAACAGACCCATGGACTACAGTGCTCTAAAGCAACCTACACTGCAGGACTTGTGTGGAGCCAGAGGAATTACGCCTGGTGGGCGTAACAAGGCCGTATTGACTGCTGCGCTCACGGAGTACGACCAGGCATGCAGTGAGGCAACGAACCCCAGCCAGGGGCCGGAGATGAGGTGGAACAGCACCTGGCATGTTACCGAGAGCCACCCTAAGATGAGACTGTCAGCAGGACCTCTTTGGAGGTGCAAGCCTGTGTCCTTGCCAATAGACAGAGGGCGACCTCCGTGAACTCAGATGAAGGGAGCAGGAAGCACAACCACTCTGGCCCACAAGCTACCATACAATGACTTCAAGGAAGCAGAAGAAGGCATCGATGACTTTTTACAAGACTTTGAGTGCCAGTGCCTACTCCAAAACATGGACCCCAGGGACTGGGTCACCATCCTGGCCAGCAAACTAGTGGGGAAGACGGCGGATATTTACCGGGCTGTACCAGAAGAGCAGATCAGAGACTATCCCTTTATTACCCAAATCCTCCTGGCCCGGTATGTGGTCATCCCGAGCCATACCCCCCGAAAGTATAGAGACCCGGAAAGGGGAGGACTCCCATGTGGAGTGGGCATGTTGCATCACAAGGGCCACCCAGAACTGGCTGAACTCCCATCAAGCCCCGGAGGAGATCACTCTGCTCGTCATGCTAGAGCACTTTTTCAATGGGCTCCCCAACAACAAGGCGGCGACGCATTCGTATGTCATCCATATTAACTTTCGATGCCATTTACTGCGCCTACCATGGTGACCACTGGTAACGGGGAATCATGGTTCGATTCCGGAGAGGGAGCCTGAGAAACTGCTACCACATGCAAGGAAGGCAGTGGCGCACAAATGACCCACTCCTGGCGCGGGAAGGTAGTGACGACAAATAACAATACAGGACTCTTAAGAGGCCCTGTAATTGTAATGAGTCCACTTGAAATCCTTTAACTCTGAATTGGAGGGCAAGTCTGGTGCACAGCGACTGACCGTGCATGCTGCAGCTGAAACTCCATTATCGCCTGCTGCTCGCACAGTCTCTCCAACATGTGCAAGGTGGAGTTCCACCTTGTGGGCACATCGCATATGAGGCGGTAAGCGGGAAGGCCAAAGTTACGCTGCAGCGCAGACAGACTTCTGGTATCCAGTACTCTTTTACTGAAGCTGCATCAGGGTTCTGGTATGTGGCTGCACAAACGATGGTGCTCAACACCGGGGGGCGTGCGGTTACCCTGCTAATCCATTCCACACTAACTTCAACATCAGGCATACTGGGTCCCGGTCATTCGACCGCCGCCCAGACAGTGTCTGGGTCCCGGTCACCGGACTGCCAAAGTGCGAATGGCTCGTTAAATGTTATGATTCTTTTTATCACTTCAACTGTTTCGTGGATAACTGTGGGAATTCTAAAGATAATACATGCTGACAGCCGCCGCGCTTTTGCACCATGCTCCCTCTTATGCTCCCTCTTATGCTGTGCTGGCGCCTCTGTGCGACCAGCGCCTCTTCCTCCAAACTGCACATGTCACTTGCATGACCTTGATTCCATGTGGAGTCTAGGACCTCATAATCCTCCACATCTTCCACCCACTCCTCAACCCTGCCCTCCTTGCCGGTCTGCACACTGGAGAAAGCCACAGCAGTTGGCACCTGTGGTTTTCCAGCATGTAAAGTCTGCAAAGGACATGGAAATTGTTTTAGAATTGTATCCAGGCAACAGTTTTCCCTATAAACTGACATCTCGGTTTGACTTGTGAGGGTATTGCCCCGTAATTACAATATTATGTTGGTATTTGATGGTTCTATTTGACTGTCAATAATAAGTGTTTACAATTGCGCTGTAAGCGCACTATTTGACGCTTCTATTTGACTCTCAGATATGAAGTGCACCGCAGGCCGCAAATGTGCTATTTAGCAGCCAAAAAATTTGAATGTTTAAAAATGCTATGTCACAGCACTATTTGACGCTTATATTTGATTCTCAGATATGAAGAGCACTCCCAATATGTACTATTTAGCAGATTAGCACCCAGAAAATAAGAATGTTTACAACTGCGCTGTAACCACACTATTTGACGCTTCTATTTGACTCTCCGATATAAAGAGCACGCCCAATATGTACTGTTTAGCAGCAAAACAACTAGAATTTTTACAACTGCGCTATAAGCGCAGTATTTGACACTTCTATTTGACTCTCAGAAATGAAGTGCACCCCACTAATGTACTAGTTTCCAGAATGCTTTCCTAATCTGTGCCTGATAGCGGCAGCAGCCTCTCCCTACACTAATAAGAGCTCATGTGCGTGCAGCGCTATGCGACTCCAACTTATATATATATAGAGGCTGGGTCACATGCTGCACTGGCCAATCACAGCCATGCCATTAGTAGGCATGGCTGTGATGGCTTCTAAGGGCACACGAGTCAAACGCTTGTTGATTGGCTGCCCTGTAGCCTTTCAAAACGCGCCGTTAAATCGCCCAACTCCAACCTGAACATACAGTGATATGTCTGTGTTATAGTCCGGGTTCGCTCAACTCTATACATAAGTGATAAAATATTACAAACTGACTCATTTAAAGGGGTGATTGGTTTTCTAGTTTGCTGCTTTGTATTCAAACATGTAGCCTCTGTCTGCTATGAATTGCAAACTTCCAGGAGCAGTTGACCTGAATAACTGACACATTTTAGGGAGTGTGGCTTGTAAATTGTAATATGTCTGTATAATAACTACTAAATATTGGTTGGTATATAGATAGTAGGCTCTATGTATAGGTTATTCTCTTAAGTTATTCTCTTAAGCAGAGTATCTTGGTGTGTAACAGACAAAATCTGCCTTTAGCAGATTTAAAGGTATACACACCATACATATTTTTTCCGTCAATACTGGTTATCCTAGAAACGGATACAACTATTATATTGTCAACCAAGCCATATTATAGTGAACTAGCTCCTGAACTCACTACCTTGAAGGTATTACTGTCTTTTATTCCTTTGGACAGGTTTGGGTGTATCCCTGTCCTGGTTCAGTATTGAGCTATCCACTCTGAGTCGGACTCCCTCATCCCTATGTGTTGCACTAGGCAGACCAGATTTTACTATAGGTTATTCTCTGTTCACCTTTTTGTTTCACTAAGCTGCTTCGGTTGTGATTAGAAGTTAAGTATGTTCCGGTCAGTTGTTTTTGCATCAAGTCTTATGATAGTTTGCTTTATTAATGCCGTCTTCAACTGTGATTTTTGGCATTAGACAGTTCCTGTTATTTATTGTTCTTGGTTTCCTGTTCATCTGTTGATTTTTGTGCAGTGTCAAATTTTCTTTTCCTGCCTTACGTTTTCACACCCAAAACTAAGCGTTTATATATTTTGTTTTGTTCTAATTTTTATGTGAAGAACCATTTATCAATCAGAACATGCAGCTGAGAGGAAATTCACACTACTTATGGTGAACCTTTTAAGTCTGACCTCTTCTCCCCCCTCTCCCCCCCACTTCCCCAGGTCTGGCTGGGTGTCAATAGGAGTGAATAGTATGCATAATATTGTTAAATTCAGCATCTTCTGATGCATGTACGTCTTTTTGAACATAAAAAAAATAAAAATAAAAATTGAGCTCTAAAAGGAACATGTGTTGTTTAATGCTATTTTTTTTAGTTTTTGGTGCATCTTGTCCTTCCAAGCATTCTACCCACTCATACATTCTAACCGAGAACCAGCATCATTTTACATTTTTACGTTCTTTTTAGTGGAAAACCTGTTAATGGTGTGTGTGTGTGTGTATAAAGTGTGTGTTTAGTTGTGCTCAAGTTTGCATACCCTAGCAGGAATTGTAAAAAAATTGTCATTGATTTTTGAAAATATGACCGGTCATGCAAAAATTTATTTTATTGTAGGATCGCAGTTGCTCCCGGTCTGGGGGGACTACCTGACAGCCCAGACAGGATTCCCCCCACCCCCCCGCAGCAAATTAGGCCCCCGCGGGCCATGTGATCGCTCTGAAAGAGCAGTCACATGGCCGCAATAGGCATCATCTGTAAAATAAAAAATTAAAGTGTGTGTATATATATATTTCTATATACGTCATACTAAGTGTATTTTTTTTTTTATTAATCTAAAAACACAGCGTAAAATTGCACATGTGTATATATAATATGTAATGTGTGTGTATATATCTATATTATAAAAAATGTCATTAAAAATCAATAAAAATTTTTTTTGAAAATAATAAAAATAAATTATATCAAAATACACTTAGAATAAACTTTTTTTATTTTATTTCCTTTCTGGCACAATTAAGATCCCTTTCAGTAAAACTCATTGTTGCTGGAATAACCAGCTCTCCGGTGCACTCCATTTCTGCCCAACTACTAAGAAAATGTAGCTCAAAACCAAAAAAGTGAACTGCTGGTTTTTGGAGATTTTAATATTGATTAGCTGAATCCTAAAAATAACAATCATGTACGCTGTTTAAGACTTTGCCGCTAACACAATTTCCTCCCCAACTCGCATTAATATTAAAAACCAGAACCATACCTTGCTAAATTGGATTCTCTCCAGTTGTCCTAACAGAATCCAGGAGGCGGGCGTTCTCCCTAACAGTTTCCGTGACCACTGTCTAGTGTACTGCATACGCAAAAGAAAGGCCACTAAATCCCCTCCCAAGACTATAATCACCAGGTCTTTCAAAAAAATCTAATATTGAATCTTTTTTTTTTTTTTTTTTATATAAATGATTTCAAGAACATACCATGGCTCAGATTAGGCCTAATACCAGATCTAGACTCTGCAATCGTATATTTTTCAGTCCGAGCTCTTGCGTATTTCAAATTTGCATGCCCCTCAGCGTGAAGTGCGACTAAAAAGGACACACCTGCCCTGGGTTACAGCTGACCTCATTCAAATGTACCAGTTCAGAAACTCCCTTTGGTCAAAATTCGAGATAGATAGATATAGATAGATATATTCCAGCCTGTGGGTGGAGTGGACACATTAAATTGAATTCCTGCTCCTAGAAAGGTGTCTGGCAGGATCTCTTTTGACCATAACAAAAAGGTGTTGGGGAGTGTGCATTAAAAGGACCTTCATGCCACAAGGGCACGACTATCTCTGGTACCAGGTACACAGCTGCCACCATAGTTTAGCGTGAACCTGTGATGGAAAATTTTACTTACATAAAACTTATTTCACGGTGTAGTCGATGTAAAATATAAAGATTTGGGTTACTCTTAAACACCCACCTTCTGGACTATCCTACTGTGAGGTTCTTTCTGCTCTCCTTTGTCAGTCAATGCCAAGGCAATGATGGACAGCTGGGAGAAAAAACTATTTTTAATTAGATTTGTCTCCTAATCTATACATTTAC
Source organism: Pelobates cultripes (assembly GCA_933207985.1). NCBI lineage: Eukaryota > Metazoa > Chordata > Amphibia > Anura > Pelobatidae > Pelobates > Pelobates cultripes. Next base: position 257,671,854 of record OW240913.1, read on the forward strand.
TTGCAAAACTGCTCACACAATGTATAGATGGAATTTTATGCTCAATCAAGTTATTTGGGGCATGATGACAGGTGCCCTTTAATATAATATTGCTGGGGCCTGTTCATGAGTTCATCTAGTTTTTCCACAGCTACTTGTTGGTGTCTCATTGTTCTGAACAATCAGTCCATGATAGATATGCCTGATTGGTCATTTCCCCTCTTTTTGTATACTAAAAGTCTGTTTAACAGTAAGTTAGAGGTTTGGCTAACTTTAGTGAGATGAAGAGTACCAGTGTTGTGTTGGTGCTATAGCTATTACAACCTTCATCAAATGCTTTCTCTCCAAATTGACCCTTTTCTCACCATGGAAAAGGCACGGCTTTAATTCATGCATTTGTATCCTGAATAATAGAAACTGTCACTAATTGGAATCCTGCTGATTTGGCCATCCCTTCTTCAAGCTGTAATGAATTCTTCTATTACATATATCTTCCTTGCCCGATATTGCTTGTACTTAGATTCAAATTTAAAATGATAAAAGTACATCTAATATGGGAGTTCTCAGGAGCTCTTAATTGTGATGTATTTACTGAAATGCTTTCTCTAGTCTTCCCTTGAAAATTTAGAGAGGTGATTGAGGCTTTACACTATAGCAGGGCTTTCCAACTGGCATCCATCAGGATGGAAAATTGGGCTAAGCAGATACAAGCACAAGGTTAAAAGAGAACATTTACTTTTGTAATTGTGGTGTAGAAATTTCACTGAGGTTGACATCAAGCCGGACATTCTTATGAATGACTTGTCATTTTATGTTTTGACTGGATGTCATTTTAATATTTTCAAATGAGCAGTTTTAAAAACGGATTGCCCGGGACATGCGGAGTCCAACTTAAAGTTGTAAAAAAAAGGTAAATTTTTCCCTTACAGGTCTATTTTTATTTATTTTTATTTTTTTTCCATTTTTTTCCCCACATTACTTCACTCCATGGACCTCAATTTGTATGGCTTCCTTTGTAGTAACTTGGGTTTATCATGAAGTATTTGGAGCTGTATCCCGTTTTCTTGACTTCTGTTTATATTTGAGCATCTATATAAAGCATTATATAGTTACATCAAGTGACCATTTCTGCTGCCCTCTGCTTGCGAGTGCACTTTATTTTCTAATAAAACGCTTAAAGCGGCACTGTCATGCCGAATCCCTTTTTTTTTTATTTTATTTTTTTTTAAACCCCCTGTAAGCATGAGTTGGCCGTACGGGGGCGAGTAGCGGACAGGAGAAGGTCACTGGCAGAGCGGAGAGACCGGAGAAGGGGCACACCTATGGATCTGTGAATTGATATGAGGGGCTAGAATTGGTCAATGCTTTATAGGTATGGGTTAGCCTTTTGAATTGACTCCTATAGTATACAGAAAGCCAATGTAAGGACTGACAGAGGGGAGAGGACCGACTAGAGATGAAAATCAGTCTGGCGGCAGCATTTATTACAGACTGTTGCAGGGCAATACAGTTTTTGGGAAGACCAATTAGGAGAGGGTTACAATAATCCATGCAGGAAATTACTAGAGCATGGACAAGTTCTTTGGTACCATCTTGTGTAAGAAAGGGGCGGATACGGGCTATGTTTTTAAGATGGAATCTACAAGATTTGGTAACATGCTGGATGTGCGGCTCGAATCAAATGACACCAAGACAGCGTACTTGCAAGGATGGACCGATGGGGCTACCACTGACTTGAAGGGAGAGTGAAAGAAGAGGATCAGTATTAGAAGGAAGGACAAGGAGTTCAGTTTTAGAGAGATTTAGTTTTAGAAAGCGGGAGGATATCCAGTCAGAGATGGAGGAAAGGCAAGCAGTGACTCGTTGCAGGACGGCAGGGGAGAGGTATCGTTAATAAACATCTTAATAATTAAAAATGAAAAAAAAAAAAAAACAGTGGACCATATCAAATCCCAGCAAAGTTGCTGAAGCTCAGTGCACTACCCTTATCAATGAATCACTGGTTTCAGGTTACATACCCATAATTATGGAATAATCTCAGGGACGGTCAAATCTTTTTATTCAATCTTAGATCTTTTAAGAGATCTATGGTAATATACATCAGTAGTGATGTTGCGAACCGTTCGCGAACTTCGCGGGAAGTTTGCGAACGGTTCGCGACATCTCTATACATCAGCATCAGAATTTATCTAATATGGAATGGAATGTAGAAGGAGAAGCAAAGTTGGTTGAGGTGTGCCGAAACACTGCACCAATCAGATGGGTTCTCTATTTTATCAGAGGTACCTCTAGGTGCTGTCTGTAATTTTACTATAGACACCTAGATCAATCCGTTGAGATAAATAGTCTAGAATTGTTTCTGTCACGACTGTCATCGTGCCTTCCGCAATTATTGTGTTTTGGTCCTGGCTGGGTTCAAACCATGAGTCTCCTGCATCCCAGCCAGTGACCTTATCCTTGGCTGTACACATCTTTTGGCTACTTCTGCTTGTTTCTGATATCCAGTAGTCCGAGCTGGTAAGCCTGGACTTGCACACCTGTTCCTGATGTCTTCTGATACCAGCCTATTTAAACCCCGCCTTGGCTATTGATCTTTGTCAGATCGATTTTGTTCCTGTTGGTTCCTGTTTGCTTTTCATCTGACTCCAGTTTTGATCCTCTGCTCGTCCTTCGCACATGCCTGTCTGCTGCCTGTCTTGACCGTTGGTTTCGTCCCTGACTAAGTTTATTGGATATCCCTTGTCTGTACCTCGCTCCTGGAAGCACTGGTTATAATCAGCCCCAGTGCACTGGTTCACAGCCTTGTGGATTTCTACCTTGAGTCCCCTTGGCCTGTGTGTAATTGCAAAGGGTGCTTTAACTCTGCATGTTGACTCCCATCTCTAGGTAAGGTCCTTACAGTTTCTTTAAGGTCCAAGAGGAGACCTAAAGTACTGAAAAGTGTACTAGTGAACATGTACCTGTGGGCAGGTGCCTACTCTGCCTAATAGTAAAGCTGACTTTGAGCCATGGTTCTTCTCTTCATATAAAGATTGCCCGGGACATGCGGAGTCCAACTTAGAGTTGTTAAAAAAAAAAAAAAAAAAGTAAATTTTTCCCTTACAGGTATATTTATTTATTTTTTCCCCCCCCACATTACTTCACTCCATGGACCCTTTGTAGTAACTTGGGTTTATCATGAAGTATTTGGAGCTGTATCCCGTTTTCTTGACTTCTGTTTATATTTGAGCATCTATATAAAGCATTATATAGTTACATCAAGTGACCATTTCTGCTGCCCTCTGCTTGCGAGTGCACTTTATTTTCTAATAAAACGCTTAAAGCGGCACTGTCATGCCGAATCCCGTTTTTTTTTTTTTTTTTAAACCCCCCTCCCGCCTCCACTACATCCAGCTGACCCACTAGTCACCCTCAAATGCCCCTAAGCCCCCCACATTACCTATTTTTTAATCCTTATTTTCTGCCCCGATCTTGATTCAGGGCGCCGCCATCTTTGTGTGGGTAGATGAAGTCCCTGTGGGACACGTCATCAGCCCACACTACACAGCCTGTGAGATTCCCGCACATGCCCAGTGAAACACCTGGACATGCGAACGGGAATTTCATCTATTCATCCATTCGACATTGTTAGTTTGTTCGTTCAGTTTATTACAAGGAGGGAGCTACCGGCACGCAGCTCCCTCCTTGTAATATGTAAAGATAGAAGCGGCAGGAGCAGTGCTCCCCACCACTTCATAAGCCCCCCCAGGTCCCCCTCTCACTCTATGGGGGTCAATATGACCCTCATAATAGCACAAGGGAGATTAAAATCTCCCCAATGCCCCTACTTGCTATACTGCGAGTAGGGGCATGTCTACTAAACAGTGAGCAGCCTGTGGCTGCTCACTGTTGAAAAAAAATGACATAAATTACAATAAGGGGGGCGGACCTATTGTCGTCCCCCCCCTCCCCCACCCTGAGCAGTGGGTGGGGGCCCTAATAAAACAATAAGGGGGGGTACCTTCTGTCCCCCCCACCCCTGAGCGGTGGGTGGGGGCCCTAATAAAACAATAAGGGGGAGGTACCTTCTGTCCTCCCCCCCTGGCCCCCACCCCTGAGGGGTGGGTGGGGGCCCTAAATAAAGATATGGGGGGAACTTCTGGCCCCCACCCCTGCGCGGTGGGTGGGGGCCCTAATAAAACAATAAGGGGGGGGACCTACTGTCCTCCCCCCCTGGCCCCCACCCCTGAGCGGTGGGTGGTGGCCCCAGTAAAACAATAAGGGGGGGACCTACTGTCCTCCCCCACCCCTGAGCGGTGGGTGGGGGCCCTAAATGAAACACCCCCCCCACCCCCCCAATCAAGGTGACTAGGGGTCCCAAGCCCCTAGTCACCCCCCCCACCCAAAAAAAACCTATCCCCTACCTACCCCCCTCACCCTAAAAATAGTGAGGGGGTAATAAAATAACTAACCTGTAAAAAAAAAAAAAAAAAAATTTGACGTCTTCTTTTTTCTAAAATCTTTCTTCAGCCCCCAAAAAGGCCAAATAAAAATCCATTATGCCCGTCGCACTTAAAAAAAAAAAAAAAAAAATTAATCCATGTTCGCCCTTTGAGGGCACGCCGCGCACTGAGCTCCGCAGGGCGGGTCAAGGCTTATAAAGCCTTGCCCCGCCCTGCAATTAGGCTTAGAACACTCTGATTGGTGGGTTTAAGCCAATCAGCATGCTCTGTGTCATTTTACACAGCATGGGAAAGTTCTTTTGAATTTTAATCAACCTGATATGTCTCTAACTACTGTACCTGTGCCTCATGATCGAATATGTAAATCTTGAGACAAATTTATGATGCTTATCTTGATCGGAAGAGACCTCCACAGCATATGTTTGCATGAAAAATAATCAGGTCCCATCAGAAAACTGAGCTGAGAATCAACTGCTTGTCATAAAAGGCAACATTGTAATATATCTCAGCAATAGTTTATGAACCAAAGGGAAGTAGGGAAATTTTAGCCTATAAAATGTCACTTGTTAAACTTCATGAATGTCATTGTGTTCTTTTGTTATTTACCATGGCTCATTTCCGTGTAGACTGTTCTAGCAGACTGTTCTTGTACTGTATAAGACTTTACTCTGCAGGCATGAACTACATATTTGCATGCAGATAATGTTCTCACAGGGCAAAAAGATTGTTCAAGAACAAAATGCATGTGCTTTCTCCACCTTACCCCAATGTTGACTGTACATCCTCAAAACCTAGGCTTAGGAAGATGGGAAAAGTGCTCTACTTGAGGTAAGTTTAGTCCGCTTTTTGACTTTTATATATGATGTATTTCTACTTTTGTCTTTTTATGTCAAAATGGTAATGTGTTCATTTTACATGCGCACCTACCTTGCCTCACTAGAGCAATTACTGTAAATTTACAAAACCTCACATCCAAACATTATTAATGTTGTGTTTATATATCCCCTATATTTAAAAATATGCATATAAGAGTTCTGAAAATAGAATTCAGTGTGGAAAAGCATCACTACTGTTAGCTTTTTTTTTTTTTTCAGAAACAGAGTGCCTCCATTTTGACTCCTTGTCCAGTGTTTTTTGTTTCACTTGGCAGTCAGTTTAGTGCAAGGAGGAGAAACTAAATCTCTCTCTCCCTTACCACTGTGTGTGCATGCTGCCCATGCCATGACGGAACTGGTTTCAATTTAAAATATTTTTTAAAATAAAATGGGTTTCTTTTATTTTATATAGTGTGAACATATTATGCTACACTTTGTTGTTGTTTTTTTCAATTTTTTATTTATATCTTCAAAGTAAAATGGCAATTCATTTTCCAACACATTAACGTGAAGAATCACAATAGTTGGAGAGAGCCTTGATGTTTGATGTTAATTCTTTTTTTTTCGGCTATGGGGAATAGGATTGAGACTGTATCATAAATTGATGTATAAGAAATATATCATGTTGATGAGCATTATCACCTGTGAAGGTTATTGAGAGATTGAGCCATATTTCAGCACCTTGGGGTCTTTAGGAATTGCAGTGGAATGGAGGAGGCAGATTGTGTGTATATATTACAAAAAAGTTCTTGGCTTGCAGGGATAAGATTGAATAATGTGTAACGTTCTTAACTGTAACTAGAGGTCAAATTTAAATTCAAAATCCTAAAGCCAAGGAAGTGCTAAAAGAAAATGTATACAAAAAGTTGAGGTCTATATGAAAAGGAGAAGTTCTTAAATGTCTGTAGAAGGAGGTGTTTAGTGGCAATATGTTGGTGAAAACTGATACTGTATAAATAGTTGCAAGACTGCCTTATTCTAGCAATATTTTGATTGTTAGCCCGTTCCTGCCAGGCTGTTTAGATTTCAGGGCCCCTATTTTCCATTACAAAATAGTGTTTACCTGGCAAGGTAACCTCTTCTGAGCAGCTTGACCCACCTTCCCTGAATTCTCAGGCTTCATGAACTTTTCCAAATACTTCTCATAGAAAAGCATAGTAAAATTAACAGGATGCTCAAATCAAATGCTTCTATTAGTCAAAAACAGTCCGTCTCGGGTCTCACTACAAAAGCACCCTCTAGTGGCTTTCAGGAGACAGATCCTAAAGGTGTGCTTAAACCCACAATAAAAACTTTGTTCGATCTGTAAAATACCAATTTTTTTACACTGTGTGGGAGGAAAAAAACCACAGAGCTACTGCAACCGGACAATTTAAAGGGCTTCTCCAGAGCCAGGAAAACATATTAGTTTCCTGGCACTGCAGAACCGTCTAGTGCCCCTCTACCTCCCACCCACATCCCAAGTTGGGGGAGACCTCATGCGTGGCAATGCCATCCTATAGGGATTTTGGCAACGCTGGAGGTCCTCACATAGCGTGAGGACGTCCAGCGTCATTTTAAAACCCTTTTCAAAAAACCCTTGTCTAGAAGACAGCCACTAAAAGAGCACTTAACCCTGCAATGTAAATATTAGACTTGCAGGGTTAAGGGTAGTGGGAGATGGCACCCAGACCACTCCAATGGGCAGAAGTGGTCTGGGTGCCTGGAGTGTCCCTTTAATTGAGATGAAGCGGTCTAGGTGATTATAGGGGTTCTTTCATTTTAATAATGACCGGAGATTATTTTGCTTAACACTCTTTACTGTTCCTGCATCAGAAGCAATGCTAACAGAAACCGCCAATCAAAAAGACATGTCTTCGTTTTTTTTTTTTTTTTTTTTTAAGTCTCACACGTCTGTTACTGAGATTAGGGAGTAGTACGAGTACATGTTTATAATCCCCTTCATACTGTATGTTGATCCAAGACATTTTCCATGAAAGCTGTTCTTAAGTAAAAGTACTGGTCCAGGCAATGAATATAAACAGGTGCATTCCTTATGCAGTCTCCAGGTGATTGTTAATACTAGCTGGCCTGGGATTACAGCAGTCGCTATCAATCTGTCTGGACGCACATGATATTCACTATATAGTGTGAGTAATTGGGAAATTCAAATTTGTCAACCTTCTATGCACAATGGCATAACTGAAAAACTTCTATAAGTTAGTAATGTTCCACTTCATCTACCTGTAAGCAACTGATAGATGTTAATAACTTGGTCTGTACTGCACACTTATAAGGGAGAGGGAGGGAAGGTTGGTGTGGAGTACAAAGCCTGCTCTAGCACACCACTCCTTCAATGTCCAAATGCAGCATCTCCTCCATAACACACTTATTAATCAATTTCTCTGTTAGCAACCAAGATTCCCTTTCAGTCACAAAGATATCATCTCTCATAACTGGAGTTATAGTCACTGTCTTCATCCTTCCTAATCTCTTTAAGCAGAATGTTTTTTTTTTTTGTTTGTTTTTTTTTAAACAAAATTAAGCCTTTGAGTGAAAGATTTGGTGTACATGTTAAACATGCCCTAACCTCCTCCCTCACCTCCCAAACCTTTTTCTCTTATGCAAAAACAAAGCGTTTAACGTCTGTGGTATACTGGTATCCAGTAGTGGCTTGCTAAACTGCTCCAAAAGGATACAAGCTTGTAATGCATATTTAAGAAAAAAAATGCGCACTAAAAAAATGAAAGCGATTTCGATACTCTGAAAATTAAATTTTAGCTAAATCTATTTATTTTTGTATACCAAGGAAATATCCAGTTTATGATTCCTATAGCATGGATGTTTTTTTGTTTTTTTTTAATCAAAAGATTTTACCAACTTTGTCAGACTGGTGAGTGAACAGGTTATATTAAGTCTTAAGTGGTTTTCAAAAATAAAGGGGCACTATAAATACCAAAACAACTTTACTGAATGTATTTTATGTGTATAGATCATTCCTCTGAAATTTCACTGCTCTGTTCTCTGCCATTTAGAAGTTAAATCCCTTTTTGTTTCTGCCAATGCTGCACTAGTCACATCTCCCCTGGCAGTGACTGAAAAATGGTTTCATTCACAATCAGATCTTAATTTATTTTATAGGTTTTTATCTACTGCTCTGTAAATTGAACTTTAATCACATGTAAGCTATCAACCGTGCAAGAACCACAATCTAAATTAAACATACTGTGCAATAAAGGAAGTGTATACTTTAGATTTCACTTTACAAGAAACTAAATTACCTGAACTGGAATTGTTCAATTTTTCTATGCTTCCAGATCAGCTACTTTAGCCTTAAATTTGAAAATTCACTTTGATTTCCCAATAATTCTTGCTTTAGTGAATAATCCTGCAAGCTGGTGTGAGATCAGTTAACCTATGCTTTATTTTATTTTTTTGGTTTTAATTCTGTCCAGTTTTGCAGTATAACCATGGTTAGGGAATGCCAGTAACAAAGTGCTGTGTGTTTTTTAGTAATATCATACATCTTGAAAGCGGGTCTTTTGACAGGCGAGTCCTGTTACCTGTAATGGTGCTCCCTATTGTCAGAGAACGGCTGTGTTTCACATACATCAGAGCTACTTACATGACAGGATTGATAAAACCAGAAGGTGAACTAAATGCAGCGTGTCGTGGAGGTTTAACTACATGTAAATTGTAAAGAGTACTTGTTAATTTTACAGCTTCTACAAACTAAAGCAGTGTGGAAGATTGCCTTGGTCATTCTTGCAGCAAAAGGTGAGTCACCTAGCTGTGGCTAGCTGATCTTAGACTCAGAACCGGTTTTGAACTTCATCTCTCTTAATTAGAAACTACATCTGGCTAAGCATCCCAGGACACGTAGTCCATAACCACTTTTAATGCATGTGAAGGATTCTTCAAGGCAACCTTCCCTTGTGGCTGCAGCTCACAGCTAAAGGGCCAAAATTGAACTATCACACCAGTTTTATAGCATTACCTTGAGATTGTGCAAATCAAAAACAGCAGTTACTTTGGGGAAGCTTCTGTGAAGCAATATAATGTCCAAGTATAAGTAGAAAACACAGACTTGTGAGAGTATAAAATGCTCCGATATCATGAAATGAAAGGATTTGGTTTTGTTCATGGTCACTAAACCATAATGACAAAGGGTTAAGCAAATCCCAATATATCAGGACAGGCCTGGCCTATGTTATGAAGACATTTAGAAGTTAGATGAAGAAAAGTCTTCAGAAAGCATTTGCACTGTTGAGGGCTTCATAATAAACTAAGCAATTTTGACTTTACATAGGGAGTAGTAACATGACATTGTAATGATTTAAGAGAACCAGAGTAACTTATAATATAAAAAAAAAAAACTTAAGTGAGAAGGAAGGTGAATATAAAATGTATTTTCAACAAAGCCCACAGTCCGCAGCACAATCCCTAATATACAGGTCATACGTGCTAGTCCATACCATACTGCCTTTTTTATCTAAATATGTTATATCTATTGGTCTTTGCGCCTTAGAGAGTTTTTTGTCTTGACCTTTGGTCTTGATTTGTATTTATTCTGGGGTACGTCCAGTTAAATTACTAGACTCTAATAGACGCACTTAATTCCTCCCTGATAACACAGAATTCCCAAGCTGCGTGAAAAGAAAATGGTCCATTCTGTAATGAATCATTGATGTGAACTTGGATGAATTTAAAGAAAATAATGTGTTAAAAGGGAAGACTCGCCTACCCAGCTGAACTTGCTTACTTTCTTTAATCAATTGGATATTTAATTTTTTTTTGCCAGAGTGAAAAGCTCCCCCGTAACTGTTTAATTTGTAAAGATAGTTGCATGCATTGCAGTTTACTAGCTGAAAGCCTCCACCTTTTGACAGATAAGCGTTCCTAACCGGATTACAACATCAGAGTATTTCCATCTGGTTCAATACCTTAACAGCTGTGCCTGAATCCTCCTTAAATTGACTTTCTCTCTCATGGAGAACAACTGTTAAGAGTAATAATACTATAAAACCACAACTAATGTGTTCTTGTTAAAATATAACTTTGACTATAGAAATGCTAAAAGAACAAAGCACCACAGCAAGTTATTGTACCATTTATATGCAGCCTAATTAAAATTTTACAGCAGGGAAATAAATAGGATGGGTATATTTACTCTATGTAATGCCAACATTATGTAATGTTTGTATTTGTTTTTCCATAGCTCTGTTGTTATAGACAAAACCAGTTAGTTGGCTGGTCGTATTTATTACATTAATACTAACATTATTTCAAATCGTTTTCATTAAAGATTTTAAACTTTTTTCTCTCTAAAGAAATGAAAATAATGAATCATTTTTGTAAAGCGCTACGGAATCTGTTGGCGCTATATAAATGATGATGATTTTCCTCAGTTCTTTGCAATTTTAAAGTGGGTTTGAAGCATCAAATAAGGGACTGACAAAAATAAAAAATTAGGGTTAATCAAAATCTTTGGCAAAGGCGGTCCTTCCATAGCAAGTTTACAATCTAGAGATCATAAAGACTTGCCTCCCAATTCTAGTGTCCAGAGAATTGGGACAACAGTGGGGAGTAAAAAAAATCCGGAATCGAAACAGACCTTTGGTCCGTTATCTGACGCTGGGCGTCCTCACACTCCGTATGAGCACCTCCAGCGTCAGATTTTCCCCATAGCTTTCATATGGGGAAATGCTAATTTGAGTGAGGCCATTGCCCCGCATTAACATTAGGTGTCGTCCGCTTGCTGATGTCAGCGGGGAAGGAGTCTGACCCAGTACCGAGGGACATCAGCACTGGATTCAGGTAAGTGACTGAAGGGATGTTGACCTCTTCAGCACCGCGAGGGAGGGGGCTCCCCTTTTAACCCCTTAAAGACACATGACGTGTGACATGTCATGATTCCCTTTTATTCCAGAAGTTTGGCCCTTAATGGGGTTAAACCTATAGTGCCAGGAAAATGGCTTTGTTTTCCTGGCACTATAGGATCACTTTAATTCAGCATAGGAGAAGAGCATTTTTGGCCAGGATGCAGTTGAATCACTGGCCCGATCAAGGAGCAGGGCCATCAGGGGAATAATTATTGGTTCCACCCGAATTAATGGTAGGTAAGCCTGGTCTAAATGCATCATTGAGGGCAAGACATGGAGGGAGCACTGATACAGTGCAAGGTCCTAGTGCCCTGTACATAGTGCGAGCGTGTCTTATGATTCGCTCCTTCTGTGATTAAGGAACGTTCCCTGGTGTTCCCAAAAGCTGGACAGCAGGGAACTAAGGCGGGAAGACAGGATGGTTTGTAGGCATGTGCAGACAGCTTTCCTGGAAGCAAGCAAAGGATAAATGGTCCAGTACATCTTCAGATCCAAACAGAGGGTTTGTGACAAGGTTTTAACTTAATACAGTGCCTTTATCAAGTCACAAAGGAGTTCTTCTTTGATGTTGGGGTGTACTAAACCATTTTATCTTTTGCTAACTTTTCTAGTGACTTAAGAGTCTGGAAATATCAATCTTTTATATGTGTGTATATGTATGTAATATTTAAAACCTATACAGTATTAATTTTAAATGCTCATTGTTTCCTTTGTTTTACTTTTGCCCTTTGTATGGTAACTGAAAAGCCTACAGGGAAAAACCTGCTTTATTTTGGATGAGGATGACATTTGACACATTGTAAAACCCTTTACATGTCATTCAATGTCTTTAAGAAACTTTTTTCAAAAGCAGACATAACCTCAAATACGGAATTGTCTTGTGCCTCACGTTAGTCAGATACTCTCTGGTAATTTAATTTCATCGCAGTTTCAGTGAATTCCTCTTTTATGACAGTCTATTGTAGTGTGGAACTTTGCACTACTTGGATATTCAGTTTAATTTGTTTCCACATAAATTTTACATTTTCAAAGAAGGTAATCCATTTTTTCCTTATTAAATACAGCTTCACATCAGCTGCCACTTTTACATTCCAGTGGCATAAAATAATCATGATTCAATTTGATGTGTCAGTCTTTTTATCTAGTGTTTGCAAGAAAGATTCCCCTTTTTTTTTTTTCTTTTTTTTTTTTATTCCATTCTGTTTTCTAAATGAACACGGAGTATGGGACTAATTATAGCTGTCATTCGCTGGACTAAGTATTAAATATCTTTGTATGTTTCCCCCTACTTGACCGTAGTTTTTTTTTAAATTAAAGGACCACTCTAGGCACCCAGACCACTTCAGCTTAATGAAGTGGTCTGGGTGCCTGGTCCAGTTAGGGTTCCTGAGCCCGTCGGGAGGGGGACCCTGTGAGTGGGGGCACCCTCAGGGCACTATAGTGCCAGGAAAACAAGTGTGTTTTCCTAGCACTATAGTGGTCCTTTAAAGCAAGAGACATTCTATATAAAGGGACACTATATGTACCCAGACCACTTCAGCTAATTGACGCAGTCTGGGTGCTGTGTTCCTAATGTTTAAATTGCAGCTCTGAGTCTGCCCTCTGTGACTGTCTACCAGACAGCCACTGGGGGCGCATCCGGAATCGAAACGGACCTTTGGTACATTATCATTACACTCTGTATAAGGACCTCCTGCGTTAGATTTTACCCATAGGAAAGCATTAAATAAAGCTTTCCTATGGGGAAATGCTAATTTGAGTGAGGCAATTGCCCCGCATGAGCATTAGGTGTCGTCCGCCTGCAGATGTCAGCGGGGGAGGAGACTAACCCAGTACCGAGGGACATCAGCACTGGATTCAGGTAAGTGAATGAAAGGGTGTTGACCCCCTTCAGCCCCGCAAGGGAGGGGGCTCCCCTTTTAAACCTATAGTGCCAGGAAAATGGCTTTGTTTTCCTGGCACTACAGGATCCCTTTAATTCAGCATAGGAGAAGAGCATTTTTTTGCCAAGTAGATGACACCGCCCTCATTTTGACTCCTGGCAGTAAAGTGTTGTAGAAACTACAGTACCATTGTTTGGGGTCTTCTTCTTTAAACCATGCTGGAAAAGCTTGATTATGCTACTTAACACCTTCAGGTTGTGGCTTGGCCACAGTTTGCAGAATTGTGTGAATCAGAGCTGAGATTTATACCATGTTTATTGCCCTCTCTGCAGAACCAGTCGAGGTTTAAATTTAAGGTGCATATCTCCCACCCTATACACATGGAAGATGGGCAGCAAGTGAAACATGCACTCTTGCAGAATGCTGAATTCATGTCCATAGGAAGAAAACCAATATGTTAATCAATAAGAAACATCAAATTAATTTTCTTGCACATTATTTGACTTGAATGAGGCAAAAGTAATCTATGTTTAGGAAAATATTGAGGATTTGGCAACTCTAACACTACAAGTTTTTATCAGGTTGCTATGTCTGTAGAGGGTGGGATTCTGTAAATGGGTTAAGATTAAAGGACCACTATAGGCACCCAGACCACTTCAGCTTAATTAAGTGGTCTGGGTGCCAGGTCCATCTGTGATTAACCCTTTCTGCTGTAAACATAGCAGTTTCAGAGAAACTGCTGTTTACCTATGGGTTAATCCAGCCTCTAGTGGCTGTCTCATTGACAGCCGCTAGAGGCGCTTCTCACTGTGACTTTCATAGTGAGAAGACGCCAGCGTCCATAGGAAAGCATTGAGTGCTTTCCTATGGACTGGCTGAATGGGCGTGCGGCTCTTGCCACGCATGCGCATTCAGACTGCGAAATGGAGGAGGAGAGTTCCCCGTGCCGAGGGAGCCCGGCGGGAGAAAACAGGTAAGATTTAACCCCTTCCTCACACTAGAGCCCGGCGGGAGGGGGACCCTAAGGGTGGGGGGGATGGACCTAGAGATCCTATAGTGCCAGGAAAACAAGTGTTTTTTCCTGGCACTATAGTGGTCATTTAAAATGTATTGATTTGCTCAAATGAAATTAAAGTAACGGTTAAGAGTATAGATTTCTCTATATAGATTCCCCTCCCCCCGATTAACAGTCTAAAAATGTTCTATGGCATTCCATTCTAGCACTGAAAAATATGAAAGATTAGTTAGATCCTTTTTATTTGTATTCTGTTTAATGACTTTATTATTGGTATTCTATTTGGCACATGGGTTAATTTCTTGATAAGAATTTGGTGTTTCAAATGATGTAATTTGCACAAAATGTCACTTAAAGGATTCTTTGGACTGTGGAGAATCTCTTGTACTAGTAGTAAAAATCTACTTTGTCAAGCTTTATATGAGCAGCAATTAAAACAAACTACATGACTATTTTGACTTCAGATAGGTTGAATCTTCTGTGGATAGATTGTGCTATTAATTTTTATTTGGTAGTAAAGGTGCTTAATGTATCAGGTTTTGGCCAAAGTCATGCAATGGTTGTCATGGAGGTTAGAAGTGATTATTTTTGCTGCTGTCATCCTCTCATTCCCCAGGATCTTTCCAATTTAAAATCACTAATTTCAATTTAATGAGTGTTAAGCAAGTCAGCAAATTTAAGAAAATTTAAAAATGTGTGTTGGGGGAGTGGGGTTGGAAAAAAGCCATTTTATAATTTAATTAGGTTGCACCCTCCTGGATGTACTAAGACAACCAGAGGGGTTTCCAGCCTTATTCCGTTAATACCTCTGAGCTAACAGAAGTGCCAGGCCCACTATACTTGAGCGTGCCTGCTGCCTACCCTATAGACCTCTGACCAGCATCTTCAGCACCTCCACAGACCTGCGATCAGAAGCACGCTCTCCACACCCATGCACACAGATTGTACATGTGAAGCTTCTGATAGACTTTTTTCCAGTGCAGTGATTATCTTTTCCGAGCAAAAAGTGAGGGCTTGCAAAGGCTGCAGTTTAACAGATCTATAGCTTTTGCAAGCTCTTTTTAAGATAAACCTCCATGAGTACATGCTTGAAAAAAATGCATGTATTTATTTGGGGGCTTATCTACTAAACGATGATTCTTAAAATAAAAATTATCTCAAATGGTCCTTAAAGAACGGCGTTAAGGGTATTAATTGTCATTGTGATATTTCAGGTTTTTGTCTGTGTAATATATTTATAACAATGTAAAATCTGGATGGGGTGTGTGCGCACGTGCATTTGACCCTCCCAGGCACCAGTAGCGAGTAGCTTTCATAGACTTCTCTAGAATATGCCAGAATAAATATATATTTTTTGTTATTTCGTATTCATTTTATGTTGGCCTTCCCACATAAAAGAGCAATGTGATACATTCTATCTAAAGTTTCTCAGAACATTATAGCTGTAGGGTGTCTCCTTTTGAAACCGCCATTCTTAGCAATGGAAAACCTATTTTATAATTAGTCTGTTCTATTAAAGTCTTTCCCATTTAGCACTCCTGTCTTTAATGTAACACGCTATGCACTTAAATTGTTGTTCTCTATTGTCGATGGCTTATTTATTTTTTTAATAGTAACACAAGCAGAGCAGCAGGACTTTGGTGTCATTTCTGTTACAATATAAAATACCTTTTTTAAAGAGAGGCTAAATAAGTAATCTCTTTCCTGATGCCCTGCAGATGATTGTAGTACAACTCTTGTTAATACTGTGACATGACTTATATCCTTAGTTTGTTTTGGTTTTTTCGTCAGGAGAAAATAGTTTTCTCTGCTCAAATCTTTGTTTTTGACAAGTTGTCCCACCAATAACACTATTGGGCTAATATCCTTAATGACAAGCAGATTCACAACTTTTCATTGTCTGGAACGATGCTTTTTATTAGATTAAATGCATTTGGTGTAAGTGTTGTATCTACACTAAAGATTGGGGCACGTTGGTTAGTAAGCAAAGGTATTTTAAGGCTTCAAGCCTGCTAATTAAATAGCTTAATAGTGCCAAATACTTTAAGGATAGACCTTGTATATTTCTAACATAACACTAGTACATCATATGAAACATGGGAAGGTGCGTTTATACCTTTTTAGACTACATATTTATAGTCTTTACTACTTTGTCCTCTATCAACTATGAAGGGAAAAGGTTTGGGCGATAAATGAACCAGTTATTTGATTCGTATAATGTGTAGATGCAATTTTACGCCCTTCAAAATGACTGACCTGTTATATTTTTAATTACTGGGTCACATAAAGCGTTACAGACACCCCCTTCCCCCCTTGCAAAATAAGTATTTCAAAAAAAAAAAAAACCTCTGCACACCCTACTGGACTGGCATTGAATTTATGGGGTTTTAGTTAGTGTTTACAATCTGTGGCATTATGACTACATATAAACACAATGTTTACATTTTCAATTTTGAGAATCTGCATTTGAGAAACCTATTTTACCATATTTATTTATATTGGTGTATATATGTAACAAGCCATGTTGCTCTTCTCTTTTCTTGAACCTCCAGTGAATTCTGTATAAACTCTCCTATGCTATATCCGAAGTATTTAAAAAAAAAAAAAAAAAGTTTTTATTTTATTTTTTTAGGAACTTGGTAATGAATGGTTAAAGATCTTTATTTATTTATTCCTCAATATTTTTTGTGTATTTTATACAATATATATACAGTCTTGAACTATTTTCTGCTCTACTCTTGCCCCTCCAGCAATATAACTGAACAATCCCATTTTAGATTTAGCAAATCGCACTTAACAGTAAGATTTGTATGTATTGTCTGTTTAAATTAGTTTGCAGAGATTAATTTCATTTATTCAGTTTATATTGCAATGCCAAGAGACGTCTTTACCTAAAAGGAAGTGGGACTGAAAATGCTAACGCCCAAAACATGAGATCTAAATGTGCTCTTAAACAAGATGAATTATTGTTTCTTTAGCACTTCTCTTGCATATGTATTATTTGTAAGTAATTAAAACTAAATTTTTATTAAATCTAAGGCTTGGAGGAGTAGAAAGGCATACCTCTGGCTTTAAGTGAACTACCTACTATTCTGAGTTGTGGATTCCCGTGAACTTGGCCTGTGCCTGTTTTACATTATTTTTTTTCTGATTGTGCCATGTTCTCTCAAAGGCATCATAGACAGAGAAAATCACTTTGTCGTTTTTACAAGTTGAAAAAGGCATCTAATATATTTGGCCCTGTGACTTGCCAAAAAAAAAAACATGCAAGGCCCATGTATAATGGCTACATGGGCCCTGCATTTCTGATAAAGTGGTTAGACCAACCTCTCAAAATGCGCCATTTGGAATACTCTGGATTGCCTAACTTTGAAAATGGTATACCATAATGGTGGAAATGTTATTATCCAGGCTGCCATACTCTCAAAGGCAACGTGTGCCCAGTAAAAACCTTTTTTTAGTAAAACTTTCAGGTATGAACACTGAAATGGGTAAGCCCTATATCTGACACTGTAACTTTCCAAAACCCCATAAAACCTCTATGTGGGGGATACTGTTGTACTCGTGAGACATCCCCAAACACAAATAAGCGTGTTTTAGAGCATTTAATCGTATGACAATTCTATAATTATGTTTTTTTTTTTTTTTTTTATATATAAAAAGTGCAAAAAAAAATTAGTAACAAACCCTGGCCAACATTAGTGTTCATAAGTGGCTACTGATAAAACTAAACATACCTCATTTTGAATAACCTGGGTTGTCTACTTCTGTAGTGGTTTACCGTGATCGGGGTAATTCCTGGGCTGCCATATGGTCTCAAAGGCAACACAGGCCCAGCAAACCAATCTGGCAAATGTAATTGTGCAAAATACTGAAATGGGAAAGCTTTTTATTTGACAATGTAACTTTCCAAAACGTGTTAAAACCTGTTCATGAGGGCCATTGTTGTACCAGTGGGAATGGAAGTAAGATTTGTTTTTGTTTTTGTTTTGTTTTTTCTCCCCCACAATTTATTTAATTTAGTTTTCTTTATTTTTCATCCACGTGCAAAGTATCTTCAACTTTGTCGATAAAGTTTCTGCAGTTAATGTTTGTGATAACTTTTGATTCTGATCTACATATTCTAAAACTTTAATTATTAAAACTTTGAATATCTATACAGTGCCATATAGTGGTTAAAGTAATCACTGTTCCAGCATGATGTATTTATCTCAAATCTAAAACATATGGTATCTATAAAATTTAATGGTTTAAAATGTTTATTTTTTTTTATTTAAAAATGTATTGAGTTTTAAATGTATACAAATGACAACTTTCTTTTTTGTTTTCTACCCACAGATGATGAAATTTTCCTGGGATAATTACAAGCGGTATGCATGGGGATTAAATGAACTGAAACCTGTGCAGAAACAAGGGCATTCCAGTAACTTGTTTGGTGAGTAATGTGAAACTACTGATGTGCTTTTATTGGTTTGTTAACTCCTGTGTTTTTGTCGAGCACCACTTACAAAATTTCCATTTTCCACTGGAGAGTAGAAATTTACCCCTGGTGAGTGTGTCATGGGCCCTACAGGTGGGCAATAGCAAGTCTATTGTATGTGTGTGTGTGTGTGTGTGTGTATGTATATATGTATCTCTATCTCTATGAAGCCCGATTCCTAATCCTTAGTTGTGTACATTTATTTTGTTTCAAAGGCAACACAGGCCCAGATTTAACCCCTGAGGCAAACCAGTATGTCTGGCACAGTGGGTGCAATATGTATATATATATATATATATATATATATATATATATATATATATATATATATATTATATATTTGAAAATTTCATTAGATACAGTAGTATTCTTACCTTAAATCATATATATTTATATCTATGTGTTAATTTAAGTAAGAAGTAACATAATAATGATTTAATAAAATTTGAAATAACCCTGACAACACAGGGAACCCCAGAAGATTTAATCGCAGCACATATTTACCGGTAACTAGTAAGACCAAAAAACCAGTCATAGGGGACTGTTTACTCGCTTCTTCGGCTGATTCGCTCCCAGTGTTAAACTGGTAAATGTAGTTGGTATTATTATTTTAAGTAAAAACGTTTTTAAATTTTTTACAAGTTTTAGCACTTGGGGGACTATTATCTGTGTAATGTTTTATATGTTTTAAAACATAATATTGTGTTTAGTGGTTCCGAGAATAACATACCCCCCAACACAGGTTTTAGGTTTATTGTGTTAGAGAATCACAATAAGGCTTGCATTTTCATTTTTTCCAAGAACTTTTTGGGATTTTTTTGTTGGTTTGAGGATTGCATTAGCCCAGGATAAGATTATCCCATGCTCTTATACATTTCAAAAGTAGACAACCCAGGGTATTGCAAATGGGGTATGTCCACAATTTTTAGTAGCCACTTAGTCACAAACACTGGCCAAATATTAGTTTTTTGCTTTTTTCACACAAAAACAAATATGAATGCTAACTTTGGCCAGTGTTTGTGACTAAGTGGCTACTAAAAAAGACTAAACATACCCCACGTTCAATACCTTGGGTTGTCTTTTTTTCAAATGGTATGCCATTATGGGGGTAATCTCATTCCTGGGCTACCACACCATCTCAAAGGTAACATTACTAATCTGGCAAATTTCATTTGAAAATGGAACGTTCTATATTTGACCGTGTAACTTTCCAAAACACCATAAAACCTGTTAATGGGGGGTACTGTTGTACTCGTGAGACATCGCTGATTACAAATATGTGCATTTTCTTGCAGTAATACCTAACAGTATTATGACATTAACAGCTAAAATGTCAGACGGAAATACAAATTTTTAAAAAAATCTTATTTTCTAAAGATTTTTTTAAATTTTATTCATAATAAAGGATGTTCCACATATGAATAGTTAATGATAAATTAAAGCCCTGTTTCTCCTGAACAAAATGATATATAATAAGTGTGGGTGCACTTAATGTGACAGCGGTGAATTACTGGTGAACAGACAGCGCAAATTCCAGTTTTTGTTTACGTTTTGTTTTGATCAGAACGTGTACTATTGACTCCGTCCTGAAGGGGTTAATGTATGCAAAGTGAGATACCCTGATTTACCAACATTGTGACAATGGAAAGGTCTTGATTACATAAACAATGCAGATGAGTTTCCTGAAGAGTTGGTGCATTTTAAGCTTTGTTTTTGCTTGGTAATAAAGTGTGTTGAAAGGTCACCACTGCATAAGAAGCATATTAATAATCATACACATTTATCTCAACCTGCTTCTAAAAGTTATTACGTTCATTTTTTTTCAAGTTCAGTCACAGTTTGCAACCTGCTTGATTAATTACTCTGATTTCATGAAAGCATCAATTCATGATTAATTTAGATCGGGCTGAGAAACGTCTACCAGAAGAAGGAAGGTGTTGATGTAAGCAAATTCAGCATTAAACTTGAGACACTGGATTCTGAATAGTAAGAGATTATTTTCTTGTAAATCACATCTTGAATTTTATGTTTTGGAAGCAGGAGAATGGGAAAGTCAAAAGATCTAAGGGACTTTGACAGTGATGGCTAGACAACTGGGTCAGAGCATCTGCATTCTGGGAACACCCCACAAGACTTGCTGTTCTGCAGTGTCTAATACCTACCAAAATTGGTGCAAGGAAAGACAACTGAAAAAACGGCATCAGGGTCATGGGCGCCTAAGGCTCATTGATGTATGTGTGGCACAAAGGCTAGCCTGTCTGGTCCAATCACACAGGAGAGCTACTTAAGCTCAAATTGATGAAAAATGTAATGTTGGCAATGATTGAAAGGTGTCCCAACACATAATGCATCAGCTTGCTGGCTGCGTATGGGACAGCGTAGCTGCAGACCGGTCAAAGTGCCCCCTGTTGACCTAAGTCCACAGTCAAAAGTGCCTTCATTGGGGACATGAGCATCCAAACTAAACCATGGAGCAATGGAAGAACGAGGTGTGCATAATTTACCTCAGGAAGAGATGGCTGCAGAAATGAAAAGAAGGCCTGCAGAGGCAGCATTATGCTCTGGACAATGTTCGGCTTGGAAACATTGGGTGCTGATATTCATATGGATGTTACTTATGACCTACCTAGAGACTGTTGAAGACCGTGATGGCAGTGATCTCTTAATGCACCATGCCACACTGCAAAGATTGTTCAATGATGGTTTGAAGAACATGACAAAGAGTTGAAAGTGTTTCCTTGACCTCCAAATTTCCCTGATCTGAATCTGATTGAGCATCTGTAGGCTGTGCTACTACACTGAATCCGATCTATGGAGGCCCCAACCTTGCAACTTGCAGGACCTAAATAATCTGTTGCTAATGTCTTGGTGATGGATACCATGGGACACATTAAGAGGTCTTGTGTAGTTCATGCCTCAGCACATCAGAGCTGTTTTTGTCAGCATGAGTAGGAACTATTCAATATTAGGCAGGTGGTTTTAATGTTGTGGCTGGTCAGTGTAATGTAAGGGTTTCTAAAGTGGCACTGTCATGCCGAACTTACCTTTTTTAATCGATTCCTCTTCTCTCCCTCTATAATTCCGATCCTGCAAGAAGGCGACTTCATGGTAAAACTAGATCTCAGACACATCTGCAGGTCCCGATTGCTGTTTCATCAAGAAAGTTCCTAAGGTTCGCAGTAAAAAGGGGCAGGAAAACTTTCTATCATTACCAGTTCAGGGCTCTACCATTTGGCCTGTCATCTGCCCCAAGAATATTCACCAAGTTATTGGCTCCCATGACAGCTCTTTTGAGGAAGTTAGGAGTCTCCATCATCCCATACCTGGACGACTGGCTTCTCATAGCAAGAACAAGACAGCTTCTTCTCAATGACCTATGGATCTCTATCAAGCTACTACAGGATCATGGTTGGGTCCTAAATTTAAAAAAGTTAATTCTTCTT
>OW240913.1:257703522-257716329 GCA_933207985.1 Pelobates cultripes
ACTACAGCTTAATGCATTTGTTCTGGTGAGTAGAATCATTCACTTCAGGATTTTTGCTGTAAACACTCTTTTCAGAGACAATGCAGTGTTTACATTACAGCCTAGTGATAACGTCACTGGCCACTCCTTAGATAGCTGCTAGAGCTGCTTCCTATCTCAGTCTTGCCTAGTTTGAATCACAACATTCAGTATTTCCTCCCTCTGCATGCAGACACTGAACTTTCCTCATAGAGATTCATTGATTCAGTTCAACTCTATGAGAAGATGCTGATTGACCAGGGCTGTCAGACAGTCCCTCTGCTGGTGGGAAGAGTAAAAAATAAATAAATAAATATAAAAAATATTAAACCTGATTAAAATACATACATACAATATATATATTATATATATATATATATATATATATATATATATATATATATATATATTTCGCCGGTTTCCCGCGCATCCCACATGCACCCAACGAAGCCAGAGTTTCCTGCAACCAGTTTGAATAAGCTGGACAGTGAGTAGCGGCGTATGCCTTGCCTTACCATTCTTTCCTGTAAGAGGCAGTTTTTTTAGTGTATTACATGTTTTTAACTTTGAGACCACTTTGTCATTGTAAAAAAAAAAGAGTACTTTTGAAGCTAATTGAGCCAATTCACTTTGTCATAGTATTTCCTTAAAGGACCACTATACCCAGACCACTTCAGCTTAATGAAGTGGTCTGGGTGCCTGGTCCAGCTAGGATTAACCCTTTTTTCTATAAACATAGCAGTTTCAGAGAAACTGCTATGTTTATGTTAGAGTTAATCCAGCCTCTAGTGGCTGTCTCATTGACAGCCGCTAGAGGAGCTTCCGCGCTTCTCCCTGTTATTTTCACAGTGAGAAGACGCCAGAGTCCACAGGAAAGCATTGTGAATGCTTTCCTATGGACTGGCTGAATGCGTGCGCAGCTCGTGCCACGCATGCGCATTCAGCTGATTACGACAAAAAGGAGGGGGAGAGGAGGAGGAGAGTCCCCTGCCCGGCGCTGGAGAAAGAGGTAAATTTAACCCCTTTCACCCCCAAGAGCCCGGCGGGAGGGGTGCCCTGAGGATGGGGGCACCCTCAGGGCACTTGGTGCCAGGAAAACGAGTAGGTTTTCCTGGCACTATAGTGGTACTTTAACCCTATATTTGGGTATATTTGTGGGAATACTATTATTATTGGATCTGTTTTGCAACCTACACTATGTTTTTTGTACGCCTTTCTCTATATGTGCTGAGAGAAAATCGAAGGATACCTACTGAATATTAAGTATTATTTTTACTAGCTTTATATTCTCGCACAATCCGTATATATTATAGGCTTATCACCTAAACAGCCTCTTTCCTTAATATACTGCTCCACTTTTTTTTTTTATCATCATCTTTAACTTTCCAAAACACTGTAAAACCTGTTAATGGGTGTACTGTTGTACTCATGAGACTTTGCTGAATAGAAATATGTGCATTTTATTGCAGTAAAAGCCAGAGAAATGACATTTATGAAAGTAGACACTCCAAAGTATCTCATATGGTGGATATTATGCCTTAATGTAATGACATGTTTTCACTAGTTGATGTCAAACTTTGTGGTAAAATTTTTTTTTGCATTTTTTACATACATAATTTTTTTCCTTGCCAGGTTTCATATATGCTATGCAGCACTGTGATCAAACCATTAAAAATATGCTCAGCGAATCTTCTGATTAAAACAATACCCCCGATGTATGTCCTTGTCACTATCCTGTGAACCTACAGTGCCATGACCATTGCAGTTTTTACAATTACAATTTTGATAGATGGATTTGATGTGTCTGTGTCACATTTTGGGGCATTGTAGCAGTCTGACAGTTAAAATTACCCCATAAATGCATACTTTTGTAAAAGAAGACACCATTGGGTATGTCATATGGTATATTTTGAGCCTTATTATACTGCAATTTTAGCACCAATTTCTTTCAAATGTTATTGTATTATTTTAGCATTTTTTGTACATACACATTGCACTTTTTGCGGTTTATTTCAGAAACTTGATATGCGCTATGGTACTAAAAATCACTAAGTTATGCGCCGCTATATTTCTGGAGTACTGAATGTTCCCGTTTGCATACCTTTGCCAAATTTTTGTGAAAATACAGTGCGGAAGTTATATCCTGTCCAGTACAGGTTTTGAAACAAATGGCAAATTGAAGATGGGTCTTTGGGGCATTTTAATAGCTCATATTAAATGCATACATTTGCAAATGTGGACACTATGGGTACTCTCACATAGTTTATTTTGAGCTTTATTGAAGTTACATTTTTTCACCATTTTGTTTTAAAAAAGTTTGTGGTATTTATTTTATTTGTACATACACAATATTTTTTTTAAACCACGTGTCCCACTGTAAAAATCTTAGCTGTACTCGGCATTATCTCCAGAGTACAACAATAATATTATATATATATACATACATACATACATATACACATATACACATACACATATACACATATATATACACATATATATATACACACATATATACACATATATATATACACACACACATATATATATATCTCTCTCTCTCTCTGGAAAGTAGCGACCACTCAATCTTAATCCCAATCAAAATCCCTTATTGTAGACCAAAACCTAATTCTAAACTAATTTCTAATCCCAAATCTAGCCATGAATTTTATCATAAACCTCACCCCAATCCTAACCTATACCCTAATCCCATGTCTAACCCCAATTATAATCTTAATCCAAACTTTAGCTATAGTGTCAGAAGCATATTCTCTGCTCGTGTCAGCAGTGGTATTCACTAGCTGAGTTCAGCAGAGGGATTCCCGTGCTGATCCTAATCCAAACTCTAATCTGAAGCACAATCCTAACACTAACATTACTTCTAAACCTAATCTTAAACATAAACCTATTACTTATTCTAAACCGAATAATAATCTGTCATTTTAATCCTTAATTTAACCTTCCCAAAATTTTAAATCCCAAAGATTTCCCTCTGCTAATATCAGTACTGATATTAGTAAAGGGATTCTAAACTAAAATATGAGTAACTTGATGCCATCTTTTGTCTATTTCAGTATTGCAGCCTACTATCTCTTCTATTGATTATATTATGCCCAATGAATTGCAATCTGTGCTGGGGAAACGACAATCAAGAGATTTACTGAGGGAATCACAGTGCAGCTGAGTGATCAAGCTCAGCCACAGTTTCCTGTGGAGTTAAAGGGTTACATGAAGTGCTAACTTTCAGCACTGCATTCAGCTCATCAAAAAGGCTGGGGCCACTGAAAATGGCTTCGGCTGACAGAGAGGAGCCCCAGGTATCTAGTAATACCTGGGTTTCCTGGTGTGAGAAGTGATTTAACCCTGCTCACACTGCATTTAAATGCCCATTAAAAGAGCTGCATGCCGATCTCATTTTGAACTCTGCATGCAGCTCATCAAAAAGTCTGTGGCCACTAGAAATGGCCCCAGCTAACAAAGTTCACACCAAGATCTAGCTATATGCATTTAAATGCCTATTTAAGTAGTTACATGCTGTGCTGATTTCCAGCACTGCATGTAGCTCATCAAAAAGTTTAAGGCTACTAAAAATGGCCCCAGCTTATAGAGGCGAGCCCCAGGTATCCATTGATACCTGTGAGTCCCTAGTGGGAGCAGGAATTTTACCCTGTGCACACGCGTTGTAACAGTGGGGATTTAAATCCCCATTAAAATGCCTGTTTAGAGCGTTTACTATGAGCTCTGCCAAATGAAGCATCTGTCAGTCTGGGGCCTCTAATTCTGGCCCCAGGTGACAGAGGAGAGCCCCAGGAATCAAAGGATAAATGGGGTTCCCAATTACCAAAAGGAAAAAAAAAAGTCCCTGTTGAAAAAGTAGTGCATGACGGAAATTTCCTTTGTGCGTCCTTAAGTGAAGGACAAGCATGACAGACAATTTCCGTCAATTATTCTTAAGGGGGTTAACTAACACTTGGAAAATATGCATAATTATTAAAGGGGTGACATATAATGGGGGGAGTGGGGTTGGGATATGCCAGTGTTAAAATAAAAAATGTTTAAAATAAAAACGCTTTAAGGCAAGGCTAGGGACATTGTAATATAAAAATGCATTCCATTGCAAATTTTTAAGAGTGTTTTTCTTGCAGGAGTATGTGATGAAATCTGTCCATAAATGCCTATTAATCGGTCTATTAATAAATCTGCCACCTATTAATGGACACTACTGTTTTGTACAGTCATCACAATCTACTCAAAGGGCTAAATGCCATCATAGTATGACATGCTTGTCCAGCATTTGCAGATTGATACAGCCATGTTATCATTATATGAATAGGATCTATAAAGGCTGGTGTGTTATGACGGCATTATTCTTTCATCGGTCCTTAAAGGGCACCTGTCATGGCTCACAAAACTAATACTCATTAGATTGAGCAAAAGATTTTACCTATACATTGTGCTAGCAGTTTTGTTAGCAGATGTATAGAAAAGGGGAAATCTTCGTTAGGGTATCTGATATTGCTATTTTTCTTTTCCTAGACATCTGGTTAGAAATGTGTTATACTATTAATATTAAAAGAAAGTCAAAGCACAATAAGAATGTTTTTTTTAAAAAGCTGTCAATTTTATGGTGATGGTCCATAGATAATTCCCTAAAGTAACCCAGTATAAAATAGAGGAGATTCTCTGTAGCAGGCTCTTGAAAGCTAAAATGTCAATTTAATTGTCGAACTTAAAAGAATACTGCACAAAGAACTGAGTGATAGAGTGAAAGTACTTTTAAATATTTGATGAAGTCGAGTAGAGCAAGAATGTACTAAACATACATAAGTGCCAGGATGCTGTGATTTTTATTTTAAATGTTTTGTTTCTTTTGAAATGCTGTTTGCAGATACTTATTTCATCTGTTATTTAGCATTTATTTTTCCTTCAGTAATGTTCCTAAATTGCAAATTGTGCATTTAACGTGAATTAGAAACATATTTGTGTAATTAAAAAGGCTTCTTTTTATTGTGGATGAACTAATTTGTTGCATAAACAGGGGAAACATCTGTGATTTGATGAGCAGCATATAAAATGTGCTGCCCTCTGGCACGTAAACTTAACATAGAACACATAAGTAAATTGAAATTCAACATGCAGCAAAACTATAATACTATGGTTTTTTTTATTGTATTTGCATGCTTTATCGCATAGCGTGCATTTTACATGCATCCTGAATTTGTAAAAAAAAATAAAAAATTATATATATATACACATATATACACATACACATATATACACATACACATATATATACACACACACACACACACACACACACACACACACACACACACACACATATATATATATATATTTATTATATATTGTTTTGGTTGGCCTAAGTAACACATTTAAGGGACACTATAGTCACCAGAACAACTACAGATTAATGTAGTTGTTCTGGTGAGTAAAATCATTCTCTGCAAGCTTTTTCTTGCAAAAACTGCCATATCAGAGAACAGGCAGGGTTTACATTACCTCCTAGGGACACCTCCAGTGGCCACTCCTCAGAAGGTCTGGCAACTTTTAGCCTGAATGGCAAGTACAACACCCCTCCCATTTTGTGTTGACAGACCCACACAAACCGTAAAGGAGTTTAAAAGATGGTGAATTTTCTATGGAAACGATGTTGCATATGTACAAAAAAAGGAAAGAGTTAGCGCTTAATAACAAGATAAGGCAGCAACTTAAAAGGGAATCCCTCAAGACCCTTTAAATACAACAAGAAAAAAGGAAAGAATAAAAGCTGCGCCAAATAAGACCAATAAATGATAAATACTAAAATAGTCAAAAAACAAAAAGTCTTTACCTATTAAAGATTTTTTTGGTTACTTTTTATTGTGCCAATTATCTTTATATACACTTTAAACTCAGATTTTTACCTGGCATTTTTTACTATCCTAGACTCCAAGCAAATCCTTGGTGGGGATTATTCCACCTACGCTATCATCAAGGAGCAGTTTGCCTGCTCCATCCTTGTGAGTACCATTTTATATATTTTATTTCTATACCATTTTATACAGTGAGTATTTTGGTTGTCTCTTTTATTCTCTTTGAGTGGCTAATTTATCCCTGAAGAAAGAAGGCTGCATTATATCCCATAAGCGGGGATCATACCGCTGTACGTTTTCCATACTAGAGCTAGCTATAGCTCTATCAAATGTGAGTGCACATTATCTTCTTTTACCATCTATTATACCCTAGTGAACATATTATACTATTTGGTTATTTGTTTTATCTTTTCATATTATTGGATCCACCTGGGGAAGGACAGCGAGGACATTATTCCTGATCCAGCATTGTACAGACTATTCTATCTAAGGAAGACTTTCTGTTTTTGGACTATTTTAGTATTTATCATTTATTGGTCTTATTTGGCGCAGCTTTTATTCTTTCTTTTTTTCGATGTTGCATATGTAGTATACAGTTAATTTCAGTGCAAAGATACTGTGGGTACAAAGTATGCAGCTATCACAATATCTACAATGCATTTAGCATTTTATTATATAAAGGAAAAAGCTGAAGAGGAAGCTCAAGGAGAAGCTGCCTTCTCTTTGAAGTTTGATTTAATAATTGATAGTACTATGTATTTTACCTGGAAAATGAAGCATTTAATCCAGCTGAAAAGAGGAAAACATTGTGAAAGCAAAGTGCTTTTTATTATCACGGTGTGCAAAAATCATTATCAACCCCCCAAAAAAACAGTAGTTTGAAAATTGTTTCCTTGGTTACTTGCTGTTCACATCAATCCTTGTATGATTAGGGAGTTAAGCACTCAAGAAGTGTTTATGCATAATCTGTTCTTTACTATTTATCTCTTGTGTATTAATAACACAGACTACTAGTTCTATAAATAATTTCTATTTTATAACTGGTATTATCAAAGTTTTATTAAAGTATATAAAACATAACAAAAGGCTTATGGACTTAACCTATCTGAAATGGGCAAATTGGCTCTTTTCACACAATCTTTTTTTTTTTTTACCTTTGCAACGTAACAATTTTCTGAAATATAATATGCAATTGGCACCATTCCAGACCTGTAGCAACTAAAAGCCTATCTAGATATAAATGGTTTGCAAACATGTTTCTGAACTAGATTTCTTTTTGCACACAGTCATATTCAGCCTAGTGAAATGTTTCCAAAACGGGTGATTTGTATAAAACTCTAGGGCAGTTGTATTTTTGGAATTAAGCTCTTTATGGTTGAAATTACAATTCCACATTATTACATATTATATTATTATTATTATTACAATATACATACATTGTTCACTAAAAAACTTTTTACTGAAGTCCCTTAGAAGTTAATCTGTAACGTCGTTTACAATTTTGTTTTTATTTTTATTTAATTTCCTTGACCCCTTAAGGACGGAGCCAAATGTACACGTTGTGAACAAAACAAAATGTAAACAAAACCTGGCATTTGCGCTACATGTCTGTCCAACCGTAATTCACCCCTTTCATATTAAATGCACCCACCCTTATTATATATAATTTTATTCAGGGGGAAACAGGGCTTTCAGTTAATATCAAATATTTAGCTATGAAACACAGTTTAATATGAACAAAATGGGAGAAAATATTTTTTTTAATTTTTTTAGTTCAACATGACATTTTAACTGTCAATGTCATAATACTGTTTGCAGAATACAAATATGTGTATTTTATTGCAGTAAAAGCAAAGTCTCACGTGTAAGACAGTACCCCCTATGTACAGGTTTTATGGCGTTTTGGGAAGTTACAGGGTCAAACATAACACGTTACATTTGAAATTCGACAGATTGGTTACGTTGCCTTTGAGACTGTATAGTAGCCCAGGAATGACATTTACACCCAAAATGGCATACCATTTGCAATAGTAGACAACCCAAGGTATTGCAAATAGGGTACGTCCAGTCTTTTTTAGTAGCCATTTGGTCACAAACACTAGCCAAAGTTAGCGTTAGTATTTGTTTGTGTGTGAAAAATACAAAAAACGCCAATTTTGGCCAGTGTTTGTGACTAAGTGGCTACTATAAAAGACTGGACATACCCTGTTTGTAATACCTTGGGTTGTCTACTATTGCAAATGGTATGCCATCATAGGGGTAATTTTCATTCTTGGGCTACCATAGGGTCTCAAAGGCAACGTAACCAATCTGGCGAATTTTAATGTGAAAAAAGTGAAACATAAGCCTTATATTTGACGCTGTAACTTTTGAAAACACCATAAAACCTGTACATGAGGGGTACTGTTATACTCGGGAGACTTCGCTGAACACAAATATTTGTGTTTCAAAACAGTAAAAAGTATCACAGCAATAATATCATCCGTGTAAGTGCTGTTTCTGCATGAAAAATGCAAACAACGTCACTTTTACTGGCGATATCATCGTTGTAATACATTTTACGGTTTTGAAACACTAATATTTGGGTTCAGCGAAGTCTCCCGAGTAGAACAGTACCCCCCATGTACAGGTTTTATGGTGTCTTGGAAAGTTATAGGGTTAAATATAGTGCTAGCAAATTAAATTCCCTTTACTTTCGGCATGGGTTGTCAGGCAGGTCCCGCTAATTGTAATTAATTAAGATACCTAATTACGTAAAAATATTTTATGTAATTTTAAAAAAATATTTTTATTTATATATAGGTATATAGTGTTATATACGTATATATTTATGTATATAGATATATATTATTTCGTTCTAAGTATTTTGATATAAATATATATTAATATCACAATACAGTTAGAACGAAATAACATCTGTATTTTTAATTTTTTTTAATTTTATTTTTAACGTATTTACATTATATATATAACAATAATTATATATATTTAATCAGTATAAGTCTACGTGTAATTTGAATATATATATATATTTTCCCAAGTATATAATTTACTTTTTTTATTTTTTACACTTAATTTTATTTTATTTCCAGCCAGCAGGGGGACTACCCATCCCCCTGCTGGCAATACAGCAGGCAGCTATCCCGGCCATGCGGGGGGGGCTGCAGGATGGAGGATCTGCCGCGGGGGGCTCCATGGGAGTCCCCCCAACCGCGATCCCCGGCGTGGGATCACCGGCGACCGGGTAAGTAAGAAAAAAATGGAGGGCGTACTA
Source organism: Pelobates cultripes (assembly GCA_933207985.1). NCBI lineage: Eukaryota > Metazoa > Chordata > Amphibia > Anura > Pelobatidae > Pelobates > Pelobates cultripes. The sequence goes on from OW240913.1 coordinate 257,712,688, forward strand.
TTACGCCCGGCGTTTAGAGCCGCCTAAAATAGGGTGTAATAGTACGCCCTCCGGTCTTAAAGGTCTTAAATAGTCATAACTTACCAATTTTCAGTCAAGATGAACAAATAAGTCTTCAGATTTTTTTTTGTCTAAGCTCTAGTTTTTGAAGCAGGGTGGAAGGAAAAAAAGTGTTTTGAGGAGAAAGAAGGTTGGAATGTTTTTTACTATTTGTAAGCATTGCTGCTTTGTATATCCTGTTGTATCCTGATGTACCTGGCTACTTATTACCAACAGAAAATAAACAGACCATAAGCCTATTAAACTGGACTTTGTCTTGACCTGGCTTCCTTAACGTAGAGGGCTGTGCAGTTGCCAAAAGATTCTGGACACATACACACATACATATACACACACATACATATACACACAGACATACAAAACAGTGGGACCTCGGTTTTCGAATTTAATACATCTCCAGGACATTTCTTATTGCAAAAAATTTGTAAACAGAAACACGGTTTCTTATAGGAATGCATTGAAAACCAGTTAATCCGTTCTGGAGGTCAGGAAAAAGTCAAAATGAGCTGGCATGGAAACCAACCCACAATGCAGAACATACAATAAAAGGCATGCAAACGACGAAGCTCAGCTCCCTACCTTTAGACAGCTTAAGAAAAGCACCAAAAAGTCCCAAAACAACTGCAAACAATTTCCAGAATGGCTCCAAAACTCGATACAAAAGCCGCTCCAACACCTCCACACTCAATGCCACATGCTACCCACAAGCTCCAGCATGCAGGGGCGGTGCTATAAACCTCCTCAGGTGCAATGCATCCTGGGAAAATTTGCTTTGTATTGCGAAAAAAAATAGTAAACCGAGGCATTATTTTCTATGGATTTTCATTTGTAAACCAAAAATTATGTTAACCTAGTAGTTTGTAAACCGAGGTCCCACTGTATATACACACACACACACATACATACAAACACACACATGCATATACATACATATACACCCCTATCTTTTTAACCCATTCATTTAAGTGAGGACTTCAACAAAGAAATAAGAAAAATACCAAAAACAAACAAAACAAAAAAAAAACTGTACACATACACAAAAATTCTTAAATACTCTTCTCATTTACAAGAAATTTGCACCTACCACAGCTATTCAGAAATGTGAAAATTCTAAGTGAATTGAAACGGACGCTCTTATTTAACGTCAAAATAGCCTAGCTGGAAAAGTTCTCACAGTCAGCTATGCTAGTCTGTACCTGGCAAGAACAACACAGTGTTTATGCAGTTGTCTTCATAAACATATGTATTAATGCATGAAATAGAATAGCAGGCTGCTATTGCAGGTTTCTATAAGGCCCTGTAAATAAACCACCCTATTTGCCGATGTACCCTAATCACTGTATAAATTGTAGAGATTGGCTCTGTCCTTACTCCAACTACTGCCACAAAATAATCTATATAGGTTAGGTTTATATTCTACAAGCATGTCTGATCACCGAAACTAGACTAATGCTGGTTCCTAAACGGAGATCTGATTATGTATATAGATGGCAGACACAGAAAAAAAATAAAACATCTTAAATACAGGATGTAGTAAGATCTCTAAGCTACTCAAGTAAGGCGATAAGCTGCTGGAAGCGCTCAGGTGTCACTTGAAACCTCTGTAGTCTATGGCTGATTATGCAGATAATTGCATTACTTAAACTTTTTGTCTGCTGAAGCAAGTAGAAAGGTAAACACAGATTGCCACTGCATATTATTAAATATTTCCCAATTACAGAGCATGCTGCCCAAGTGTCCCTAATTTGGCCTAAAACCCGCTTTCTATCCTAACGTCCCTATTTTCAGAGCTCCATATTGTTAATGTGCCTGAGTGTACAACAGAGACAGAGCTCCACAGCAACAATAATCCCAGTCATGAGTCTTCAAAATGCAGTAAATGCATTTAGAAATCAATCTGTGTAAATAAGATATTTTGTTCGTTCTTAATTTCACACACACACATATATATATATATATATATATATATATATACACACATATACATATACATATACATACACACACATATACATATTATATATATACATACATACATATATATATACACATACATACATACATACATACATACACACACACACAAAGAATTGTTATTAAGTCATTTAAAATTTCTCAGGACCGCGCGGCCCCTGGTCACACTCACACCACTAATATTAAAGTCCATTTAAAATATAGCTCTTTGTACGTTTGAAATGTTGGGATTTAGGACATAGGAGATAAACTTACCACATTGAACTCTAGGTTTTTCTCCACCCACTCCTTTGCATCTTTGAATTCATCCATCATTCCCATGATATAAAGGGTGTCAAGGGAATCTACTATTGTAGCTCCTTGAATATTGCCTGAAAGAAAATTTAAAAATCTGTGTGAGTGATGAAAGGTAATTAAAAGTGCTATTTACAGTCTGTAGACTGAGCTAACGAACAATAGTTAAATTAAATTGGGATAGAAGACTTAAAGAGCAATGAAAACTGGAGAATGAAAAGGTGTTGGGTGTATACATTTAAATGGGAACTGCCACTTCCTAGGACTTTTACGTATCCCTATATTTAATGAGTAGGTGTGGGTTAAGGAGCACTGCCTAACAGTCCATGATTTAGAGGATTACCCGGGAATGTCTAAGGTGTTTAGAAAAAGGGAAGACAAAACCTTAGCCTCCAAGATGTTTTTAGGTTTTTTTTTTGTTTTGTTTCTTTAAACACCTTAGACACATGCAGGTAATACCTAAATCCTGGACTGTTAGGTGTGCCTTGAGAAGAGGGTTGAGGAGAATTGTCGTTCGGAATACAAATGTGTCCTAATGCTATAGTGTTAGTCACTGTTCAGGTGACCGCCACTTTTAGGTCATGCTGTGCTGCATCCTTGGCTGAGCTCATCAAGCTTAATGATCTCAGCCAGTTAAATGCATTCCCATAAGAAAACATTGGGAGGCTAGTGCTGTGCCAATCAGATGGTCATTTGTGACTATTTGACTGATATAGTGAGTTTAGGCTTTTTCGGAGGAAGCGACTCAGTGGCTGTCAGAGGAACAGCCACTAGAGGCATGTAAACACAGCAATATAAAGATTGCTGTTCCTGCATGGAGAATCTTATAGAAAAGAAAAGAAAAAAGGGTTAACAGAGATAACGGAGTTTTCAATGCTGTGCAATCGTGTGGTTTCCAGAGTAGCAACAGTTCCCCTTTTAACAATTGATTGTTTTTTTAATTCACTGTGGAACAAACAATACTTTCATAGGTCAGTCATGTAAATTTACACTATCACTTTACCATCATTAAAAATAAGTAAATGTTATTTAACATAAAAACATTCCAAGAATCATAACCACTACCGTATATTGCATTTGGTATGCTTCAATGAATTTTGAGGTGCATTCCCTCAAGTTCCTGCCAAATTATTTCTGCAGATTTACAAAACTCTGCTCCACTCTGCTGCCAAGATAATGACAAAGTTCATTTCCTCATTATCCATCAGAATACACATGGCAATTATACACTGACAGCCTAGGGTGACTTAAAGGAACACGGTAGACATAACTGCTGACGCTATCCTTTAATTCAGTATTTAAAGGGACACTATA
>OW240913.1:257716429-257883929 GCA_933207985.1 Pelobates cultripes
CACAACATACAAGCACACCCCTGTATTAAAACACTAACTATATACGAGCACCTCTTCAAACACCAACAATGTACATTACATAGTGCCAGTAAATGCTGCAGCGCTGTACAGATATACAACCTAATATTTTTTACTTGGGGTGCCTTGGAAAAATACTGAAATATTAAGGGTGCCTTGAACCTAAAAAGTTTGGGAACCATTGATCTAACCAATAAAATAACTTTACACTTTCAATGCACCACACCCACTTCCTCCTCAAGAATCTTCTTATTTAAAAAGAGAAGAGAGATCACCGGCTGGGTTGTGTTGCTCACTATTTCACCCCACCAATGGCACTTCAGCGCTTTAGAAATATTAAAATGGTCAATCATTATAACATGCGTGGTGTCAAGGTACAGATATATCTTAAAATCTTCCTCTACTTTTCCGGTCATAGACTGATTTTGTTATAAAATTAGTTTAAACCTCTCAAATTCCTTCCTTGTCCTGAAATAATCCAGTTCTTTATTTTGTTTTGTGTAAACATCACTATATGTTCTTTAATGCTACTTTTCTCATTTCCGAATTAATTCAACGTGGCAGTTTACTTACTCCGTTGCTTTTATAATGGGTGCTTAATTTAATTTGACTTGATATTAGATTCTGTAGCAGAGAGCAATGGAAAATAAAGATAGTATATATTAATTTCCTTTAGGAATAAATTACAGGTAAGGTAACTTTAGGTCATTACTTTGCGGACAATTTGCACACTGCTGTTCATGCAATCGAAGTTTGAAATTCATTAACTTGACCAAAGACTTTAAAAAAAAAAAGACAGGCAACACTATTTACTCGACCTAAATGAGCACCCATTAGCCTATTTAGAGAACACCTGGGGTCTCCGTCTTAATATTAGTTGCGTAATTACCTTAAAGTAATTTTATTTTGTTTATGGAAGTTGTCTTCTCAGCTTTAGTAGCTGAATTTTAAAATAGGTTACAGAATAATATGTAGGATTTGCTACAGAAACTATAAGGCAGAAAGAACGTTGTAATGAAGTGTCTTCCCAATCCCGTCAACAAGATCTGCCAACATTTGTTGCATCAATGCTTTTAATCAACTGATTTAGTAATTTAAAAATCCAGTTGGAAATCACAAGTTCAATGCAGACAAGTATTAAAAATAACATTTTATTTTAAAGAGTTACTCAAGCCAAAAGTTAGAGTAACCATTTCCATGGTTGTCCTCAAGTTCTGTCCTCTGCCCGATCTACTTTCCTGAACGTCACTTCTCATCGCAAGTAGCAAAGGGCGAACTGAGATGAGGATAGTGGTTTTATGGATGGATGGATGGAACATGCCACCATTGGCTGTCTGGCCCCTCAATGTCTTTTTTTTTTTTTTCGCAGCCTCTCCGCGTGTCTTGTTACTCCCCTGCCCAATGGCGTACATACCAGGATCACAGCTGCGACCGGGCCCGGCCCACCAGGGGGCCCGGCCGCCCCTGCGACCCGGTATGTAGCCACAGGGCCAGCCTCTTCACCTGGGGAGCCCAGGAGCCGACCACCCCAGGGCCCCCCGAGGCTGGCCCTGCTGTCACCCGGCAGGCGGGTGGCCGGTCGGGCAGGCGGGCGCGCGAAGGAGCACTCAGTGCTTCCTCTTCAGCTCCCTTCCGCACCGCACTGATACTGGAGCCGGAAGATGACGTCATCTTCCGGCTCCGGCATCCCTACGCGGCGCGCAAAGGAGCTGAAGAGGAAGCACTGAGTGCTCCCTCGCGCGCCCGCCTGCCCGACCGGCCACCCGCCCAGGGGCCAAGCAGCACCACTGGACCCCAGGGAATCCCCCCAGCATTCCAAAAGGTAAGGAGGCTGGGGGGATTACATTTTAAAAAAAAACATGTGTTAGTGTGTGAGTGAGTGTTAGTGTGTGTGTGTCTGCTAGTGAGTGTCAGTGAGTGTGTTACTGTGTGTGTCTTAGACATCAAACAGACTCACTGTTAGTGAGTGTGTGTTTGTCAATGAGAGTGTCTGTCAGTAAATGTGTGTGTCTGTTAGCTAGTGTGTATGCGTCTGTAAGTGAGAGTGTGTGTGTCTTCAGCACTTAACTTTCTCCAGCGCCGAACTCCCTTGGCGCTGGGGATCCCTCAGCCTCTCAGCTCCGAAAGCAACCGCGCACGCATTACTCAATGCTTTCCTATGGACGTTCAGTGTGCTCCTCTAGCTGCTGTCAGTGAGACAGCCACTAGAGGCTGGATTAACCCTCAGTGAAACATAGCAGTTTCTCTGAAACTGCTATGTTTTCAGCTGCAGGGTTAAAACTAGAGGGACCTGACACCCAGACAACTTCATTGAGCTGATGTGATCTGGGTGTCTGTAGTGGTCCTTTAAGTGTGTGTGCATCTGCATGCACTGCGTACATACCTGATGCAGCCCTGTAACCCCTGCGACCAGGTGCCCACCGCCATGTGTTGCGCCCGGCCCAGCGGGGGGGGATACATTTTCGCACCGGGGCCCCATAGGTCATGTGTACGCCACTGCCCCTGCCCCTCCATGTGTCTCATCCCATCCCCTCCAGCCTTACATGTGTATCATTACCCCCGCCACCCCTCCATGCTTCTAAAGCCATCCCCCCAGACCTCTGTCTCATTAGCTCCCTAAGCCCTCCATGTGTCTTATTAGCACACCCCCATGTGTCCCTAGAGCCCCTCTTCCAGCCCTCCACGTGTCTCATTCCACACCCTCCAGCCTTTCATGTCTCATTAGCCCCTATCCCTCTATATTTCCAAATCCATCCCCCAGCCCTCTGTGTCTCAATCCATTCTCCCTAACCCTCCATGTGCCTTATCTCCCTCAGTCCTTCCATACGTCCCTATACTCCCTCCCAACCCTTCATGTGTCTTATTAGTTCCCCCCTTCTCCCAGGTGTCCCATTAGTTCCCCCTCCAAGCCTTTATTTGGTGGCCGCGCACTGGCCCGATAGTGTGCCAGCCCACCGGGAAGTTTCCTGGTATCCAGGTGGGCCAGTCCAGCCCTGTTGGCTTACCTTTCGATTTTCAAATTACCCATACCACTACTACCCAGCTGTGAAATTACCATCAGAAGGATATCCTGCAAGTGGGAATCTTACACCACTATATGCTATTTTACCTAGAGCTCTATGAGATGTGAGTTGGCACTTTTATACCTTTGTGTTGTCTGTAACTCACGTGATTTACCATATTGCACTATTGGTTCCTCCTGTCTTCTGTTTTCCTTCATACGCTGACATTGATTGGAACTGGTTCAAGGACTTCAGACAAAATATCTGAAGAACTGTTGTTTTTTTGGGACTGTTTCACACCATTGGTATTTCATTGGACTTTATTTTATTTGATTTTATATGTGGTTTCTCCATTATAGCACCTTTTTAATAGCTATTCTCACTTTATATTGGATTTCTTGCGCAACCTATATTTTTCTGTTCCGTTATCTAGTTACTTTAGGGTTAGGGAGAAACCCTTCAGGAGTGCTGCCTCCCTTACGTCTATTTGGACAGTTGTCTAGCGCTGTTCCATTCGCTTTGTTTTGTATTTATAGGCAAAACGTGTGGAAACTGTGTGAGGCAATGGTGAGTACCAAGATATATTAAATTGATTATACCAATGTCTAATTAAAGATTGTTAATTTATCACTTAATGAGTTTGTTTTATACTTTCACTATGCTTTTGCCTACAAATGGTTATTTGTGATGTGATGTAGCTTGACAAACACCCTTTAAGGGGTCAAAACGTTGCGGTATCTCACTTGTCCCAATAAACGCATTTGAAGATCCTTGGAGTGCCTGGATCCTCTTTCTACTACTGAAATCTACTCCGTTAGGCTGGTGCTGGCCCTTGTTCAAGTTTAGCATCCAGATCTTCATGTGATTGGAGTGCGGTTATTTTTATTCTTTTTTTCAAAGGTTTGCATATTGTGACTTTGTGTATTAGGCATTGACTACATATACGTTTATTATTATGTAATGACTAAATATAAATAATTTTCAGTGCATCTCATGGCTTGCCTTTACTCCATGGAGTGGTCATCTTTGGCACAATTTAGATAAAGCAAGGATACCAAAAAGGTAGGTTCCCAGATGTTTACAACTACAGCTTCCATGATGCTTTCTCATTCTAAAGGCATTCTGTAGGCATGCAAAGCATCGTGTGAGTTCCAGTTCAACATCTGGGGATCTACCTTTTGGGCAGCCCTGTGCTAAAGCATTACCTATCTGCAAATATCCTGTACAGTTTGAAGGTCTGAAGCCATACTAGAATGACTGTTTTTTGTTTTCTAGCACTTGCACATAATGTCAGAATTATTTAACATATGCCTTTATTTTTGTCCAATAAGCCGTGTTTCCAACCAAAGAAGTCTCTAAAATGGCTACTCTCATAGAGGAAGGACAATCCAATAATATTTTATTAAATAATAAAAGTTGATGGTAGCTTTTCTTTAAATGAGACACACATCGTGAACTCGTATTACAGGTACTGCAAATTTCCAGTGTGAAAATATAGACTCTATACAAAGTGATACCATTAGTGACCCTTTAATTTGAATTGTAACCACTAAGCATGGTCTTCCTTTTGTTTTCTCCCCGCCTGGTGAGCATATGTTCCACAAAAACAAATTACACATAAAGGGACACTATAGGGGACATGACCGATGTGGTTTTGGTGCCTGTTCCCTTGTCAAGGTTCAATGGTTTACTCTCCATTTAGCATACATACTGAGCCCTGGAAGGCTCCAGCCCCCAATAAAATAAAATTGTAGATGCAGAGTTATCATTTACTTCACACCATACCAGGGGTAAAGTACAGCGATAGACAGAGCGCATCTGGGCATTCCCAGCCTATTACTGCATGCATACTCTGGTATGTATTGGTAAGGCGTGAGGCCGATCATAACTCTGTTTTTGTCATATAGTAATTGGGGACTGGAGAGTTAACCATTCAACATCGATGGAGGACTGCATGCAACTTAACCATTTTAACCAATTGAAATGACTGTGGCGCATATAGTTTTCCTTTAATAGGAAGAACATTAGAGCTTCTCAATACATACTAGCCACTCGAAATTCCTCATCTTTAGATTTTAAATGGTTTATGGAAGAAATAGTCTCTATGGCTAAAAACCAAGTTTATGGCCAACTTCCATCTTGCCCCCACATTAAATATTCACTTTGACATGAGACTCTCCCTAGGATGAGATTTCAGAATTCTGCAGTTTTTTTGTGTGTGGATATCCTTTAGTTTAAGGAGATAAAAACACTTAAAATAACAAAACAGACTATAATAACCCCATAAATATTTACAAGCAATTATGCAATAGCTTGTTAAATTGTTATGGACTGTTAAAGCTTGCTAGTTACCTTTATTAACCTTGATAAGTAAATATTTGTTATATTTAACATCTTTTTTGTGTTACTGCTTAATTATTTTTTTTCTTTTTCTTTTTTCTTTGCTAATGAGACATCACAGTGGCTAGTGCTCCAAGCTTGCTGTGTCTTTTGGTACCTTTTAAATCTTTAAGTTCCCAAGTTTACTTCCTCAGGGAATAAACTGGTTTCCTCTTCCTCTCTAGTTTCCGCTTTGATTGTCTGTTATGGATAATATTTAGGTTGTTGAGGCTTTAAAATATTTTAATTTATGGGGGCGGAGCCAAGCAGCTGAGCAGTCACGCTTCATGAGAGCTCATGGCAATTAGCGCTATATTAACCCTAATTGGGCCACAAAATCTCTCCATATCTGCTCCAACGGTGCCTCCTGATACTCTGGCATCGTGATGGGCCGGAAAAATAAAAAATTAAAGCCTGACAAGCCATGTCCGGGCCTGCACATCGGCGAAAACTACTCTGAAGGTGTCCGATTACTTTTACCAGGAGGATGAAGATGCTGAAATGCCCGCTGCACAACCCCTAAAACCGGTCACCATGGGCCCGATATCTCGACAATCACCACAGAGGTCCTGACTACACTCTTGACGGGCCTCTAGAACACCATACTGGCGGACACAGCAAAGATCCGCGAGGAAATACGAGGCCTGTCGCGCAGGATGAGTACCTTGGAGGGAACCACCGGGGAGCATGCCAAGCAAATTACCTCCATTACAGGAGACTGGCCAATTACACAAGCAACACAAATCTTATGACCAACGCTTTGCTATGATGGAAGACACAAGGCGCAGACCGAACATGAAAATAAGAGGCATCACAGAAGATATACCTGCTGGTGAAATACCTCACCTCCTACGGCGACTTTTCACTAAACTGCTGCCCCCGAGACAGGGTAGGGCAGTGGGCCTGGAGGGATCCTTCCATATTCCCAAGTCACCCAAGGCTCCAAAGGGGACCCCCTAGGGACCTGGTAGTTCGCCTCCTGAATGGACAGAACCGCAATAATGAGTGTTCAAAGACCGCACACCATATGACTTCGAAGCCATGCACCTCACTTTCTACGCGAATCTATCAGGATACACTCTGGCATGGAGAAGAACTCTGGCACCCTTCATAGCTCTGCTCAGACACCACAAGATACAATACCGCTGGCGAATGGCACATAGGCTCCAGGTCCTTAAGGACAATGTTACACAGGACATTCAAGATCTCACGGAAGCAACCGGGCTGCTGGCTACTCTGTGCCTGCCTCAGGATTCTCTGGTGACCACAGGGCAAGACGTGGCAGAACGAGCCCCAACCGCGCTAGAGGTCCCCAACCGCCTTCTGGCACAGCGAACATTACCTGAACAACCGGGTGAATCGGTGACCACACCGGAGCTCAAGGCCAGAATGGCCACCCTTAACTAGAGGGAATATTTCAACACCAATACATTCCCATCACCCCTCGATACACAACATCACAAGCTAATAATGCTATCTAGCCTCATCAAAGGCGTAAACCCTCAAACTTTATAACCCCTATAGTATTCATGACCAGGCCCTCCCAATTCAGCTTATAAAGCCCTTGGAAGCCCCACATATGGAGTAACGACCTAGGATGACCCCTAGTAGTTTAAACATTTTTGTATATACACTTAGTCTCACGTTCAGCTTTTACTCATCAACTGCCCTGAACGGTGATCCTGGGCACCATCAGACTGACTGAAATATGCTGAAACACGGCATCATAGCAAGCCATCAGACCCCCTGAATTCAGCCTAGCAACTCCTTACACGCAATTGGCTAATATTTGTTTTCACCTAGTTTTAACTGCCCCCTATTCATAATGTTAATGGTCCCAGCGGTCATACCTTTGTCAGTTTTTAGTTTGTTAAACTCTTTTTTTACTTTTATTTTCTATTAGGCACTGCTGTCTTAGCACTCACTTTGCAAAAATCTTCTGTCTAACTCGCCTGAAACACATGTGCATGGTCAGTGCAGGTTAGCCACAGTATATACAAATTGGTAGTTTATGCAGCTCCTATATGGTTTACCGACCAATGAGATGTAACAAGCCTAACCACAATACTTTTTCAACACCCGAGCCTCATCTCATACTCCTGCCTTATAAGCCTGTTTTACAAGTAGTCTCCACATAATCACTCAAATGTCTAGGCAGCTAATATTGGAGACAGGCTGTTTTTCTACCATATTGTAAACAGTAGATATGTTAGACCAGCATGTGACCTAGCTACTTAAACAAAAATGTGTACAGTAATTTTCTATGCCCTGTACTTGTTAACACGTGTATATTCTCATCCTTGCTACTGCTGTTGGCACTGCAAGAAAGTATGTTAATTCTTTGCACCACAAAAATAAAGAATTAAAAAAAATATGTATTTTAATTTAGTTTTAAAAACATGCTACAAGAGTTGTGATATGGCCATTTCTGATATTACAGACTGAAGAACAGTATGATGAATATTAAAAGAGAAAAAAAAATAGCTTGACTACATTATTGTGTAACTATGGAGAACTTATCTTAATCAGATTGTCTACTCTGGGCCTGTGCATGTATAATAAATGTTTGCTTAGCTTAGTTTGTATATCATAGCTAAACCTTGACATCTGTTGATTGCCAAAGTAAATACAGAAGCATGGACAATCTACATAGCAGCCATCTTCATCTAAATGAGATGGATTGCTAGTGACAGCAGAATGATATCGTGAGCTGAGGGTTTTGGTGTCACTTATATTTACATTTAAATCAAAATGAGGGTGCTACGACGAATGAACACAGCTGGAATGGCATGCATGCAATTGTGCGGAGGCATGCAATAACTACATTTTGTTTTGTAGATCAGCAGGTTAGACATTTTTCAAATTGAATTACAGGTTGTGAGTTGCGTACATTCAATGCGTTCGGCTACTAAAACATAAAGGATTGTTGGTAATACTTGTCAGCCGTCTTGAAAGCTCCATCGCTTTTTATGATATTATAGCATATATTCTCCCTTTACAAGCCGAACATTAATAATATTGCATTAAAGTTTATTTGTGTTACAGGTTTTGGAGAGCAGTCGTAATTTTACATGTGATTAAACCGCTAATTAGGCATTCCTAACCGCTTTACTTGGTTTATAAACCATTGAAGTATACACTAAAACACGTTCTAATGTTCTACCAAGTCTTCCACAGGTGTTAATAAAATAGGAATGTGTAATAAATTGCATTCCGATAGAAGTGATTCATGCAGTCAGCACCACCATTAATATTTTAACCTCCTCTGCCCCTCATGCTTTTTAAAAGCAGTCTGCAGGTGTGAAAGCAGAGAGGCTTAAATTGTTATTATACACACTTAGTTAAAGGTGATCTCAGACATTATAGTAAGCAGGCTGTGAACGTAATCGTTTAGTACTGAATCTGCTGTGATAGTAAAAGCACTGTTAATCTCTTTCATTTTTATTTAATGTGATCTTTATTGAAAAAAAATTTTTAATCTATAGGATGAAAAATATAGGAACCCAAGTAATTGAGATAGTTGCATGGAAGACTACAGCAAACTATTGCAATGAATATACAGATCAGTGGGGGATAATGGAATTTACACTGGAAAAGGGATTGAGGACAGATGGAATATTGCATACCAATGTATTGTTACAATATGTTAGATTGTTAAAGCTAGAACAAGGGATGCCATCGGAAGTTTCAGACTCCTTACAAAACAGATAAAAAGTAACAAAAACATATATATGTGCACACAGGTTTGCTGTCTCAGACATCCATATTTCCCCCTCCTAAATATAAATAACTTGTTTCTCTATCGGCAAGGCATCACCCACTGCTGCTCAGCTCCCCCCTGGGAATCTGATAGTGACGACAGCCTCTTTTCCTCTCTGGATGAAATTGGTGCATTTGTGGTGATTTCCTTAAGTGCGCTTATCCAGTTGCCCAATAGAATGTTTCTCAGTTAGAGGCATCCTTATTCAAGTTCCCACTTCTGCTTGGAACGATCCATAAGGCCACACACGCATATAAATATCTGCATCATGTATAGTGAAGAGGGGTGTCGAAGTACATGTGATCTTCAACTTCTGGCAGTTCCTCTCTCTTACTTAAACGAGCCCTTGGCAACACTCTGCTTGGCACGCAGGCCTGGCTCAACTTAGAGAGAGATGATCTGCCGGAAACTGAAGATCGCATGTACACACACAGTGAATCCACTAGGCACACACTCTGCATCCACTTAACACATGCACACACTCATCCATTATAAATACACTGCATACAATACATCCTTGTGGGCAGAGCTGTGTACAGGGCCTCAACATTTCTGAGGGTAGCCCTGATCCTGGCTGTGAGGTTGACTGTCCGGGAATGTTGCTGAATAAATTCATAATAGCAGGTTTTCTCTTTATAGGTATTTTTATGAATTGCGACATTTCCTGAAGTATTTTAAGGGACTTGAGCATTCCTTTACAGCAGTGGTTCCAAACACAGTCCGCAACTACCCCCTAACAGTCCAGGATTTAGGGATTACCCAGTTGTGTCTAAGGTGTTTTTAGAAAGAAAGAAAAAAACCTAACACTTTAGACCAGGGGTTCCCAATTAATTTTTCCTGTGGAACCCTTCTTTTTTTTTTTGTATGTGCTGGTGTCTGTGTATCAAGGTATGTGCGTGTATCTCACACACAGATACACACATACAGTGGCACAGGCACCTTAACATGTGTATCTGTGTTTGCATGTGCCAGTGTGTGTATCTGTGTGTATGTATTTATCTGACACACACACACACACACATACACTCACGCACTGGCACGTACATGCACACACATACTCACGCACTGGCACGTACATGCACACACATACACTCACGCACTGGTACGTACATGCACACATATACACTCACGCACTGGCACATATGTGCGACTTACCTTTTTGCTTCCTTCAGGCTACTGGCTAAGGATGGTGTGCCAGGTCGGCAGCTACTCACTCCCCGCTGTGCTCCCGCTCTCCCTCCACCCGGCGCGTTCTGTCTGGGAGGAAGTTCTGTCACTGCCTCCCAGCATCCCATACAACAGGGGTCCGGTTGCGGTCTTATACACCCGCGGCACCTGACCGGACCCCTGTTTAGCGATACCCATTGGGTGTCCCTAAATGCTTGGGCCACCCGATTGGCAAATCCCCACATAACCCCAATTTTGTTCTCGTGGAACACTAATTGGGAAACATTGTTTTAGAAACAACATGGTAATCACTAAATCCAGGACTTGCCAGACGCATTAGAGCTGCACATATATAGAATGCTGTTGACTTTTTTAAGACTTGCTCAATGGCCTGAGTTTACTTTGAGTGTACAAGCACGTCTATTCTCTCACTCTACAAAGCTAATTTAGCATGTCGTGGAACTGGAGCCCCAAATCAGGAATGTCTTCCCTACTCAGGGACTGTAGATTGTCCTTGTCTGAATATACCATGTTAATGGAGAGACAGAACAGTGATTTGGGGGAGAATATAATCAGGCATATATAAGAGGATAATGATTGGGATATATAGATATAGATCCCATTGGCACAACTTAATAATACAATACTGAGCACTCTGGCATCATTATTTTTTTTTTTAATTGTTAAATAATTTATTTTATTATATTTTATATTTTTTTCATACACACACAAGATGCAGAATATTAAATATTCCGAAGTGTATGATATTTTAAAGTTTTATGTATTTTGATTATTGTTAAGGTCTCTTTACAGACCACTTTTCATTTAATAAATATTAACCAAATATGTCCTAACTTGAGCAGTTCTGCATACTAGTACAAAAGTGTTGAGGGCCCTGGCCCTATGAGCTTACAATCTAGCATGTGTCACGGTGATGCACAGAAGGTAAAGGTACTGTGTGGAAGAGGAAGATTGGCTGTGGGGGCAATACATAGAAAGAAGGGATGTGTTATGTGAGGCAGGGATATGAGACTAGCAACTGTAGAAATCCCTCACCCGTTCATAGCCGAATGATCCACTTCTTTCTCAGGCAATACGTTGTCATAGTTGACATTATTTTTTTTAAAGTTTTTATATTGGTTAAAAGTAAAAGCTGTATTTACAGATCTTCCCTAAACATAATGCTATGTAAATGGCAGTAAGGCATGCATTAAGGCATTGATGGCACTCTCTCCGTGCCATAACATTCTGACTTAATGTGTCTGCTGTTGTGTGCTCTGCGTGTCATGACATAAAGTCACCAAATAGCATTAAAATTAAAAGTTAAATTGAAATTTACAAGGCCAACAACGAACTCTCTCTGGAAGGGGCGTCTTCTGCGTTGAGCAACTAATTACCTCTTCAAATCCTAACACCCATTCGTTCCTTACAACAGCCAGCTGCACAGCAATGCTCACAAGACTCCCATTTCTACAGGATAGGTAGTTTATATGCAAATAGCACCTTTTTGTTCATACCTCAGCTCACATTAAAATAACGATTGTTTGCCGATTGTAGTTTTTGTTCCATACACAACGTTAAACGTAATGGGAAAATTGAGAACCAGATGCTTTGAAGCTTGACAGTGGGTCTGTGATAAAAGACGCTTGTGATTACCAGCGAATCTGGGGATTGTTTGTCGAAGCAGCTGCTGTCTTCAGAAAAATTGTATAAATAAGGCTGACCTTTTCTGTATTGTATCTGTATATACTGTATAATATTTCCCAGCAGGGATTTGGTTTGTTTATTTTTTGTTGATGATTTCTTTTTCTTTTTTTTTTTTTGTGTCTTTTTATATGGAAATTACAGAAACTTTTTACTCTGATATCCACTGTATAACCTATGTAGTATATCTATAAGTAATACAATAAAAGTTGGAAGACATTTGAAGAGGTTTGATTACACAGCATCTCCAGCAACACATCTGTCTGATGATAGATATTAGAAATAGAAAAGAGCACTCTCACCCACTTGCGTATATTTGTATTTCCTGTGCGTACCATTTTTCTTAAACGCCCTGAAAGTTCTGTGTGTTACACTTTTATTTTACTAATCCTGACACTGGGTTGTTTTTTGGGTTATCAAGAGGACTGAGAGGAAAACCATGACCTTAAGAGGTCTGGTTTATAATTTAGAGGGGTGAAACTGAGAGCTGTTTTAAAAAATCTTTTTCTTTTTTAAAAGCAAGAAAGCTGTGAGATTTGCACAATATTCTTACCACATCACCTTTGTGAGGAATAATTCGAGAGAGCGAGAGAGTACTTGTTTGTTTTGATGTATATCCATGCTCTAAACTACCACGGGGAGTTGCTTAGACTCGATGTTGTCTTAGAAAATGGGAGGTCAGGAGGGGGGGGCCTGACTGCCATGCTGATCAGTCGCATCTGAACAGAGCCCTGTGCAAAAAAATAATAATCTGTGATTTGCCCTATTTGATGAGTTGTTTTTTTTTTTTTTTTTAATTTAAAATAATGGACACTCCTACTACTGGGGTCACCGTACATCTCTTCAAGCTAATTGATTCAGATATTTTTGAGTATCCTGGATAGATTTCATAAAGGACGATCTGGAGGCCTAGTTTGTTGTGAGTGTGGGAGTTGAGGCCACTCTAGTCATGCTCATTTACTGAAGTCACAGGGTGCAAAGCAGAGTCCCAGTTTCTGCCAGTGATGGTTACCTTGGCTCAATACCCTAGATTTTCCCAACCAGTGCTGGTACCACTGAGGTATACCAGAGCAATGCACTGACTGGAGTATAGGCCATCCCAAAAGGCAGATGTCGCTTGCACCTCCAAAACCAGATGATATGTATGTGTATATATATGTATGTGTATATATGTATGTGTGTATATATATGTGTGTGTGTATATATGTGTGTGTATGTGTGTTTGTGTGTTTGTAATGCTTTGGCCCGGCTAGACAAACATTCTGTCAAAGGTTCAGACGTGTCTGGGTCTCAGCCCATCCTGGTCCTCCCATTGTTTTTATAGAGAAACCTATGCATATAATTCAGCAGTCATGAGTAGTTTTAAAAATATCAAAACCTCCAAATTTATGGTTAATTTAACAGATCTCTAGTAGTTTGTCATTTTATTATTTTATAGGGTGAATCTACTTGTTGCCATTTGCTAGTGACCTTAGAATTATGCAGGGTGCACGAACAAAAAATGTGAAGTGAATTTTACATTTAAGGTCAAAAAAGACAAACTAGAATAGCTTGGTAAGTTGGTTATACCAGTTTTACTGTTTTGGCCTTCAATTTTACATTTGCTTTAAATTCACTTGCAAGTTCCTGTATGTTTTAGTCAGAGTGCATGGGGGAAACTAATATGTGTGGTGACTTAGTTTCTACATGGAAGTAATAGTAGAAGAGAGTTGATTAGGCAGGTGAAACATAGTTTAAAAAAAAATAAAATTCAAATTTGTATTCGTAATGACATTCTAACAGAAATTCTTGGCTTTGTTTTGTCTGGAGTGATTTATGGGTAGATCGCTCACATGAATATTAAGCTTTCAAACAGTTGTTGCGTGATCAGTTTTAGCGCAGGTCAGGTGAAACACTTGCATGTTATGATATATATTACTTTTTGATTCATCTGTCTGTGTAGGAGAAAGAGAAGGATGTGAGAAAGGAAAGTAAGCTCATTAGCTGCCTTTTTGCTTCGAACATGCCATGAACTAAAACACTTGTTCTTAATAAATACTTATGAAAGAGAAATTGACTGTCCCTGTTCATTTTTCTGCTCAGACAGCAGGATTCCGTTTGGCCTACTGGGAAGCTGTTTGAACAATGCAAGGAAAGCAATGTATCTTGTTTAGTGTCCTGTCTAGTCCCATCAGTGAGTTTAATGCAAAATCCTAGTTAGACAGGCTTTATTTTGACATTTAATCATTAACCAAATATAATTTATGCAGTGTTTTTGCAAGTCTGCATTCTCCAAATGTGACCTGTTTCTAAGTTAAAGGGACACATCATCTGTTCAGACAATGATTATGTCGCTGTTTGGTGTGTTTTATGAAACCAGAACGCTCTTTAATGTTCTTTTACCAGCAGATTACTGTTTAGATTTCTGGTTTTATCTGCGAGAGAATTTTTTTTTGTTATTCTGTAAGACTTTATTAAAACTAACATGGTCATTTACTAAAGTGAGGATTAAAAGTGAATTTCAATGGTCAATATAGCTGTACTAGAAAAGTTCAAGTCAGCTATGCTTTTAGTTTGGCTACTTTGGCCTTAAAGGATCGCTATAGGGTGATGAACAAAAACCTGTATTCCTGACCCTGTAGGGTTAAATCACCATCTAGCCCCCCTGGGCCCCTCATGCCTCCATAAATGTAGCAAAATCTTACTGTATTCAAGCCTGAAGCTGTAGATCTGCATGCTGTTTGCCTCAGAAAAACAAGCTACCTGTTGACATCATCAGAAGTGTTGTTCTGAGCCAATCACAATGCTTCCCCATAGGATTTGCTGAGACTGTGAAGGAGGCAGATCAGGGGCAGAGCCAGCACGATTTAAACACAGCCCTGGTCAATCATTATCTTCTCATAGAGATGAATTGAATCAATGAATCTCTATGAGGAAAGTTCAGTGTCTGCATGCAGAGGGAGGATATACTGAATGTTTGGATGCATTTTAGGCAGCCATGACCCAGGAAGGATCTCTACAAGCCATCTAAGGAGTGGCCAGTGAAGTTATCACTAGGCTGTAATATAAACACTGCATTTTCTCTGAAAAGACAGTGTTTACAGCAAAAAGCCTGAAGGTAATGATTCTACTCGCCACAACAAATTCAATAAACTGTAGTTGTTATGGTGACTATAGTGTCCCTTTAAATGTAAAATTTACTTTGTATTATTCTCACTTTATTGAATAACCTGACAATGAAATACCCTCAGCTGTCTTTCCGGCTACTAGAGATATACAATCTGTTCAAAAAGTAAGGTATAGCTTAAAGAGATTCTCTAAAGACCAAAAAACTTTAGGTTAAAGGGACACTATAGTCACCAAAACAACTACAGCTTATTGTGTACCTCCTTTTCTTGTACCTTTTCGTGTGTGATTTATTCACTTGTATATGGATTGCTCACTTACTTCATATTAACAAGTCATCTCCTGTCTGAGTCACCATATTTTGCAAACAAAACAAAGGATAAATAAAAATCTCAAATAATGCATTTCACCAAAATGTGAAAAGTTTGTCATCTGTGGCTAAAGATTTTAAACCGTGCTAAGTCTTTTAGATGGTAAATACACAAACAAAACAACTCAGAAATTAGTTGCATGTGCAGAAAGCAGATACTTCAGATGATATCCTTGCTTTACATGGGTTGGATAGGGGGGGAACTGAGATGCAGTTCCAAAATCAGGATTGCCCAACTGGAATGGAATGTATGAGATCAGATTCTTATTGAATATACACTTTTTATTTTTTCCTCACTCTTTTCTTTCATCAAGCTATCATATATTAAGGAGATTTAAACATGGAGCTATGATGGGTGTTAGGAAATGAAAAGGGCAACTCAATAATGCTTAGAATTTGCTAACACGCCTATAAATCTAAGGATTCTCCATGAACACTTGCTTTACATTTTCACATAGACATCCTGTCTCTAATTTTGTTTTGAATGTCACATCCTTCTGCTCAAGTGCCCTCAACATTGCTTCTATCCATCTCCAGGCAGGGAAAATTAATCAAGCAATAATCTGCTCTGTAAACTATCTAGCACTGAATTCTACATAAATTATCAATCACAATAATGAAAGTGGCTGTAAGTATTATTTGTGGTATGTGAAATATGTCCGACAATATTATCCTTCTTTTTCTGACTAGTTGCTGCTGTGTAATGCTTGGACTTATAATTGGGATCTCTTAAATATTCTGATCTGAAAATGCAATGTCTTGATCAGCTGTTGCAATTTAGAAAGCAAGTGTACCCCCCCCCCCCTTGTAATCTTCATGAAAGTGTATTTAGTTATTTAACTGGTTACATAAAATTAAAATATAATGCTTGGAATAGGGCCAATGTGACATCCAGATTGTGTGTGGGGGGGGGGGGAGAGGGAAGGGAAAAGTTTGGTACTTATAATGAAATATTTAACATTTGAAGGCCCATGGCACTTGCCAGTCCTTAAGATTTAATTGTCACTAGAAGTCATAGTATGCTCACCAGGGTTGAATTTCCACTCGCCAATGACTAGTGATGAGTGTAAATTTTGAACCTTGTGTATATATTAGAGAGAGAAATTCAGGCTTGTTCATGGCAGCATATGTTAAAAGTAGCTTGTTCCCTCTAGGCTGATATGATTGGGAACAGAAAATGTCTTATTTAACATGCATCCAATTTCCTTAGTTTCTGTTCCAAAGCCTAATTAAAAAAAAATAAAAAAAATCCCATGATGTTGTCAGGGATATAGAATTGGCAAGCAAACTTTGGGGTTTATTTACTAAACCATAAGTTGCAAAGTTTAGTATTAATTTTTTTTATATTCTTTATTTTTCTTGTGCATATGATAACAGGCGTGTAGAGCCACAACAACATCTACAAGCATTTTCAAGACATTTCAAAGTGTGGCAGTTTGGTCGGCACACTTTTGTATAATCATGAAAATAACAAGCTGTTAAACATTGCTTTGAGAACATAACATGCTAGTGTAAGTAGGCATATTAAAAATGAGACGTGAGTTTAATCTAACATGCTAATCTAACCACAGGCTGAGTTAAGACCTACTGTGTTGGCTGTAGCGTGGTTCAAGTAGGCCAGGCTAATGCCGATCGCTTATATAACATAACACATCATGCCAGTGTGATTAGGCGTGTCAAAAGTTAAACGTAAGTTTGATAAAACATGCCAAATTAACATGCTAAATTAATAACAGGCTGAGTTAAGACATACTGTGATTGTTGTAATATGGTTCAGTTAGGCCAGGCTAATACAAGTTGTTTATTTAACATAACATGCTAGGGTAACTAATCGCATTAAGAGTTAAACATAAGTCTGATAGGACTTGCTATATTCACTACATGCTGTGTCAAGACATACTATATTTCACTGTGGTGTGATCCCGCCAGGACAGGCGTTTAGTTATGTACTTGGTTATACTGTCTGGGTGCTTAGAGTAGGTTTGTCAGCAGTGGCACAGGGTTCGGCAACAGTTAGAGAGCGTCTGTTTGGAGGGGCCAGTGATTCAACCGATACCTCTGGTGGGCACCCGTATGCAGTCTCTGCTCCGGTCGGTTGTAGAGTGTGCGCGGTAGGTCGGGCCTCTTGGGGCTCCCGGTCTTGCTGCTGGGTGGAAGTGGGGTGGGGATAATCCCCTTTCCCCGATGTCACGTTGGGATTGTGCCGCCCGGGTACCCCTGGGCTGGGAGTCCACCCCGGCGCTCAGCTGCACGGGTCCCTGGGTTGTAGCTGTGGCCTGTAGGGGTTGAGCAGAGCTATACCGAGCGCTGGCTCCCATTCCAGGTGAGTCTCCTATGTGGGTGGCTGGTTTAGCAGTCTCGCTCTTAGGACTGTAGGGGTAAGTGCTTGTACCTGGGCAAAATGGCTTCCTTGTCCGCTTATGGGATCGTTGGTATGTGTGTGGCCCGGCTGCCTTTCCTGACGCCTGTAGTGGTTGCCTGTACTGGAGGCGTCGGGCTGCTGGGCGAATCCACGTGGCCACTATTTTCACCGCAAGGTGGAAGGCTATCCCGCGGTTGCACAGCATAGTCCATAGGCCCGCACAGAGCCTATTGAAGTCCCCCAAGGGGTTCGTGGGTGGTTGGGCATGTGTGCTCCGTTTCCTGGGCCCCTGCTGGGCGGCCATCTTAGGCTGCGTTTCAGTGGCTTGGTGCCTCTGTAGTCGGCTCAGACTGTTTGCGCCGTCTGTTCCATCCTGTCAGTCTAGGCTTGCTTGTTTTGTCGCTGAAGGGCCTCGGTGTCAGGGAGAGCGACAGCCTCTCCCCGGCCCCTGTCCCAGTAGGCCGCACTTTCTTTTGGCCCCACTGGCCCCGACGGGCTTCAGGGTGGTATCAATCTGTTCAGCGGTGCACCCCCGACGTGGGTAGTGCACCCTCAGAGGTATGTGAGTGGTCTAGTTGCAGCTTTTGCCCCAATTGCTGCCCGCCGGGCAGGAGCTCATGCTACACACATCTGCACGGCTTGGTGGTTCGGCTCCGTCCCCCCAAAGTTCAGTATTAAATAACAAAACAATGCAAGTTGGTTTTTTAATTCACCATTTGCAGTTTAGTGAATATCTCTATTCCTATTCTAAGGTAAAAATTGCTGTTGAATTTTTTTTTCTCAATAAGATATTCTTTCTGTATCCCAATACTAGTTGTATTTAAGCGGTTTTTAACTTTTTAAAAAAGCAAAAAATACGGTAATTGTCTTACTATTTCCTACTGTCTGAAGTGGTGCATAGAAACTAGATAAAAAGAACTGTCAAAGATTAACAGCAGGCAATGGCTTTGGTGTCTTTCAGATATCATATAGCAGCAGGTCTATCTATATACTTCCAAGTCTTAGTCTTTCCACAGCTAGTCCACAAGATAAACCAATCAGGGGTGCACCTTTAATGATTTTTTTTTTTTTTTAAACTGCGAGAGGAGTTATATGGCATCCTCTAGTGTCCCTCTGTGGTATTTACATGTCATATCAAAGACATTACCCATTTTTTGAGTCGCTTAAGAAACTTAAAATTTTTCAGGGGAAATAGCTTACTTTTTTTTTTTTCTGGTTTTGTGAACTATCCTTATGTATGGCAATGGCATTATATTGTTTACGTAAAAGACTAAAGTTCAAGTTCAACCTTTAAAACCTATTTCTTTGTTGTTGATCCAACCCTCCTTACCTAGAATCCAGCTTAGAGCGAAGCTCCCATTGCTGCCTTCCACGCCCTGTCTAGCGTCACTCATTTTCTGAGGGCCAATAAAATGGTTCTTTTGAGCCATGGAGTGGGGGTGATTTAAAAAAAACAACAAACAAAATGCTTAGGACTAGAGTCACTTGCCTAGCAACTTTAACCTATTTTTCAAAATATTTCTGAATTTTGTGTCACCATAGTTTCACCTGTCTATGCAGTTTACTATTTTATTTCTATTGTTTGTTGGACCAGGTAAAGGGTGTGACGTTAAAGTGTATTTGCTTATTTCCAGATATTTCGACGAAAAGTGGTAGAACTGGGAGAGAAGCTGCTTCCTGCATTTAATACTCCAACTGGAATTCCTTGGGCATTGTTGAACATCAAAAGGTAAAGCAGTATACCATCAAGTATTACAATTTTGCCTAGATCATTTTATCATTGTTTATTAATTGGTGTTCAAATCCAGTGTTGCAGTCTCTTGCTATACTTAACAGGTTTGTTGCCTTTGCCATCTAATCCTCGTTTTATTTGAAAACCAAAGTAAATCCAAAACATGCAATAGTTATTTATTGTGGTGTGCTTTTTCTGGACAGACGTGCGCCTTAAAATGCATGCTAGTATGTATGTATGTGTATTATTATTATTATTATTATTTTTTTTTTTTTTTATATAGCGCCAAAAAATTCCATAGCGCTGTACAATGGGTGGACACCAACAAACATGTAATTGTAACCAGACAAGTTGGACACACAGAAACAGAGGGGCTGAGGGCCCTGCTCAATGAGCTTACATGTTAGAGGGAGTGGGATAAAGTAACATAAAATGTAAGGATAGTATTAGGGAAGTAGATTGGTAGAATAGTATTCACTGAAGACTTAGTATGGGTGTTTTTTTTTTTTTTTTTTTTTTTTTTTTTTTTTTTTTTTTTTGCAGGAGAGGAATCAGTTGGGAGCCATTAACAGTTTAATTGATACGCTTTTGTGAAAAAGTTAGTTTTTAATGATTTTTTTTCAAGGAGTGGAGACTAGGTGAGCGTCTAACAGAAAAGGGAAGGGAGTTCCACAGGAACAGTGAAGCCCTCAGAGAAGCGTTGAAGGCGAGCATCAGAGGTGGGAGTATGAACGGAGAATAGACGTAGGTCTTCGGCAGAGCGTAGGGGCCTAGATGGGACATACTTGTGTATTAGGGAGGATAGATAGGTGGGAGTAGCATTATGTATAGATTTGAAAGCAAGAACCGGTATTTTAAATTTTATTACATTACATTTTAAAATAGGTGAGTTTAGAATATTGTTTTTAACTTCCCTGGTAGAATCTGTTTAACAGTGTACATGGGTGAGGGGAGCAGAACGTTTGTATTTTTACTTACACGTGTTGTGTAAGTAAAAAAGATACAAATAACCCATGTTGGCTGTGATCATGTGGGCATTTTCTTCTAAGGATTAACTATGCACACTTGGAGAAATATGGACATACTTTACTCCATAAAACCACAATTTGTGATCAACGCCACATTCCCAACTTGCGTTATTACTTTTGCTTCAAAATATATATTTTTTCCACTTCCTGACGTCCTTCCAGCACCCATAAAGCAATGATAAGTTCATAAATGGTAAATTAAGTTTAATAAGCTATATGGATAGCTGAGTCACTTCCTGGTTTTGTGAGAATCCATTTCAGAAGCTGCACAAAGATATAGATACAGCACTCCTCTATATTTTTTTTTTTTTTTTTGTACTAGAAATACATAAATAGTACATTGCCAGAACAGCACTGCGTTTGAAGAAAAATTGAACCATATAAAAGGATTACATATTTTACAGTACCCTTATAGGAGTACTTTCCCTCCATTTTTTTCCACAGATCATTTGAGAAAAAGTAACTCGTAGAGAGAAAAACTGGATGTGCAGTTAAAAAAAAAAAATATAATATATATATATATATATATATATTTATTTATGGTTTTATTTTTTTTTACTTCTAATATAGTTTTGTTTTGACCTATTAAATTATTTTATTCTAAAGCAACTATTGTCGCCATCAGGGCATTTCTCTATTTTACATAGATTGATAGAGCTGATTTGCCCACTTGTGTAGCGGTAGCCGGGAGCGACCTAAACTCTCCCTTGTAAATGTAATTTTACAGGGGGTGAACATCTTAAGCTACATATTTTTATTGTCCTCCAGCATCTGAGTCAGTGTAATTTTCTCACACATGGGCATACAGCACATCTAGTGCCGACAGAACCTAGTGTTTTACTCAGTTCTGTTACATTTGAGCAAAAGAAAGCTCTAAAAAAAATGTGAGTGCATTGTCTTGTTAAGAGTTTCATTTCCTATATCAGTCATATAGCACCTACTTTTGTTACATATTTTAATATGGATCCACTAAAATATATATATATATATATATATATATATATATATATACACACACACACATATACACACACACGCCCCACCAAGACGGGAGTTGTAGCAGCCAAGCTGAACATAGAGAGCTTTATATCACTCTTGTGGCTATATCTGTTTTATTATTTTTTTTTTTTTTTTTTTTTTGGAAATCCTACACTAATGACTAATATTTCCATGTGCTTCATGTTCTTCACATCAATGTTACTGCAATTAAAAACACCTATCTTTTAGCACAACTTCTTTTTTTTTTTTTATTCTGTATGTTGTTCCTGCTGGACGAGGATGAAGAGTAGTTTTCCAATTTAGATTTGCACTTATTTTATAAGACACACTAGTCTCTGCTTTTCTTTGTGATCTATTTTGAATTTCAGTTAAATACTGACCCAGTCTGCATGAGTATTTCATAAATATGTTATCTTCTTGAAATACTCAATACTGACAGGGTCTTGAACAGCACTTGGCAGTCAGCATAGAGAAGACATTTCTCTAGAGCTACCTTTCTATTCCATGTTTGCATTTGCATTGTGTGCCCTGGCTATGTCTTGGTAGATTGTGATGTAATTTCCTAAATTGTTAATACAATTAAAATTTTCAATGTTTTACTCAACACTGTGGTTTTAAAATATGACGGCTCCCTTACGTTCTTTTTGGAAAAGTTTACTTGTGAGTATATATGTGTACTAATACATATATACACCATCATGCACTTGGACCATTGATCTATTTGTGAGAAATCCAAAAAAGGTTTAAAT
Source organism: Pelobates cultripes (assembly GCA_933207985.1). Lineage (NCBI taxonomy): Eukaryota > Metazoa > Chordata > Amphibia > Anura > Pelobatidae > Pelobates > Pelobates cultripes. Next base: position 257,738,805 of record OW240913.1, read on the forward strand.
TCTGTTGTAAATCTTCCTTACTTTAAAATTGTCTTACTAATATTTGGAAAGAAACAGGAAATACTTAGAGTGCTCTGTAAAAGATCAATAGAGGTGTATGCTATGATCTTAGTTATACTGACTACACATCTATTAAGACAGAGAACATCTTGTTTTATCTCCTAGAGTACTGACACAAGATGCGCAGAGTGATCAATAAAGTACCAAGCATTGATTAAATTTTTAAGTTGGATGGTAAAAGCTGGTCAAGTAGTGTAGAGTTGATGTTTTAGAGAAGGCAAATAACACATTTGCATGCTATTACGTTTTTACCAGGCTTTACCAATACTGCGCTAATAGCTGTGCCTAGATCATGGGAAGTGTGTACAGCAAGCATGTCAAACTCGCGGGCTGCATGCGGCCCACAATGACCGTCTTTGCGGCCCGCCGAGCCGCGAGTACATGCTTGTGTTATAGCAGAGTAGGCACCTGCTTTCCCCATATTGCAGATGCCTACTCTGCTAACACTTACCCAGCCGGGGAGGAAGCAGGACGCTGGTGGCCAGCGAGGGAGCTCAGTGTTCCTGCTCCCTCGCGCCGTCTGAAGTGAAGCCAGGCGCCGTAATATGACCTCATATTCCGGCACCTGGCATCACTAAACCGCACGAGGGAGCAGTGAAGAGCAGCAAGGATCCCAGGGAGATGCCCCACATCAGCTCCTTAAAGGACCACTATAGGCACCCAGACCACTTCAGCTCAATGAAGTTGTCTGGGTGCCAGGTCCATCTAGGATTAACCCTGCCTGCTGTAAACTGCAATGTTTACTTTAGGGTTAATCCAGCCTCTAGTGGCTGTCTCATTGACAGCCGCGAGAGGCGCTACCGTGCGTCCATAGGAAAGCATTGAGAATGCTTTCCTATGGACTAGCTGAATGCGCGTGCAGCTCTTGCCGCACATTCAGCCGATGACGGCCAAAGGGGGAGGAGAGTCCCCAGCGCCGAGGGAGCCGGGCGCTGGAGGAAGGGGAGTGTTTAACCCCTTCCTCCAACTTCAGCCCGGCACCCTCAGTGCACTATAGTGCCAGGAAAAAGAGTTTGTTTTCCTGGCACTATCATTGTCCTTCAAGGTAAGGAGCAATAAAAAAAAAAAGTGTATAAGTGAATGTGTCTCTGTCAGTGAGTGTGTGTGTCTCTGTGAGTATGTGTCAGCAAATATGCTTTGGCACAGGGTGTTAGTGGGGGGGCTGGGATTTAGTAGAGGGTGGAGCTGTGGTTTAGTAGAGGGGGATGCTGGGGGCGGTTATACTGTACTTTTTAAAATAAACCTATGTTTCGATGAAAAGTTACGGTTTTTTTTTTGTTTGTTTTTTGCTGCGGCCCACATAAACTTAAACATTGTTTATGTGGCCCGATCCAGACTTTGAGTTTTACATGCTTGGTGTACAGGGACATAAGGGCTGTCCAGAAACCATTGTCCGGGTTGCTGTATCTCTTGTGCAGAGGGAACTCGTCAGCATTTTGGATTTGGACTTAAGTCTGCAATACTATTTATACACACAATTGCTGCTATACGTTTATGCGAGCTTTGCATCTCTTATTCAGGAAAAAAAAAATCAGAACATTTATTTTATCAAAACATTTTTGGTAGTTTAGTGGGTAAAAAAAATAAAAACAAATTACCTGTCTGAGCAAAGTTTATAATAATTACGTTATTGAGTAAAATAACTAAAACATATATAAGTATAAAAAACAAAATGTAGTCTTGTCTTTTTGCCATGCATCAGATGATTAATTTATCAAAGCTCTAATTGGTTATCCAATACAAAGTCAAAACATCATGATTCATCATCTTTCTAGAAAACTGACAGTTCTTTTTAAATTGATAGCACCAAAATGACCCAGTACCATACACATTAGTGTAAAGCAATATTACTTGGAGCAATAAAAATCATGCCGGATCCCCCCTAGCAAAAAAGGTAAACGCTATAAAATGAATACAGGAATACAATTTAATCTAGCAATTTGGATAGCACATTGTGTAGTAAGTTATGGCTAATAAACACATTTCATAACTGGATCATTGAGATGAAAAACTTTAACCCTGCCTGTGGGTGTCTTTTATGCATTTTCAAACAAGTCCTTGTCTACCAATAAAACATGGAATGTCACAGTAAAGATTATATTTGAATATTTTCTCCAAAAGTATTTACATGTAATCCTAGCTGTAGAACAAAATATGGAAATGGGAATTTTAATGCAAATGGAATGTGACAATGTCAGGTGTTCCAAATGCAAAACTTTATATGAGCAAATTCCGTAGTAATGTTCGCACATGCCAGATATACCTGCAACAAAATATTATTTCTTTAAAGCGAGCAGGCTAGCTTTAGGAAATTTTAGCACTACTTTTTTTATTTTTTTTATTCTATGACTAAATTATGTACACCTATCTGTGGTGTTTTCTCATCATGTATTGTATAAAACAATGTTTTGTTGGAATGCTACCCTGGTGAAATTATTCCATGTAGGTTACACTACTACTGCCAATTGCTGGAGTCTATGCAGTGGCAACTTAATAACATTAGGTGACTTCTAACATGTATTTAAACAGAATTTCCTCAATAACTTTGAGTTTTATGTGATTCATCTTTCACCACAGTACTGCACACATTTACTCCATTGTATTTTAAATTATTTTTGTCTTATTTTGTTTTGCCAATGTTGGCTTCATTGCATATTGTTTACATTTTTTTAAATTGAAAAATAAACATTGCAAAAAACATTACAACCATACACCTATCGTCTTGAAATTCCTCCCAAATACACAGCCATTTCAGACACCATTTATATTACCCCACCAGCTGTATAGTCCTGCTATATTCCTTGTGCCACTTTATTTCCATTAGCAATATCCTCTAGAAGCTATCCTGAAGATCTAAGGATCTTTTATGTGATTTATTTGGAAATACTCATGCTTCATTCTATATGTTCGACCAAACTTCCAACATGCATGGAACACAATAGACATTTTGGATATTTGCCCATAAGTTTCATGGTGTATACAGATTTTACACATCTTTGAGAATCATGGGTTAGATGAGAGAGAAACCTACACGGTATGTCCCATTCTTCTTTACAGACCTGTCTAATTGTTCTTGTGCATTCTAGAGATATGTACAAAAATGTAGGTATGTTTACCATGTGTCAGTGTTGCAGAAGAGAATTCCTCTCATCTGTGTGGTGTGTGTGTGTGTGTGTGGTTTTTTTATTTATTTTTTTTTTTTCGCCTTGTTTTTGTTCAAAATGAAGCCATTTTAACATGAGTGTGGATTTGAAAGTACAAAGTGGAAATTATTTTGGCTGCAGCATGTGGCTGTTTTTCATTCAGTGTTCTGTTTTGTCTTTCATAGTACCCCAGAGATATATAATGCAACACATTCGTTAATTCTTCCCCAGTGAGTGGTTTAAAATGCAATCCGTTAACTCAGGCCTCTTGAATGTGTGTGACCCTCTAAAAGGAGGCCTCATTAACTTACCAGACAAACACTATCCATGCATAGGGTGCCTTCATGCACATCCACAACCTCTAGCCTTTGATACAGAGCTGGGGCTCGGCCAATATAATAGGACATCCTATATACCTTATCCACCCTTTGGCACTTAGCTGCTTGCACTGTTCCCTGAAACAGGGTGTCCCACACCCTTATTGTACTTATCGTTAAATATCTTGTTATAACATATCTGCCCAGAATAATTATAAATTGTGCGTGAAATGTTCCTTTAGCATACGTTGTAAGTACTATGTAATGATTTTAAAATGCGTGTCTGCTGTTGTGGTAATGCACGTATAATTGTTAAATGATCGCACGAAAATAAAGAATTTTTAAAAAATAAATTAAAAAAACGCAATCCCTTACGATACTAAAGGCTTGTGGTTGCACGCAGTTGAGAATATATGGGAAGTGTAAAAAAAAAGAGAAAAAAAAATTATCCCAAGAAACTTTTTTTTTTTTCATTAGCAGGTCCATCTTTCACCCAGTAGCCAATTGTGAAATGGTTTTGAAATACGAGATTGACAGTGTTGCAGTGATGTTGGAATCCTTGTTTGAGAAGTATGCCTTTAACGGAATGTTTCCATTTACTTTGCTAAATTTTTATAGCATTTTTAATTGCATTTTCCTGCAACATCCATTACTAGATGTCTTTAAAAAGCCATTTCCTATCAACATAGCCTTAATTGTTTCTGTAAATCTAGCAGTTCCGGATGCCTGAAGGTCAATCAGGTATCGGGTGTAATTTGAAACGGTATGTTACTAGACAAAATACTATCCTAAAATGAATTGCAATTCATTTTTAATTACAGATACAAGTGTTTTTAATTAGCATTTTCAGTTAACCTTAATAATCTGGCCCAGCGTCTGCTGCTATGATTATTGAGTACGAATAATGACAAACCACACTTGACTAATGCTTAAGGGTGTCAATACAGAGCACTTGGTGAGGTGTTGATTTCCTGCCTCGTTCATCTTTTCTTCTTCTCTTCTTTGCCAGATAAGTAACCTGTCTCTATATAGGAATGTTTTGTTGGGGGGTTTTGTCTACTTGGAGGTGAAAATAAAATTGCTCTTGAAAAATGCATTATATGAATTTGGCATCTCTTAGCAGGAATGTGCACATTTCACTTTCTTGCAATGTTCGTTCATTCATTGGGTGTTCTTATCACTCTGCTGATCATATATCAAATGTGTTAAAAGCATCTTGTTTGTTCAGTAGGCTTGAATACTGCCTTGTTGTGTTTTACTTTTTCTCGGTTTACCTACTTAAGGGGTTTCCATCTAATGAAAACAATGCAGGCCTTAATGGTGTAGTGGCACTTTAATTTTTAAAAAAGTCCTAGCAAAATATAGAGTAAATTATATGTAACCCCTTAAGGGCCAATGATTGAATAATTAATCTTCAAAGAGTTACTCAAAGCACAATAATCCCCACCCCCCACCACACACATCCCACCTCATCCTAACTTTGGCAGGGGTCAGACGCTGCTGCTCTCTCTCTGTGTTACTTCCAAGATGGCTTCTTGCTTCTCTCTCCTGTGGGTACTGTAAGTCAATACCCCTGGTGCTATCAGCCATGCTATGATAGCCCCTGACTAGAGAGACAAATAGCATGCCTCCATTAATGGGCAGCTGGCTCTGCTGCCAGAATGGCAACTCGGTGGAAATTCCAGAAATTATTTCTTAAAGGATACTAGGCCATGTGTAACAGGGCAGATTTCCAACCAACCCATGTTTATGACTTGCCTAGTTGCTCTCATGTAATCTTCTCCAAACCGCTACCTTGAAGAACTGAAACGTAACACAGAATTAAAGAGACTTTACCATATTTCCCTCCAGAAAAATTATCTTAGTGTTTCTAAACTACTGCAAAGCATGTTTTCCCCCACATAAAAAAAACTACTGGGGCGCTACCCTAAAAGTGCCCCTATAGATGAGCCTCCACTGCTACAGTATATTATGTGTGCCATGTAATCTATGTCCTTTACTTGTGGAAACTGCTGCTCCACTCTAGCTCTGGGCCGTCTTTGGACCAAATTCCTCTGCTCTGGCTGGTGGCGTCTTTGGGAGGTGGGCGGGCGTGCACAGTGTAGCATTCACTGCTTTTAAAAGTAGCATTCAATGCTTCTTGAGTAAAAGAAGCCAATTGGCACATTGTGGCATTCTTGGTCCAACTATGCTTTTGGCAGGGTGAGTGTACAAGAAAAGAAGGGGAAATAATGCAAGATTTAAAAAAAAATAAAAAATTCATAGTAATCCTTTCATTGTAAAGCTTTCCTATATAGTACAGGGGTTCTCAACCCAGTCCTCAGGACCCCCCTACCAGTCCAGGATTTGGGGATTACCTGGGTGTTTAGAAAAAGGGGAAAAAAACACCGTAGACTCTAAGGTGTTTTTTTTTTTTTTTCTTCTAAACACCTTAGACACACCCAGGTAATCCCTAAACCCTGGACTGGTAGGGGGTCCTGAGGACTAACGTTGAGAACCCCTGCTATAGTAAGTGAATCTCACTTTAATGTTCATAGCATACTCTTTAATTGAAAGCTGTCTTGTATAGACAATAAAAGCACAAATATGTGAGAGCATTGTTTCAACATGCCAGGCTCTTTCTTTGTGGAATCATGGTTTTATTTTTTATTTTTTGTTTCTGACAGCTCTCTAGATAGTATCAAATGACATTTCCTACCCATTGTTACCTTATATTGTAGGGGCATTCCTGTTCTTAAAATAACAAAATAGCTACCTTCCATATGTTACATTCCGTCATCCAATCCAGTGGAGATTGAAGGTTTAAGTAAACCTGCTATACTGAATATGAATTGATATTTGTTTTATCAGAATAAAATTATATTAATGTATTGTGCAAACCAAATTACTAGTCTATTCGTGAAACATTACTTGTTTAAATATGCTTGGCCTTCTGTGACTTTATTGCTATCAATAATAAAAGCTAAACTTGTGTACAATAACAGTTGCACTTTAAAGTACAAATAATTCCATCTGTATGTCAGGACAAAAAAAATGTATTGAATAAAATGCTGTCTCATTTGAGTGACGAGCGAGATCAGGAAAACCATCTCGTACAGGTAATTATTTTGCTCTGTCATTCGCTGCAGATGCTTTGGTATTCCACTATAGCAAGTTTCCCGCACTAGCTATGGGAATACAGGGATGGGGTGATATCAGTTTTAATGTCAATGTGCTGACATTAAATCACTGGACAAGTATTGCACTGGAGAGAAGTAGGAGCATTTTAATACTTAGTTATGGGTGTTAAATTAGTTTAACACTTGTCGTCCTCTGATCATGGCAGCAATGGCACTCTGAGGATTTATAACTCCACTATTAATAAGAGATCCTAAAGCAACCAAATATATCCTTATTTTTTTTTTCTAAATTATATATTCATTACTTTTGTAGATGTTATCTGTAAAACTATACCTGTTATAACTTGTGGGTTGTTTTGGAAATGGTTTGTTGTTCTGCTGTCCCCTGACCCCCTCTCCAAATGTTGTTTTGTAGATGGAGGATGTAGTCTGTATTTAGTATTTTCTTTAAAGGGACACTGTAGCCCCCAAAACAACTTTAACTTAGTGAAGCAGTTTGGTGTATAGGTCATGCATCTGAAGGTTCACAGCTCCATTCTCTGCAATTTAGGAGTTAAATCACTTTTGTCTCTGTTCAGGTAGCAGGCCACACCTCCACTGGCTGAGACTGACACAGCCTAAATAAAAAAAAAATTGTTTCGTTTTAAATCAGATGTTAACTTGCATTATAATTTTTAGCTCCTGCTCTGTAAATTGAACTTTAATCACACACAAGAGTCCTCTGCAAGGTCTAGAATGCAATCAACAGAACAAAAGATAAGAAATTCTAAATTAAACAGACTGTGTAATAAAGGAAGTGTAAATATCTCACTTTACAGGAAGTATTTAGGAAAGCTGACATACTGGCAAAGTCACATGCATGGAGGTGTGTCTAGGGCTGTATCAATCAACTGCCTTTTCCCCCCCTCCCCTTTACACACAGTTGTACATTATCATATATTTGTGAAAAACTACTTAAATTACGTTTGTTTTATTTAGTTTAGTTTTGCTGTAGCACATTTCTTTGTCTATAATTATAAAATACCTTCTGGCCATTAAAAGGTTAATGGGCAAGCAATGGAAGCGCAATAATTAGTTATGTCACTGAGTCATTTTGCTTTCTTTTAATGGCTTAGCATTTATCAGTTTGTGTTATTATCCTGGGGCTTAACATTTTGCTAATTTAGAAATGCAGCAATTCTGAGTGTGTTACAAATGGTTGAGAAGAATCATTCTAAACCATAGTTTCTCATTGTACATCCAGTATTTCCTTCAATTGCATTTTTGTTGCTGATTTTTGTCTATAGTTCTAATTTGTATACATTTTATTTTAGAAATAGTGTATCATTTCTCCAAAGCCTTTCAAATTGGGACTACTCAAACAAACTCAGGATAATCTCAAAGAGGTTTTCTCTCATCTGTGTAAAGCAGGCTTCCCCAAACTCTGGCCCTCCAGATGTTGCTGAACTACAACTCCCATGATTCTATGAATGAAATAGGCTGAGAATCATGGGAGTTGTAGTTCAACAACATCTGGAGGGCCAGAGTTTTTCAGAAGCCTGGTGTAAAGCATGCTAAATTTGTCCCATCACGGTCCTTCATTCTGCTAAATTGATTGATGTTCTTGAGATAGTTTCCTCTGCAATGTTACTACACTACAGTCTAGGACATATGCACACATCTCAAACTAATGTCTAAATAATAAATGCAGTAATTATACATGTAATGCATGTTAGAGTTTTTCCTGGAACATTCGTAATAGGAGGGAGACTAAATTAATAGTAGCAGCTGCAAATAGCGGCTGCTGCTCAGGAACATGACTCCCATTCATCTGGACAATGCATTACCGTTTTAAGTGATTTTATTTTTTTTGTGTAGCAAAACACAATGGATTGATTTGCTTTGAATTGGAAATACCGTTTTTGTTTTCATATTGTTACTTTATGCAAATTTCAGTATCTAAAGCCCTGCTTTTATTCATTCGATTGTGATATGGGCATTTTATACATCTGTCATTACAAAAAGTCATTCTTAATATATAATATCTGTGTAAGGTTTATTCACAAAGCACAATATTGTAAAATTTAACTTAGCCAAGCTGTAACTATAACAGTTTGAGATTTATTTTCTTAACTATTTATTTTGAAATTAATGGGGTTTTTTTGCCTGCTTTGTAAAAAGTTTGTTTTTCGTTTTAGTACAATTTATAATTTAAAGAAAGGATTGGACTAAGGTGTCCTTGTGGAAGAGTTAACAAAAAAGAAAGGGGGAAAGAGAGAGGTGGAAAAAAGACCCCCAACAGGAAGCCCTACCTTTTATTGGTAGGGCGGTGCCTTGGCATTTTTTTTTTTTTTTTCAATCTCCTACTTGGGGTCATTTATATGCTGGTATATTAGTAACTAGTTGTCTCTCACCTTGACCTGTGTTAGGTTTTAGACTATTGTTTCTCCCATAGGTTCAATAAAGGTACGGCTTCCTGTTGGGGGTCTTTTTTTTTCCCCCCTTCACTTTCCCACTTTCTTATTTGTTAACTCTCCCATAAGTACACCTTAGTCCAATCCTTTCTTTAGTTATATACTGCGGGTTGCTCCCCATTTAGGGAGAGTAGCAGTGGGTATTTTTTGGCACTGCTCCATTGGTCCCCTATCATATCGGGTCCTTTAGATCAGAGCCTACATCTACGTTTTCATTTATCAATTTATTTTTTGGCTTCTTTTACTCTGTTTTGTCAAACCATGCTGCTCGAAAAAGAGTGATAGAGTGCCAGTAAAACAAAAATTTCGGGGGGTCTATTCAAGATTATTTCTGGTGCCAAAACCAGACTGTAACGGAGCTCCTTGTACTCCGACTGAGTACCCTCCGTTGACGGATGCTCCTAGTGCTTCCTGAGGACTCCAAGCGCTGCAGCAGACACCACAACCACCGCAGACTCCGCAACCGCCGTATCTTGACTGGAGTCTCGCCGTCTTCCTTCCACCCTGGATCAGCTTCTGTCCTCCAGGACTGTGTGGGAAAGAACTCTTCCTTCCACCCTGTATGAACCTCCAGCATCCAGGACTGTGTGGTGAAGACCCCTCCTCCAAGGAGAGCGTGTCAGGAACAAGCTCTTAAAAGAGCTAAGTGACTCAAGCTCAGGGGAGCATGCAGAGCATAGCAATCCCCAGTGTGATTATAACAGCTCCCTCCAATAACGAGACAAGGCTACATTTAGAGGGATCAAGAAGAACTGTCAAAACCTTTATTTCCCTTGGGACCAGCCAATAGGGTCACCACAATAACATTGTTGTGAAACCTCAATAAAATCACAAACAGTCAAACCATATCAAGCAACACACAGTGACTTATCACAACACAATGGCACATTTTTAAAGGGGTGGGGGGAGACAATATTTAACAGTAAATATCTCACCTGCCTGCAGAATTAGCAATATGCAAATCTACCCGAATATGCAAATGAACCAGTCTTGCAATTCAGGTAGTGCATATTGCTGTTGCTACCAACAGAGGGCACTAGACAAGCTCCATAGCCAAACCCACCTAGTTGGTAGCAAACCTCAGCAATACAAGAGAGCAGGCAATACATTACACAGTACACACACACACACTATAAACAATTACATTACACACACCCTGCACCTATAATGGGTACAGGGTGACTAAAACATAAGATAAATAAAGCAGCCTACATAAATAGTCTGTCTGAAGGTAGACTAGGGGCTTTAAAGCCAGATACATGAAAGAGTCATAGTCACAGGGGAGGAGGCTGGCAAGTAGGCCTCTCCAGGACCAAGTGGCGAAGGGCACTTCGTCACACAGACCACTCGTTTCGTCCCATTCTGGACCTAAAATACATAAATCAATTTATCCCCTATCACAGATTTCGTATGGAGTCAATCACGTCGATTTTTTTTTTTTTTTCCCTTTTACAAAGAGGCGACTTTATGGCAAAAATAGATTTAAAGGGCGCCTATCTTCATGTTCCAATCGCGACCGCTTCAAGAAAATTTCTGAGGTTTGCTCTAAAAAAGGGAAGATTCACCGTTCGTTTCCAGTTGAGGGCTCTACCATTTGGTCTGTCTTCAGCCCCAAGGATATTTACAAAGATCCTTACTCCTCTAACAGCGCTTTTAAGAGAATTAGGGATTTCAATTATCCCTTATTTGGACGATTGGCTCCTCATTGCCCATACAGAAGAACAGCTGCACAAGGACCTGCAGGTCACTTAAGTGTTCTTCAAAACCATGGCTGGATCTTAAACAGAAAAAAATCGGTACTCATCCCCACGAGAGAGTTCGAATTTCTCAGTTTCACAATAAATTCAGTCTACATGTCAATTTTTCTTCCCAAGCGGAAAAAGAGGAAAACCAGAGAATAAATTTCCAATCTCCAAATGATGGAAACTTGTTCCTTCAGACAGGCAATGGGTGTTTTGGGTCTTCTAATTGCCACCTTTCCAGCTGTCAAATGGGCAAGGTCGGAGGTCAGACCATTGCAATAGAATATCCTCACTGCCTGGTCAAAAAAGGAGGAAGATTTAGACGAAATTTTCGAGCTATCATCTCATGTCAAAAATCAGCTAGATTGGTGGAAAACGTCAGAATGCCTTTCAGGAGGATTGTCTTTTCAACCAAAGGATTGGTTGGTAGTCATTACAGACGCCTCAAGCACAGGCTGGGGAGCTCACTTAGGTTCCACCATGTTCCAAGGAAGATGGTCATCAGAAGAAGCCAAAGAATCCACAAATTTCAAATAATTGTTAGCAGTACTCTACGCTCTTCTTTACCTCAGGCCTTGGATACTACAAAAAGCGGTGATGATACAATCAGACAATCGCACAGTAGTCTCATATATCAATCGTCAAGGAGGAACCAAAGTAAGGAAGCTGTTCGGTCTTTGTGCAGATATTATGCAATGGTCACAAAAAACCCTGGAAGATATCAAAGCAGTTCACATAAAAGGCAGCAACAATATAATAGCCTACGATCTAAGCAGAGGAAAGTGGGACCAAAAAGAATGGTCTTTGAACCCAGAAATCTTCAGTTACCTGACAGAAATCTTCGGTCTTCCAGAAGTAGACTTGATGGCAAGAGCCTCAAACAAAAAGGTTCACAATTTCGCCTCTCTATGCAGAACGGATCGGCCCAATTGGTTAGACGCTTTGTCAGTAGAGTGGAACTTCCACCTAGCTTATGTTTTTCCACCTCCGCCCTTAATACCAAAGGTCCTTCTCAAGATAAGAACAGACAGAGCGAGGGTAATAGCGATAATCCCATACTGGCCAGTCTGGTTTGCGACCGTAAAGGAAATGACCATCAATTATTGGGAACTTCCAAGATCAAACCTGCTTATTGTGAACTGGGACCTGCCCTTGAAAGTCCTAGAAACGTTCAGGTTGACAGCTTGGCTACTGCAAGGCTAATCCTTCAAAACCAAGGTTTACAAGAAGACAGAATAATAATGTTACTCCACGCAACTAGAAAATCTACTTCTAAGATTTACTTTAGGATTTGGTCTAAATTTCTTCACTGGAGTAAGGAACACCAGAGCCCAGTTTTGTATCCATCTATAGATAACATTCTCAATTTTTTGCAAGACAGGTTTTTAGCGGGTTTGAGTGTCTTCACACTCAAGGTTCAGATATTGGCCTTAAATTTCTTTCTAATTAAAAATCTGGCCATTAATGTCTTCATCAGACGATTTTTTAGATCCATCAGTCTCAAACGACCTCCTAAACGATCTAGATTTCCAACATGGGATTTGACCCTGGTCCTACAATCTATTAGTGTTCATCCCTTTGAACCTTTGGAAGAGGTTCCATTAAAAAATTTTGTCGCTCAAAGTTTTGTTCCTGGTAGCCATTACCTCAGTAAAAAGAGTGGGAGAACTTCACGCCCTTTCTTCCTCGGATGAGTTCACCATTTTTCACAATGACAAGGTGGTTCTTTATCCTAGACTGTCCTTTCTACCAAAAGTATTATCTTCTAAGTCAGTTAATCAGCCTATCATTTTACCCTCCTTTTGCATCAATGCTACATCTCCTCAAGAGCTCAGGTGGCAGAAATTGGACGTCAGAAGAGCATTGTTGGTTTATTTAACAAGAACAAAAGAATTCAGGAAATCAGATCATCTCTTCATTCATTTTCAGGGGCACCTCAAGGGCATGATAGCTTCCCGGGGTAGCTTGTTCCATTGGCTCATTCAGGCTATAGAATTGGCATATTCTTTGGCTGGTCTTCAATCTCCAACTACACTGACGGCCCATTCAACTCGAACTATGGCTACTTCATGGGCAGAGAAGTCATTTGCATCACCGGAGATCATCTGCAAAGCAGTATGCTGGTCATCGTTCAACACTTTTATCAAACATTATCGGCTAGACATATACTCTACCTCTGAAGTAGCTTTCGGGCGTAAGGTGTTGCAAGCAGTAGTGGCCTAAATCTGGCCCAGATAAAGTTTCTTGCTATATCCCTTCAGTTACTGCCACCATATGACAGAAAGAACAGAAATACTTGTACTTACCGTAAATTCTTTTTTTCTTAATATGGTGGCAGTACTATTTGGGCTGTATTGTCTTGTCACGTACTGGGGAATATCTGAGAGGTATCAGTCTTTATAGGGAAAGGGGGAGGGTCCTTTTTTTATTTTTATTTGCTAGATGTCTTGTCCACAGGGAGAAGTATAACCCTTCAGTTACTGCCACCATATTAAGAAAAAAAAAATTTACGGTAAGTACAAATTTCTGCTTTCAAATTCCAATACAGTCAAAATGACTGCTGCTTTAATACCATTTGATATATTATATCTAATACTATTAACTGTATTACGTTGATTTAAGAAAGGGGAAAGATAATATAAACAGTCAGTGGCCACGTTCTTAGTTACACATCGCTAATACTGCATAGGACCCCCACCACAGCAGGCAAAATTATTTGCAACATGGAACAAGTTCCTGGAAACATTCCTTAGAGATTCTTGTTTGTATTGACAGTTCTTGCAGATTTATTAGGTTTATGTCCTGTTCCACATAACCCGATAGGTAGTGTTTTGGTCTGAGATCTGGTGACTTTGTCTGCCATTCAGATGCTATGAGCTCATTTTCATGCTTGTGTAACTAGCTGGAGTTGACATGTTCTTTGTAACATGGTGTTAGCCTGCAGGAAGGAACCATAGAAGATGGCTTGACAGTGACCATAAACCTTTGCACATGGTCAGTAACAGTACTCAGGCTGTGACATTTAAATGATGCTCAGTTGGTAGTCTGCTGTGCATGAAAATCCCATATGCATAGTTTCTGAGATAATCAAACTAACCATTATTCTGTGGTTCGTAAGTTAGATCACATTTATTCCCCCTTCTTTGATGATACCAATAGAACATTTTGACCATATCTGCATGCTTTTATGCATTAAGCTGATACTTCGTGATTGTTTGAATAACTTTTGGCATTAACCAGCTGGTATACAGGTGTATTTGACAAAGTGGCCAGTATGTGTTTGTGTATGTATATGTTGTCTCATATATTCCCAGAGCTTGATTTGAGTCATGCCTGTCTCTTTAAACACACATAAAAGCATACATGCATAATTAAAGCTTCCTTGACATTATCAAAGTTCATCCTTTTTATGATGAGTGCACTTTAGTCCTAAGTAATGAGCTATGTTCGCTTTACAAATTTGCATTCCACAATGATTTTAATGACTTTACATGTCAAGTTTAAACCAATACAAACAGCAGGGAGTATCAACATAAGATTTTAACTTTAGATAAATGTTTCCGGAACATAAGTTATCATGTTTTTTATTTTAATTTTAAATCAAGGTGTAACGTAACATTGCGGTGTCATCATGCACAAAATCTTATTCATTGGCTGAGAGTGACCAACTGACAGACAAACTGGATGTTGTAAACCCTGCTTCAGTGGTGATTTAGTGTCTTGCAGGACAAACCTTTGTAAAAAATAAATAAAATAGTAATATTTTAAATATGGCGTTAGTCACAGAGGGCAGACTAAGAGTAAACATTGCAGGGTAAATCACAGATGGATGGAGTGCAGACAAACCAGAGTTGTGGGTGTTTTAAGAAGACTAACTCCCACAAAGCTCAGAAAATGGCGTCACTGGAACGGAGGTGAGTATATCTAAAAATGTTACATAGTGTATCTCTTTGATACATGATGTATTCAATGCATTTGGAGCCAATCTAAGGAAAAACATGGTAGTGGTCTGTCATAGCTATTGTCTCTGAATACCTGCTGGTCAGATAACGATTTGTCCTAGAAGGCCGGCTTTGCATTTTCAAATGCAAATTCTACTTTTTCTTGTACCGAATTGGTTAAAAAGACATGAGCACCTCAAATTTAACATTTTACCACCCAGTCTCTCAGTGCCATTGTCTGGGGACCCAAAATAGTTCCTTAGTTACACCCAGTTTAGTTTGCTTTTGTGGTATATGAGGAAATCATTTATTCATTTTGATGTCTGCTGTAGCACACACACACACAGTAACCTACAAAAGCAGAGCATTTCCATATCAAATGCACTGCCAAAAGATGGTGCATTCCATTATTACTGGTTGGTTCCCTTCTGGATTTCAAGGGGTCATAATGGCATTGCTCTATTAGGGAAATATTATGAGAAGTAACTCTGTAAACAGACAGTGGACCCAGAGCAAATTATATTTATATAGCTGTTTAATCCTTTCAGGTTTTTTAGCCAAATAAATGTACATTTGGTAAATGAAATAGCGGAATATGTGTGCTGGTAACTAGGCACAATGTATGGATTGCTTTTGTGTTACAGAATAAAAGCTGCTTCTTATGCCTTTGTTAGTTCACTTTAAATATTTAAAGAAATTGCATGTTTTTAAGACTCAGACTATGGTTTCTGAAATATGTGACTAGACAACCATAAAATATAACAATCTACAGAACCCTCTTGAATCAACAATATATAATTTGTCTGAGTTTTGTACAAGAAAATTATAGTTCTTGTAAGCTTGAGCAGCTACAGAAATTATTTCAATCCTGGAGGTTACGATGCAATCAAAGGGTTAATTATATGTTTTGCCAAGACTTGTGGAGTTTTATTTCTCAAACAGTAACACAGACATACCTGCATGTGAATACGGATATTTAGGTTTGACTAATTTGCACTAATGTAACACTTTGAGGGGGGAAAAAGTGAATTGAATTAAAAAAAAAAAAAAAAGTAAAACAATTTAGCACTCTTAAGCCTGCTGAAAATTATGGTGTATTTCTATTTAGACTGTAGCGATACACTATCTCCTGAATTAGTGAGCCAATCATCAAAAAATACATCTTCACTAGCTGCAGAAATTGAATTGTATTTCTGTGGACTTTCTTGCATTCATTAAATAATCCCTTGATCCCACAGTATGACACACCTGCTAGGTTTTTATTATTGTTCATCCCGTAGTATATCAATGAGGTTAGAAGGGTATAATGGATCTCTGCATATGTTTTTCTCCATTGTTCCATACGCCATGACTCGTTGGAAGAAGTAGAACCACCCACAATGCAATGCTTCAGCATTCACCTTCCTCTCTACTCTTTCCTATAGAATTCTTGCCTCCAATTAGAAAGGTTGATCCATTGATCTCAGACTGAAGTAAGATTTGTTGTTTTTTTTTTTTACATGCTTGAAGTTGAGGATGTATTCCGTTGCGAAGGACACCTAATCTCTCAAAGTACTACATGGCTCATGGGTATTGGCAGTATTCCCTAGTGGGTTTGACCTGGACAAAATCCATAGTCTGCTGTCTTCCTGGATTGTCCAGTGGTGCCTTCTCATAGATCCCTTAAATTGATATCCATTGTAGGTGACAAGGCTTGGGCTGCAGAAAGGGTGCCATATTCATCTGTCAGTTTGCCCCCTAGCATGCTTATGATGTAAGGGATTGACCCTGAAGGGACTCAACACCTTCAAGAGGTGCAGAATCCGTGCAGGGGTTTTCCTGGTCTGTGAAGCCCTGTCATGAAGGAACTGAATTTTTGTACTTGTGGTGTTGTGTGTCCCCCCACCCCTTCATAAATAAAAGAAAGCTAATTAGAAATGCTTCCATTGACTCAGTACTGGATACCGCATTCACCAAATAACCCAGTTGCTCTGAAGACAGGGCTAGCCAGGCCTCCCTTTTAAGATATGCAGAATAAATAACTGCTCAGGCACTCCAGGTGTAGCGGACCAGGGGTATCCCAACCGGTTACCTCTGCTAATTCCTTCCTTCAGCTGCTCAGGAACCGCTCTACAATAATAAGAGACCCATTTCCCCCCAATAACTGGACGACACACAGCTCTGGAGGTACAAAAATGACTGACTGCTGTTTATTTCGTCACACAAGGTTTTACATGGACAGACCCCTACATGGGGTCTCCAATACAAAACAGGGGTTTCCATCCCAAGAAGCTGATAGGGGATGGAAGAGGGACAAAGCAGCCAGTTCAAACTGGGCTGGCAGTGTCCCTGTGGCAACGCCCTGCTGTGACCGGAAAATGGAGGGTGGAGAGGCACAGACAAGCAATACATTTTACTTCACTATATTGTACAGAACTGCTGCCCCCCTCCCCCCTCGCACATGTAAAACTGTCTCAAAAATGACGCCACAAGCTTGTGCCCTCACCAAACAAATCAGGCCATCCATCACATATCTCCCCCCATAAAAATAGACAGCGGGCACATGGGGATGTGGGACTCAGTGACTGCATTCCGTCACACAGAGATAACAAAAATAGCTTTATTTGGGCAAAAGCAGCAATATTTTGACCCTACAGAGTCTTTATCAAGCTTTGACTCAGTTGCCATTTCACTTATGTGTCCCTTGGACAGACTCCTGCTCCTACGTTTCACAGCCATCCAGTTGAAAGGAGAGGTTTCGACCTGTTCTATAGCCTACGTGCAGGTGAATACTGACTAAAGGTCACTTGTGGTCACAAATGGAAATATGGGACCAATTCGCTTCCTTTAAGGTCCCAGGTGCTTTGTGAGTTCTGCTTAATAATTTGGCTGACCCATCAGAAGCGTTTATCTCTGCTTCTGGTCACAGAAAAATCACCATGACTTCCAAGGCTGCAATTACTGACTCTGTAACCTCTAAGCTCACTGGTAAATTAGCATTGTAAATAGCTCACCTATGCTGCTTGTTTCCTGCTTGGCTTTCAGTGGAAAATAGTAATTTTGCTTGTCCCAGCATTTGCACACAATTTGGGGTTCAATAAACAGTTTTTTGTTATTCTGGCCCATCCTGCATTCAACTTATTTCTAAGGATGCCCACTTTCAAAATGGAGACACTATGATATATCCTGCCTTTGGTACAAGAATCCAAGTTCATGATAAATGAGTATCTGAAAGCCCATACCTTTAGATTCTGATCCATCCCGTTTATCCTTGGTTCCTATGGTTCACCTTTAGGACCAGCACTACTAGTTTGTCTACTTGCCCTTTGGACTGGACACAGTTCTCAGGGTATTCACAAAGGTTGTTGTTGCTGGTATGACTCAAGCACATACCTTAGAGCAGGATTTCCCAATTAATTGTTCCTGTGGAACCATTTGACATAATGTATCAACATTCCCTGCCCTCACCCCTGACAAAAAATAAATAAAAATTGTGCCCTTTTTTTTTTTTGTATGTGCTGGGTTGTGTGTCTGTGTCGAGGTATTTGTATCTGTGTTTGTATGTGCCAGTGTATATATCTGTGTGTGTATCTGTACAGATACACACAGATACCCACACCTTGACACACTGTGTATCTGTGTGTATGTATGTTTCTGTGTATCAAGGTGTGTCTGTGTGTGTGTCTCTGACACACAGATACACACAGATAGTGGCACACAGATACATACACACACACATACCTTGATACACACACACACACACACACACACACACACACTCAGATGCACACAGTGACACATACACACATCTTAACTCACAAATACACACACACTCAGATATACACACACCTGCACCCACAGATGCACATTGACACATACATACACTCAGATACACACATTGACACATCTACACAGTGTCATATACACACACTGACATACACACAGGCACATACAAACACTGCTCTACACTGGTTCAGATACACACAGTGACACATACACAAACCTTGACACACAAATACACACACTCAGACACACATAATCTTTGACAGGCACACCTACAAACACACATACATTCTCACTGACAAACACATACACACACTCACTGACAAATACACCTACACACACACTGACAAATACATACAAACTCATTAACAGACACACACACTATTTTTAAAAATTTCACTCCACCCATCCTCCCTACCTTTGGGAGTGTTGGCATGGTGGCTCTGTTTCCCTGGGGTCCAGTGGGGCTGCTGGGCTGAGCGGCTAGCGTGCAGTACCTGGGGTCCAGTGGGGCGGAGTGGCTGGGGTGCGGGCTCAGCTCCCTCGTGCGCCTCTTAGTGATGCCGGAGTGATGTCATATTTTGGCTTCGGCATCACTGCTGTGCGCGCCACAATAAAAGCCGCCTCAATAATTCTCTCCTGCTCAGCTCCCTCGTCACCCGCCTCAATTATCGCAGCGGCCATTTTGTTTCCTAAAACTTTGGCGGAACTCAAATTGAAAAAAAAAAAAGCTGCCTTAGAGACTTGCTAGGGCCTTACTCCTGAGTTCAGTTCCTGGGATCAATTCTGGGTTCCCTGGAAATTAAGCTGTTCATTCCAGGCTTTAGTGTATTTACTAATCACTTCACACTGTTCAGACATCCGCATTTGGCCCAGAACTTCCATACTATCCACCCCAGGAAAACTGTGCTCCATTTCTGCCTCTTTTTTTTTTTTTTTTGTTCTGTCCCTACTGATGGCTACTTATTTTGGAGCTACTACAGTATTTAACTCTTCAGCTAGCAAAATTATTCCACGGCTCATTCTGGTTTTAGTGCAACTTTTAGTTTAATTTACCTCTGGTTTTGTTTTGTTTTTTCAATGGAAACAAAACTTTCAACGAATTCAAAGGAACCAAATCTGCTGCAGTCTTTAGGTACGGTCACGCAGGGCCGCTGCTAGGATTTTTGCCGCCCTAGGCAAAAGAAAAATGGCTCCACTGGTCTGGTGTAGAACAGGATCTCTGGAGGGTGTTTCTAACTGTGGTCACAAAATTCAATGTTCTGGGAGAACAGGAAGCAGCTCCATTCTTTGGGGCCCCTTACACAGTTTAAGGTCTGGGCCCCAAGGCCTGATGGTCCGTATGCCCATAAAGCCCACCCATGAGTTCACTCACAGGGAATGGAGTGTGTAGTGAATGTGTTATTGTAGAGGATCTAATGTGTGTGCTTATGGAATGAAGTGTATAGGGATACCAGTTTGTGTAGGTGATTCAGTGTTTTTGTGTATAAGGGATGTATTGTGTGTTTCTGGATGTGTGTAAGGGATGCATTGTGTGAATCAGTGTTTGTATGCGTAAGGGATACAAGGTGTGTTTCTGTGTATGTAAGGGATGCAGTGTGTGTATGTAAGGGATGCAGTGTGTGTATGTAAGGGATGCAGTGTGTGTATGTAAGGGATGCAGTGTGTGTGTGTAAGGGATGCAGTGTGTGTGTGTAAGGGATGCAGTGTGTGTGTGTATGGGAGTGTGTGTGTGTAAGGGATGCGGTGTGTGTGTAAGGGATGCAGTGTGTGTGTGTAGGGATGCAGTGTGTGTGTGGGGATGCAGTGTGTGTGTGGGGGATGCAGTGTGTGTGTGGGGGATGGTGTGTGTGTGGTGGGGGAGTGTGTGTGTGTGTGTGTGTGGTGTGTGGGGGATGCTGTGTGTGTGTGTGTGTGTGTGGATGCTGTGTGTGTGTGTGTGTGTGTGTGGGATGCTGTGTGTGTGGGATGCTGTGTGTGTGGGATGCTGTGTGTGGATGCTGTGTGTGTGGGATGCAGTGTGTGTGGGATGCAGTGTGTGTGGATGCAGTGAGTGAGTGGGATGCAGTGTGTGTGTGTGTGTGTGTGTAAGGGATGCAGTGTGTGTAAGGGATGCAGTGTGTGTGTGTGGGGTGTGAAAGAGCTTCATGTCATGCCCCCTGTACTATAGAGCTTTCCCTTGCCCCTTAGTGGTCTCTGCTCTCCCCCCTTTCCATTAGTCATCTCTCCTCCCCCCCTTTACATCAGTGGTCTCTCCCCTCTTCCTACCTCACCCTTAGTGGTCTCTCCTCTTCTCCTCTCCCCCCACCCTCCCCTACTGGTCTCTTCTCACCCCCGCCCACCTAGAGTGGTCTCTCCTCCACCTGCACCCTAGTGGTCTTTCCTCACCCCCCTCCCCTAGTGGTCTCTCCTCCACCCACTCCCACCCTTAGTGGTCAACCCCTTTCCCACATTCTACTCACACCCCCACCCTCCCTTAGTGGACTCTTCCTCCCCCCCACCTCACCTCACCCTCCCCCCCACATTCTCCTCACGCTCCTACGTTAAGGTCGCCTTATAGGAAGTGCCAAGGTCGCCTTATAGGAAGCGCCGGCCCTGCAGTCATGTCTCCTTTGAAGTGGAACAAGGAACACCCACAATCCTCTGTTAGTTTCTGGGCAAACTTTGAGATTGTGAGCACCTGTCTGTCATCTTGTCCTTCTTCGGCACGAACATTTATATACTTAACTGACCATTTCTGGGATCAGATGAGACCACGCTTGTTTGGATTGTTTTGTTCTTTTACTCCCTCTTTTTTTTTTCCCATTTACATCTGTAAGGCAAAGATTTTTTAAAGCTTAATTTCGTCTTTGAACAACTGGCTGCCAACAGGTATCACAGGTTTCAAACAGGCTGCTTATGCAAAGCAGTGCAAGCAAAGCTGTATCACAGCATGTAAGCTAGAACATGAGAGTTGCTGGCAGGCCTCATCAAATTATTTTACTTTAAATTGCAATTAACTTGTTTAACATTTTCTTGAAGGGGGAATGTTGTGTCTTTCTGTAATTATACTAGCTTTTAAACGTAAACTTAAACAGAATCTGTTGGTATAATCAACATTTTGTATAATTGTATTTTCTTTTTAAACACCGCCTTAAGCACTAAAGTGTTGTTTTAGTTGCCTGAACTACCATGTACTTGTGGAATCAAGTTTTCAATGTGGCTGCATTGGCCTTATGCAATCAAGCACAGTATATATTTTTGTGATACTGTTGCAGTAATCACTAATAAGCAAGCAGTGTTTTCGACAGCAAGGTGTATGCAGATCACTTCATGAATCAGGCCCAGTATCAGGAATACTGTAATCTGAATGCAGAGAACTGAGCATCTGCTTGTTGGTTTTTTTTTTTTTTGGTTTTTTTTTTTTTTTGTTTTTTGTACCCTATAAAAGTACAAATAAATAAGTTATTGGGTTTTTCAGATGTTTTCTGCTTAATTATATGAGAGTAAAGTATTTTGCAATTTATAATCACGTTTTATAAAAAAAAAAAAAAGTTTAGGCTATTACCTGAAATAAATCCTACTTGCCTCAGCACAGATTGCGTGAAATAAAAAGTAATCTGATATAGAATCAGATTGAGATTAATCTGGAAACAAGTGTTGCAAAAAAATAATTACGGCGGTACCAATGCTACTTTAATTTGGTTTTGGCCTCCTTAAAGGACCACTATAGTGCCAGGAAAACAAACTCGTTTTCCCGGCACCATAGGGTCTTTAGGTGTCCCCCACCCTCAGGGACCCAGTCTCACCAGGCTGAAGGGACTAAACGCTTACCTTTCTCCAGTGCCGGGCTCCCTCTGCGCTGGGGAACACTCCTCCCTCTCCCGATGTCCGCTTTGAATGCGCATGCGCACATTCAAACAGTCCATAGGAAAGCATTACTCAATGCTTTCCTATGGACGTCAACGTCTTCTCACTGTGATTTTCACAGTGAGAAGTGCCTCTAGCGGCTGTCAGTGAGACAGCCACTAGAAGCTGGATTAACCGAAATGTATTTACATCAATTAAGCAATAAAACATAACACGTTTAATATAGGTGTCAGAAGCGGATATACATGTGCCACCCCCAAAATGGCGGTATTTCAGGTATGTATATATGTATGTGTGTATATATGTATGTGTGTATGTATATATATGTGTAATATATATAATTACTTTTAAAAATATTTATTTCCATCTTGGAAATTCCTGACTTTAACGTTCTACCAACTGTGGGACCCATCTTATGGAGAAAAGCTGTTTATGGCCATAAAGGAGACATGCATGCTCTATAAGTTCAGAGCCAACTTTAATGGGCTCAAAAAATTGTGAGTGTTTCGAGTTCCAACCTCTTCTCCCTCTTCTCACTTAATATTTATACAGATTACACTATGTTGTGTTTTATTTTTATCTTTGTATAGGAAAAATTCAAAACATCCTTTATCAAGTGTACTGTGCATTTAAGGTAATATTTCTTCTTGTGTGTGCTTTCACCTTGTTCCCCTGGATTGTATCTTTTTCTTAAAGGATCACTATAGTGCCAGGAAAACAAACTTGTTTTCCTGGCACTATAGTGTTAATAGGTCCCCCCTTCCGCCGGGCTGAAGTGGGAGGAAGAGGTAAACACTTACATTTCTCCAGCGCCGGGCTCCCTCAGCACTGGTGACTCTCCTCCTCCTTCCGACGTCATAGGCTGAAGGCGCATGCGCGTCAAGAGCCGCGCGCATATTCCATCAGTCCATAGGAAAGCTTTTCTTAATGCTTTCATCTGGATGTTGGCGTCTTCTCATTGTGAAAATCACAGTGAGAAGCGCCTCTAGCGCTGTCAATGAGACAGCCACTTGAGGCTGGATTAACCCATATGTAAACATAGCAGTTTCTCTGAAACTGCTGTGTTTACAGATGCAGGGTTAACCCTAGATGGACCTGGCACCCAGACCACTTCATTGAGCTGAAGTGGTCTGGGTGCATATAGTGGTCCTTTAAGTATATAAAGTGACAATATATTTGGGTGATTTAGTAGCACCACACTTATATATTTCTAAGCGCTACCTATATTTTTTTTCTTGCTCTACCGTTGATAAGGAAATTTTTATGGCATGAGGTGTGGCTAAGGAGGTAGTCTTATGGTGCACCATTCTGCAAAACATTTATATTTTTTGTGCAAAAACTATAAAGATTTGAGCATTCAAATAAATGCTGCATATTATTGAGGCCAAAATCTTTCAAATGCATTAACGTTGTATATGCCCATTATCAGATGCAATTTGTTTAGAATGCTGTGTTATTCCATTAAGTTTCCATCTTGCCTCATTTTCTGTTCTCCACTTTTTCTTCCCCTGAATAAATCTCTGTAAGGACAGTTTTGTTAATTGTCATAAGATTAGTGTCTTCTCCAAGAAATCAATAATAGGTAGAAATTATGATCCTACAATATAGCTTTGTCACTAGTGCAATAACAATAATATTACATCCAATAAACCTCTATTGTGCATGAATTTATGGCCACATTAAGGGGTTCTGGAATTTAGAGTTCTTGTGTCAGTATTTTTTTTTTTTACGTGTTCTGGCAGGATACTAGAAACCTATAGCTTTATTCAGAAGGTTTATGATTGCAATTAGGTCTGGTGTACAGATCTTCATAGAAGGTTGATTTCTAAAAGAAACTCCTATAAACTCGTGCTGTGCATGTCTGTGTGGGTAGCTGCAATTTCCCTTTAAATTCCGTTTGTGTCAAATTCACTGGGAACCTAAGACGTGCTGCATCAGACATTTGTAAAATTTGAAATCACTTCTAAAGACTATAAGGAAGGCATAGTCAAAGCTCTGGCTTATTTGCAAATGTTATTTAGTTGTATAGAAATCCTGTACGCTCATTAAAGTGGCATGTTGGCACACAATTCAAAATAAATATGTTCTGCTTTGACCAGTTAATGTATTATACCTGAATATTGTGATTATATAATTATATGGTAGAGAAAGACGATTTCAGCCAGATATGCTGCTCATCTTGCAGAGAAATTTCAACCTGTGTGACACTCTGCCAAACGGTTCGTTTTCCTGGAACTCTTTGATTGTCTGTAATTTAGAATGAAGCAGCATAATGAGAAATACTGTAAGATGGAAACAAAAAAAACCCTCTTTAGATACTGCTTTATTTTTAGATTGGGAGTATACTGTAATTTACAATACAAATTGATTTCTAAAACTAATGCAAGATGCTAATTCACTTTCAAGGTGCCATACAGTCTGAGTCTAACAACGTCATGTCAATGGAAAATGTATCTGTTTAACCATAAAGAAGCAAAAAGTAAGATTAAGTTATAAATCAAATTACAATTTTAGCATGTGTCTTCCATTACGTGAAGATATATTCTAATATCCGTAATGGCTTTCTGGGTAATCCTGTGTGTAGAATATTAACACAAGCCCCTGTTTAACTAGTCATGATGGGAAATTCAGGCTTAGTATTCATAAAGCTACAGCCCGGTACATGTGTCCGTAACTTTTACACCTAACAGTGTTGGCCGTGTTCATCCATGCCAAGGGCCCACAGGGATGTTTAATGGCAACAGCACTGTTGGTGCTTCTGGAGACTGTTGATTAACACAGAGTCCATAAACAATCTGTAGTACAATGCAAGAGAAAGCATCATAAACTAATTGCAACAGGTACAACACAGTTATTGATTTTAGAGGATAGCAAACAGTATAATTAACATGGGAGCTTACAGTTAAGCTAGCATTAAGATTATCAGGAAATCAATGACTCAAGAGAAGGTGACTGACCGTCCATCTTCAAGCAGGAGTGAGTTAGTACAATAATGGTCCTGAAACTGTGTAATGGCCAGCTCTATGGAGAGTTGACCTAAAATCTGCCAACCTTGTACTGATAGTCATCACTCATGTTTGTGTTCAGGCGTGTGATTGAGAACTTTCGCATGGTAGTGTTTCCTTTATATTGTGACAGGAATAGAAATAGAGGGTGAGAGAAATATTGGTTTCAATGTGTGGTGTGTGAGTGCAGAAGTTCCCTTTTTTTTCTATTGGTGGCTAACTTTCTTTGGTTACTTAATGGAAAGTCATTAGAATTAAACAAGCTTGCTCAATCGTAATAATTGCAATGGTATAATGGCAGAGTAAAAAGATCATTGGAGGGTTACCACTTGATGATGTGGTTATGATGTTAGAACTACACTGGCCC
Organism: Pelobates cultripes; assembly: GCA_933207985.1. Taxonomy (NCBI): domain Eukaryota; kingdom Metazoa; phylum Chordata; class Amphibia; order Anura; family Pelobatidae; genus Pelobates; species Pelobates cultripes. The sequence goes on from OW240913.1 coordinate 257,764,563, forward strand.
AGTTACCGGTGGTTAATCAGATTAGTAATGGTTTGCTCTCTACTCCCGGCCGGGCTCCAAGGCTTGAGCCTTGTCTGGTGGCGCACTTCTTGCTTCTGTATAGCTGCAGAACCTGGAATTAGATCCAGTCACAATTGATTGGCAGAGCGTGTCAGCTAACCACTCTCAGCCAATGAAAAAGCGAAACGCTGCACACACAGACTCCAGGAACTATGACCACCTCCTATCACTGAATTTAATTTCATGGTACTTGGAGTAACCCTTTAAGCAACAGGAATCCCAGCTTAATAAGCATGTATACAACTACTTATTTATGTAGTGTTAAGTCATTTAACCTTACTGTACCGCTGCAGCTTTTTCAAAGATGTGCAAGATTTCATTAGTGTTTTTTATTTCTTGGTCAGTGCTTGTTTGTGTGTGTTTTGAGTGTCTTGAACCATCTGAATCCTCTGTCCACCATCCAATTATGACCCATGGCTTTTGCTAGAGGCATTGGCAGAAATGACTAAAGCATGGGGACTCATCTGTGTTGGCACAAATAAATATGACAACCCTGGAGCATATTTTTTTTTTTCTTTTTTGTCGATCTGTCTACTGATAGGTTAATAAAACGGCTCTGTTCTATTTGTGTGCTCTGATATATCTATGTAGACGAGCATGTTGTCACAACTTTTTTTACTTTATTTTTTTGGAGCACTTGCTCTGTTTTTAAAAGGTATTTCAAATAAGTGGTTAGTCAATGCTTGCTATCCTTTAGTAGTATGTGTGGAACTGCACTCACTCCCATAAATCTGAGCCAGGGTGCTTGCTGAACCGAAATCAAACACCAGATTTCTAAAAATTTATAAAATAGAGGTCCAGGCACTCCTTGGTTCAAGACAGGTACTTTATTAAGAACCACAGCAGCAACGTTTCGACCCCAAAGACCTTTTTTGAACCAAGGAGTGCCTGGACCTCTATTATTTTAATGCCTGCTAACCTGTCTATATTTGTGTTAACCAACATTTTCCATCGTGCCTGTGAGATGAAAAAAAAAAAAAAAATGTGGATATGCGTGTCTGTGTATGTAAGCGCAACAGAATCTGTTGGCGCTATAAAAATGGCAATAATAATTTCAACATTTTATTTTATTTATATATATGTGTATGTGTTTTAATTATTGTAGTTATGGTACATGTCACTGCATAGACATTCAATATGTATTGGTGTGGGATTATGATTGATGTAAGATTACAGTATGTTTATATTAATTTTACAAATCTTTTGATGTTTCATATCTGTTAAAATATTTAATACCATGTCTAGCAATTGTAATTTGCCTGTTCAGTGTCACTTTATTTTAAACTGGTTCCACTGATGTAATTAGACCTTGTGTATTAGATATGTTGTATCAATTTTGCTCATGCTTCATATATGGCAGCCAATGCAGTCATCAAGAAATATCAATAAGCAATTACTGCCAAGTCTCTCTCCTTTCGCAAGAAACAAGAAATATCCATATTGCTAATGTCATGGGTTAGATCTTTCGTCTGACCTGCTTCTTTTAAATGTGTATTTCGGCACAAGCTTGATCAGAATGACAAGCTGTTATAACAAGAGAAGAATGAGAATGTACAGCGTTCTTTAGGCATTTGATGTAAATTGGTTTTAATTACAGAGTTTTGTATTTAATACATATGACTTCTGCACTGATCACAATGTGAGATTTGTATTGCTCCAGGCCACGGTGAGAAAAGTGCAATATCTTCTGGAAAAACAAATTGGTTATGAGTGGCTATTCAATTCTACTTTAGTGTCACAAAAATTATTTTTTGTTTTTGTCTTAGGTTTATTTTTGTTACTTTACTTACTTCATTTGTGATATAAATTATGTATTTTCCTAAACACTGAGAAAACCATAAAATAAGCTAGATCACAGTGATCTTGTTTGCTGCATCTTGTTTTGTTACCCAGCTTAAGATTTTCTATTTTATGTAAATACCCATTTTTTTAAATTATTTTTTGCAAGGGTTATATGTACTGCAGTGGCTCCCAAATGTTTTAGGTTCAAGGATCCCTTAATATTTCAAAACATTTTTTAAGGTGCCCCAAGTTAAAATAATGTTCTAGGTTGTATATATGTACAGCACAGAGGCATATACTGGGCCCTTGTTCGGCAGAAATGCTTGCTGTTCAAGCACAGATCCAGAACCTAATCTCGGGAGGGGCACTGGTAGATTATTTATAGAAACAATCCAGGCACCATAACCACTACAGCACTTTGTAGTGGTTATGGTGCCAGTAGTGCCCCCTCAGAGTAAGTAGTCAAACAGTTTAAGAACAGTTTGACAACTTACCTTGGATCTGCTGGGATAGGGGCTCTAGTAGGGGATAGGGGCAGTAGTGTGTCTGAGGGGGTGCGCTATATATATATATATATACAAGGTGCACTCACAGGTCTTCTTAAGTACGTGATAAATTTATTCCAGCGTGCAAATTATTAATGCCACAATTTAATGACGATCAACGTTTCGACCCATACAAGGGTCTTTTTCAAGATCAAAAATATCGTGAATACAGTGAGTTTATATAGAAACATAATAATAAGAACTTACCAATAAGGTGTGCAGTGAGAATGATAGCCGTCCGAAAACCCGGAAGTGAAACTGAAACACCACGTGAAGGACGTGATGACGCATAGTAATGCGTCGTTACTAAGCAGCCAAATACACAATATGGGGCTTCACGATCGGCTGTATTAGATACTGAGAATGTGCATACAACGTGTTCACTCTGTGTAGTGAATAATGAACATATAGTTAATACTGATCTGGAGGATGTTATGAATGGTAACAGTATGCGCACATTTACAGAAAAGGTCCTACTGTGAAAGACATACACAGTGCACCAAAGTCAGTGAATAAAAATGTGAAAATTATGTGAAATACAACTATACAATGTGAACAAAGAGGTCCTGCTCAGAAAAATGTGCTGCACAATTTTTCAATATACATAACAGGCTGTTATATGCCATATGTTCATAACTTATATAGATAATATGTCTACTATATTCAACTACAGACATCCAGAACTATAAAGTCCAAAAAATGAAAACAATACAGAGCATGTGCAAAATAATGTACACCACGGTATATCTCAAATGTTACTAATGCACCAACAAGCTAAGATGTACTAAATAGATTATTAATAATAATACAATGCTTCCCAATAATATACCAACAAGCTCAGATGTACTAGATAGATTATTAATACAATGTTTCCCAACAATATACTTAAATGATTATTGTTATTATGTCGGGCTACACATGCCCAGAATTAACCATATTGTAAACCTTGAAATAAAATGGTCTTTTTATATATCCAAAATTAATTATAAAGTAAATGCAATCAACAGCTCCAAGGCATTATTACAAAAACATGGAGTAAGTATTGTATTCATTGAGACCTTTAGGTGTAACTGTGTCCAGCTTAAAGATCCAGTAAGCTTCTCGTTGAAGCAATAGCTTAGATCTGTCACCCCCACGAGACAAAGGGGGGACATGATCTATAGCCATAAATTTAAGTGTAGGCAACCTATGTGATGCTGCCAAAAAATGTTTCGCCAAAAAATGTTTACATTTTTGTTATATATATATATATATGTGTGTGTATATGTGCGCGCGTGTGTACGGGGTTGCATTGTGTTTGTGAAGAATGTAGTGTGTGTGTGTGTGTGTGTGTGTATGGGGTGGTTATTGTGGGTCCGTGGGGTAGGAGGGCAAATATATGTATGTATATGTATAATATATGTATGTATGTATATAATGTGTGTATGTATATGTGTGTGTATATATGTTTTTTATTTAAAAAAAAAAATAGTCATTTTAATATCCCCCCTCCCTGCTTACCTTTGCCTGGGAGGGGAAACGGCACTAATCGCTGGTGGTCCATGGAGAAGCCCTGGTGGTCCAAGTGGTGAGAGTGAACTCTAGCAGCCTCAGGAGCTGCTAGAGTTCATTCTCGCGAGATTTGGAGTGTTGCCATGGTAACCACTGCAACACTCAGAGCGTGCGGAAGGAGAACCCGGTGGAGCTGCAAGTTACAGTGCCCCTCGGAACTCTCTTCCTCCCTCCCCTGCCGGTTCCAGCGTTACACTGCTAGCGGGCCGGAGAGGGAGATCTCTGATCTCCCCTCCGGCCTGCAGAGCCGGCAGGGGAGAGGGAGGCACAGTTCCTGATGCACCGGGAAAATATCTTGCTGCTCCCCTGAATGCATTTGATTTGTGCATTTGGGAACCGCTGATGTACTGCATGTGTGTTTTTATTATGTAATTTAATTTGTTTTGGGTCTTTTTGAGCAGATTTTAAGAGCATGGACTGTAATTGGCCATAACTGATATTCTATTTTGAATGTTCTAAATATGTAGACCACAAGCTTTTTTTTTATTTTTTATTATTAAATATGGGATGAAATAATAGTATTGGTTGTTGAAAAACAAAATTTCCTTTAGTGACACATCATAACAAATCCATGTTAATTATATATTTCCTTCTTAAAGGAAAAGGTGTGGGGGAGGGGAGTGTATGTATGTATGTGTGTGTGTGTGCATTTTACAGTCCTGGAACTTTTAAAGTCAAATACTTAAAGGGACACTACAGTCATTAAAACAACCTTAACTTGGGTGGCGAGGCCTGCCAATCATGGCAGATGTTCACATATTATGTGTGCTCCCTCGCTAACTCACTGAAACCCGCATGATTCTGACTGTGGGCACTCTCACCTAGCCCCCAGAGAGACTAACTTACCTTCCGCAACAAGCAGTGAGCCTTGGAGTGGGCTCTGAAAGCTCAAATGGCTAGCCTATGTTTCTTGATTATTCTGAACAATAGCATGTATTCGAAGTCTAGACATATTCACTTAGCCTATCTTTATGTTACCATAAAATTGTGCTGAAATGTCGAAATGCTATACAACTGTGCCTCATATATTTTGCCATACTTGCTCTGGCTGTTGTGGCATTGCAAGCTAGCCTGTAATTTCATTGCACAACAAAAATAAACATAGACACATAGAATGTGACGGCAGATAAGAATCATTCGGCACATCTAGTCTGCCCAATTTTCAAAATACTTTTAATTAGTCCCTGACCTTACCTTAAGTCTAGGATAGCCTTATGCCTATCCCATGCATGCTTAAACTCCCTCACTGTGTCAACTTCGGCTGGAAGGCTATGATAACTTTATACAAATGTATTCGGGGCCAGTACAAACCTTTATCTGGAAATCTATTAATAAACAGGGCTATACATAGGACACGAGGTCACACATTTAGGCTGGAAGAAAAGAGATTTCATCTAAGGCAAAGAAAAGGTTTTTTTACAGTAAGAACAATAAGGATATCGAATTCTCTGCCTGAAGAGGTGGTTTTGTCAGAGTCCATACAGATGTTTAAACTGAAATTTGATAAATACTTATTTAAATACTTCTATCATATCCCCCCTGTCTCGTCTTTCCTCCAAGCTATACATGTTAAGATCCTTTAACCTTTCCTGGTAAGTTTTATCCTGCAATCCATGAAGCAGTTTAGTAGCCCTTCTCTGAACTCTCTCTAAGTATCAATATCCTTCTGAAGATACGGTCTCCAGTTCTGTGTACAATACTCCGTGAGGTCTCACAAGTGTTCTATACAATGGCATGAGCATTTCTCTCTTTCTACTGCTGATACCTCTCCCTATACAATCAAGCATCTGCTAGCATTTCCAGCTGCTCTATTACATTGTCATCCTACCTTAAAGACATCTGCTATAATTACTCCTAAATCCTTGTTCCCTGATGTTGAGGTTAGTAGGGTATCAAATATTCTATACTCTGCCATTGGGTTTTTACATCCAAGATGCATTATCTTGCACTTATCAACATTAAATGTCAGTTGCCACAGCTCTGACCATTTTTATAATTTACCATTTGGCTTATCCCTCCTGGAACATCAACCCTGTTGCAAATTTTAGTATCCTCAGCAAAAAGACATACCTTACCATCAAGACCTTCTGCAGTATCACTAAATAAAATATTAAAGAGAATGGGTCCAAGTACAGATCCCTGAGGTACCCCACTGGTAACTAGACCTTGCTTCGAATATACTCCGTTGACTGCAACCCTCTGTTGCCTGTCATTTAGCCACTGCCTAATCCATTCAACAATATTGGAATCCAAACTTAAAGATTATAGTGTATTGATAAGCCTTACTGAAATCTAGGTAAGCAATGTCTACTGCACCACCCTGATCTATTATTTTAATTAACCAATCAAATCAATAAGAAGATTAGTTTGGCATGATTTCCCTGAAGTAAACCCATGGTGTCTCTGATCTTGAAATCCATGTGATTTTAGATGTTCAACAATCCTATCCTTTAACATGGTTTCCATTACTTTCCCCACTACTGAAGTAAGGCTTACTGGCCTATAGTTGCCCGACTCCTCCCTACCACCTTTCTTGTGAATGGATACAACATTTGCTAATTTCCCCCAAAAAACAACCTTAGCTTAATGAAGCCATTTTAGATCATGCCCCTGCAGTCTCACTGCTCCGTCATTTAGGAGTTAACCCGTTAACGCCATTAGGGCGTTCTGTGCCGCCCCCATTATAATGGGCTTTAAAGCCGTTACAGCGGCATAAAACACCCTAACTGCTTTGAGCCCCCGCGGCCTCCTATTACTCAGCTCGGCCGCAATCCGCTTCTGGGGGTCCCCCCTTGGCAATTTAGGCCCCAGGGGGCCATGTGATTGCTCTTTCAGCGCCTATGCAGCTGCCTGAAGTGACAGGCAGTCCCCTTGCTGGTAAAATAAGTGGGGGGGAGAGGGGAGTTAATAAAGCAATCAGTAGGAAAAAAATATATATATAAATATATAATATACACACGTATATGTGAAACCAGGGGGCAGCACTCACCTGAACATGCATAAATGTGGTGCTGCTGGGGGCCAATTTATACAATTCACAAGATCCAAACGACTCACGTATCCACTAAACAGCAATTCAACTTCAATGTTGACAGATGTTTTTAAAAAAAAAAATACAATCTAGTCAAAAATAAGGGGTGTTTACTTACATTATATGATCATACATTGCATAAGGCTGCCACAACATCAATGTACCCCATCTTTAGCATGTCCTACTCTAACAGCCTAATGTCTGCTCTTATGGGATTAACCCACTTTGGGGAAAAAAATCCATCTGGGGCTCTCTACAGTATTATATCAAAGAAGTGTCTTAAAACCCATCTCTTTAGGAAAGCTTATGGCCTCCCAGACTAACCTCTACCTCACATACCTGTCTCTTGCGCTCTCCTACAGGGCAGCACTCTACTCTCTCCTCCAGTTCTGCTTTACTCCCACCCTATTTGACTGATATTTCCTGTTCTATTGTGTTTTACACCCCCCTCCTATATAATGACAGGTTGGAGAGCAAGGTCCTCTCCAACCTGTCGTTCCTGTAAGTTTTTTGTAATTGTCCTATTTATAGTTAAATCCCCCCTCTCACACTATTGTAAAGCGCTACGGAATCTGTTGGCGCTATATAAATAGCAATAATAATAATAATGGTAACATAGCAAATCTGGCAAATTTCATTTCGCAAAAACAGAAATTAGCAAATCTTATATTTCACCTTGTAACTTTCCAAAACAACATAAAACCTGAAAAACGTGCCGTTGTACTCGTGAGACATTACTTTACACAAATATGAGTGTATTAGAGCAGTAAAATGTATAATGATGGTATCATCGGTGAAAGAGCAATTAATTTGTGAAAAACAAATATAAACGCTAACTTTGGCCAGGGTTTGTGACTAAGTGGCTACTAAAAAAAGATTGTGCGTACCCCATTTTGAATACCATGGGTTGTCCAAGTTTACAAATGGTATGTCAAGATGGGGTTAATTTTCATTCCTGGGCTTCATATGTTCTTTAAGGATCACTATAGGGTCAGGAACACAAACATGTATTCCTGACCCTATAGTGTTAAAACCACCATCTAGCCCCCCTGGGCCCTTCATGTCTCCATATATATAGTACAAATCTTACTGTATTCAAGCCACAAGCTGTAACTCTGGATGCTGTTAGACTCAGAAAAACAAGCAGTCTGCTGACATCATCAGAAGTGGTAGCCTGATCCAATCACAATGCTTCCCCATAGGATTGGCTGAGACTGAGAAGGAGGCAGATCAGGGGTAGAGCCAGCATGATTCAAACACAGCCCTGGCCAATCAGCATCTCCTCATAGAGATGAATTGAATCAATGAATCTCTTTGAGGAAAGTTCAGTGTCTGCATGCAGAGGGAGGAGACACTGAATGTTTGGATGCATTTTAGGTAGCCATGACCCAGGAAGGATCTCGAACAGCTATCTGATGAGTGTGCAGTGAAGTTATCACTAGGCTGTAATATAAACACTGCATTTTCTCTGAAAAGACAGTGTTTACAGCAAAAAGCCTGCAGGTAATGATTCTACTCACCACAACAAATTCAATAAACTGTAGTTGTTCTGGTGACTATAGTGTCCCTTTAAAGGCATCATAGGCCCAGCAAACCAATCTGGCAAATTTCAATGGAAAAGGTGCAAGCCCTATATTTGACCCCTGTAAGTTTCCAAAAACCTCATAAAACCTGTACACGGGGGGTACTGTGGTACTTATGAGACTTTGCTGAATACGAATATGTGTATTTCATTGCAGTACAATCTAACAGTATTAAGACATTCACAGTTAAAATGTCATGCAGAACTTGAAAAATAATACATTTTCTTAATTTCTCATACTTTTTTAGATTTTATTCACATTGTTTCATATATGAATATTTGATATAAACTAAAAGCCCTGTTTTTCCTGAACAAAATGATATATAATAAGTGTGGGTGCACTTAATATGAAAGAGGTGAATTATGGTTGAACATATAGCTCAAATTCCAGGGTTTTTTTTTTTTTTTACGTTTTGTTTTGATCACTTGTACAATTGACTCCATCCTTATGGGGTTAAATCACTGTGTTTATGTAGCAGGTACTCACTTGAAAAGTTGCATATAGAAATGGAGGCCTACTGGAATGGACTATACAAGCTTGTCCTGGCTTCTTTTAGCCGTGTTCTGGATAGGGACTGCCAGATCCAACCAATGCATCAGGTCACCACAGAGTATATATTGTCCCCTCTATGCTGACATCTATAATCTCATGGAGTATTTGGCAGAAGAAATCACTAAGGCCATAAGCCAAACATGTCCTTGGACACTTTATACTACACATATTACAAAATATACATGCAGATGTGATTATGTGAGAGCAAAGCATTAAATTGTGAAAATGGCCAATATTCCATGATAGGGGAAACACAACATTCCTTAAGTACATTGCATTAATGCCAAACATGTAAGAGTAAAAATGATAGTCCATTGACATCAGCAATACCATCACTATGAACCGTGTACTATGCAAAGAATAGGTCAAGGTCATTAATTGACAGTCAAGGAAAGGATATTTCACTACAGTGGGGAATGGGTTATTAACCATAAAAACAATACATATGGAATTATCTGGGAGGTTTTTCTCTTAAAAGAAAAAAGGAGGGGGGTAGGAGCTTCTTCAAAGTAGACTATTCACAGCTATAATAGCCTGGGCGATGTGAATTTCATTTCCGTGTGTGTGTCCTAGCTTGCATATGTGTATATTGTAGAGTGAGAATGGTGCTTTGGTTTTTGTTTTTAAATTTTCTCTAAGGTGCAAAGTGGCTTTGATCCTTAAAATGATTAAATCCAATTTTAGTAAAGGATGTGTTTTCAAATGTATTTCTAACAGTCTGTTATCCTTTGTTTTTTTTTTAATCCAGTGGTATTGGTCGCAATTGGCCCTGGGCTTCTGGAGGAAGCAGCATCCTTGCTGAATTTGGAACCCTGCACTTGGAGTTCACCCATCTAACAGAAGTCTCTGGGAATCCAATTTTTGCAGAAAAGGTTAGTTTTATTTTAAAATTACAAATGATATCAGTGCCTGTGAAAGTATTTGTTGGAATATTTAAATGAGTGAAAGATCCTCAATGAAAGCTGGTAACCATCTATATTGCTTCATTAACATTGCAGTTTAGATATCTCTAGATATAACAGAGACCAGTAAGAGGTAATCCTCAAAGAACAACCATAATTTAACGTGTAATTAAAAAAACAAGTGTAGTTACTGGCAGGTATTTAAAATTTGATGGGAATGGAGCTTTTCTTGTCTATGGCACAGTTAAACCTAATAAAGTAAAAATCGGTGCTGCTCCTGAATAATGCCATCAACCAGCTAGGAACATTAATACAATGAAACTGTGTGTTCACAATTGAAAAATCCATGTACCCCCACTGTGATTAGTAATTTGGAAACAGCGGGATACTACACCTTGACAAATGAATCATGTGAATACTGAACACACACCAACTAAGAAAATATTAACAATTTGTTTGTGCAGTCATTAAAATTAACTTTCTCTCTAAAGAAAATGAAGTTCAATAATACGGTGTGTGATAATATCCTTTCAGCCATAGGAGAATGTCTCAATGCATAAAGCATTTGAACACCTTGTAGTAGTATAGCATTTTGATTTCCACTTCTGTATAATTAGCACTTGTCTAGTAAACCTTGATATCGCCTTCCTGTGGTTACTAAAATTATCTATGTGCATTATATAAAGAAATCAATTATCATGCCTTGAATCTCATGCGGTTTGACATCAGGTCTTGTCCTTACTCCAAGCGCAATTGTTGTGTTAAGAGCTACCTGTCATGTCCATTTCACCTCCAGTTCGTCGCTGACCTGTCTTTTATAAAAACAGGGCAGCCACAAATACATTTCCAGTTGCCAAGCTACAGGGAATTTAAAGCCAAAAAATAAAAATAGGATTGTTTAAACATTTAACCTGTGTACTGGAGAACTGGTACCAAACCAAAGAGAAAAGAACCTGCATAACTTGGAGAATCGGCGTAGGAACAAAAGAAAGGGCTGTCCTTTATAAAAACACCAATCCCACTTAGGGAGCATAAGTGCAGAGATCAACAAATCTCAGGTTCCAGGTCGCCACAGTGACTAGAAATTTGCCAGCTCTTTAATGTGGCGGCTGAGGGAGTTTTGAAAGCGGCCGCCGCTGGACAGCATGGAGGCGGTGTGCAAGGGAGCATTACTCCTCTCTGCTCCGCGCTGTTTAATGATGCCGGGAGCCGGAATATGACATCACTCCAGCCCTAGCATCATTACAGAGAGCGAGCAGGGAGAAGAGAAGGAGCTGCAGAAAGAGATCAGCCCCACTGGAACCCAGGGAAAGACCCCCCACTCAGCTCTCCTAAAGGTAGTGAGGCTGAGTGGGTTTCAATTAATACAAAAATGTGAGTGTGAGCCTGTCAGAGTGAGTGTGCCTGTCTCTGAAACTCCTATATTTTCAGCCACAGGGTTAAAACCAGGGGAACCTGGTACCCAAACCACTTCATTATGCTTAAGAGGTCTGGGTGCCTATAGTGGTCCATGTAAGATCACACTAATAGCACCAAACAAGATTGCATATGTTGATAGGTTTGAGTCATGAAAGTTTGGTAAAGCTTTTGATTATTGTAAGTTTCCTACCATGGTTCTAAATTCATAAATATTCAGTACCACTAATTATTAGGAATGCGGTTTCCAATATTGTAGCTTTGAAGAGTTTAGCAAGTTTTGCTTACAGGGAGTATGTAGGCACTATAACCTTTTCATCTCATGTAATTGTTATAGCGCCTGTAGTCCGCTGGAGCTGTCCCTCCATTCTGTATTAAACCATTCTCTGACCAATGTGATAGGCTGAAGTGGTCAGCTGACACTCTCAGCCAATCACAGATGCTTATTGCTGCTTATGATATTGCTTCTTCATTGGTCCGAGCAGCACAGGGGGATGAGCTGCCAGAAAATCTGTACAGCATTAGAACTGTTCAATACTGCATGAATGAATGGTGCCAGGAGACTGCAGACACCGCAGTTTTAACCTGATTGCGCATGCACAGTAAGTGTATGAAACCCTCTGTGGGTTTCCCCTCCTGTGCCTTTCTGCTGTCCCCCCTCCCCTCCTGTGCCTTTCTTCTGTCCCCACTCCCCTTCTGTGCCTTTCTTCTGTCCCCACTCCCCTCCTGTGCCCTTCTTCTGTCCCCCCTCCCCTCCTGTGCCCTTCTTCTGTCCCCTCTCCCCTCCTGTGCCCTTCTTCTGTCCCTCCTCCCCTCCTGTGCCCTTCTTCTGTCCCTCCTCCCCTCCTGTGCCCTTCTTCTGTCCCTCCTCCCCTCCTGATAGCCTTCTTCCCATCCCTCCTCCCCTCCTGTTGCCCTTCTTCTGATCACACCCCTCCCCTTCCTGTGCCCTTCTTCACTGTCCCCTCCTTCCTGTGTGCCCCTTCTTGTCCTCCCTCACCGCGGTGGCCCCTTCTTCTGTCCCCCCTCCCCTTCCTGTGCCCTTCTTCTGTCCTCCATCCCCTCCTGTGCCCTTCTTCTGTCCTCCATCCCCTCCTGTGCCCTTCTTCTGTCCTCCATCCCCTCCTGTGCCCTTTTTCTGCCTCCATCCCCTCCTGTGCCCTTCTTCTGCCTCCATCCCCTCCTGTGCCCTTCTTCTGTCTCCATCCCCTCCTGTGCCCTTCTTCTGCCTCCATCCCCTCCTGTGCCCTTCTTCTGCCTCCATCCCCTCCTGTGCCCTTCTTCTGTCTCCATCCCCTCCTGTGCCCTTCTTTGTCTCCATCCCCTCCTGTGCCCTTCTTCTGTCTCCATCCCCTCCTGTGCCCTTCTTCTGTCTCCATCCCCTCCTGTGCCCTTCTTCTGTCTCCATCCCCTCCTGTGCCCTTCTTCTGTCTCCATCCCCTCCTGTGCCCTTCTTTGTCCCCTTAGCCCCTCTGTGTGTCTTTTAGGGATCGACCGATATTGATTTTTTAGAGCCGATACCGATACCGATATTCTGTGAACTTTCAGGCCGATAGCCGATATAATTTGCCGATATTCTGTACATTTACCATTTTGGAAAATAAAAACTATTTCTAAAGGTAAATGCACAAAATATACATGCCACGTGTAGTGGATGCAGTGTGTAGTGGATGCAGTGTGTGTCTTTGTGTAGTGTGTGTGTAGTGGATGCAGTGTGTGTCTTTGTGTAGTGTGTGTGTAGTGGATGCAGTGTGTGTCTTTGTGTAGTGTGTGTGTAGTGGATGCAGTGTGTGTCTTTGTGTAGTGTGTGTGTGGTGGATGCAGTGTGTGTCTTTGTGTAGTGTGTGTGTGTAGTGGATGCAGTGTGTATTTGTGTAGTGTGTGGGTTGTGGATGCAGTGTGTGTTTGTGTAGTGTGTGTGGAGGATGCAATGTGTGTTTGTGTAGTGGATGCAGTGTGTATTAGTGTAGTGTGTATATAATGAAAGCAGAGTGTTTGTGTAGTGTGTGGGTAGTGTGCGTAAAGTGAATGCTGTATATACTAAATGCAAAGTGTGTGTGTATATAATGAATGCAGAGTGTGTGTGTATTTGTGTACTGTGTGTATAGTGAATGTAGTGTGTGTATATAATGCAGTGTGTTTGTGTAGTGTGCATTATATAAACACACTACGCAAATACACTGCATTATATACACACACTATGCAAACACACTGCATTATATACACACACTACACACACAAACACTGCATTATATAAACACTACACAAACACACACACTGCATTATATACACACACTGCACAAACACACACTGAATTATATATACACACACACTACACAAATACACTGCATTATATACACACACTACACAAATACACTGCATTATATACACACACTACACAAATACACTGCATTATATACACACACTACACAAATACACTGCATTATATACACACACTACACAAATACACTGCATTATATACACACACTACACAAATACACTGCATTATATACACACACTACACAAACACACTGCATTATATACACACACTACACAAACACACACTGCATTATATACACACACTACACAAACACACACTGCATTATATACACAGTGTGTTTGTATAGTGTGTGTGTATAATGCAGTTTGTGTGTGTGTATATAATGCAGTTTGTGTGTGTTTGTATAGTGTGTGTATATAATGCAGTGTATTTGTGTGCATTGTATACAAACACACACTATACAAACACACACTGCATTATATACACAGTGTGTTTGTGTAGTGTCTGTGTATATAATGGAGTGTGTGAGGGGGAATTTTTTATTAAATTATTTTTATATATATATATATATTTAATTATTATTTTTTGTCCCCCCTCCCTGCTTGTTGCCTGGCCAGGGAGGGGGGATATGACAGTCCCTGGTGGTCCAGTGGTATTGGCTGAGCTTTGGGGGGGCAGAGAGCAAGCGCTTACTCACCTCCCAGCAGCTCCTCCAGCTCCCCAGTGCAACTCTCGCGGCCAGCGTGTCGCACGGAGCGTTGCCATGGTGATCCATGGCAACGCTCTGACGGCCGCGGGTCTCGCGAGAGTTGCACTGGGGAGCTGCTGGGAGGTGAGTAAGCGCTTGGTCTCCGCCCCCCCAGGACCGCCGGGCTTGTAATGAGCCTGGCGGTCCTAGGAGGTATTATCGGCAATATCGGTATCTGAATTGGCCGATACCGATATTGCCGAAAATACCGAATATCGGCCGATTATATCGGTAAAACCGATAATCGGTCGATCCCTAGTGTCTTTGTGCCCCCTCCTGTGCCCTTCTTCTGCCCCCCCTCCCCTTCTGTGCCCTCTACCGTGGTCCTCCTGCTTGGCCATGCTACATGGAGTGACCAGCAGGAGTGGAGCGCTGTAAAATGAGCTTCCCTTCCAGTCCGACACCTCATTCCTGCGACACACCTAGACTGTGCCACACCGTTTAAAAGATCTGCTTTAGAGTAATTGTTTAGAAAGTCTGTAAGGCACATGCAGGGAGGTATGACTAGGGCTGTATAAACAGTGTTTTAACTCTTGAAATGCAGAAAATGTAGCAGTGAGACTGCAGCAACCTGATCGATACAGCAAAACTGTTTCATTAAGCTGAAGTTGTTTTGGTGCTTAGTGTTCCTTAAAGATTCACCTATGTCATGCGACCTATGTCGCAGTAGACTCCTCGCCAGCAAATGTACAGCGAAAAGTTATTTCGTTTTACTTACAAATAAAAAAAAATATATAAAGTATAACAATGTACGGTTTAAACGATTGAAATCCTAAGAAGGATAATATATATATAAATATTATCCTTCTTAGGATTTCAATCGTTTAAACCGTACATTTTTATACTTTGAAGTGACATTGTGTAGTTTTTGTACAGCAAGGACAAACATGGGGGCATTACATTTAAAGTATATATCCATGTTAAATGCAAGGTTTATTTAATTTGCTTATAACAGAAAGCATATATATACAATTAGAAAATACAGTGGATTGTGATGGATTTCATAACCTAGTCAAATGGTAAAAACTGGCTTCGAATAAGGTAAATGAACAAAGTCAAACACATAAATGAAATCATGTGCATAAAACATAAATTACCCATAATTCAATTATGTTTTTACTGAGTTACGTGGTCTACCAATAAAAGAAACCTGAGATAAGGAATCAATAGCTTGACCTGTTTGCCCTCTGGTACAAATTCCCTCCTTGTGTTTTTTTTTTGTTTTTTTTTGTGTTAAATCCATGCAGCTTTGAGCATGACCTTAAAATTTGTCAATGTCACAGGAAACACAGCAAAAACTAGATAAGCTGACTGGACACATGAGTCAAGTAAAAAAAAAAATGTAGGATATAAAATTGTAAAAACTGGAATATTATTTTCAAATATATTTTATTATGAACATATAAAATATTGGTTAAGAAAGTGCTGGCAGACACCATAGACTAGCTAGAAACCTTTTCTACAGACGAAGAAATTTGGGTGGTTTGGTTCCAAATCTTATCCTATACAACTATGCCGCACAACTATCCTAAATCATAATGTAGCATACCACTCCAAGAGACAAACTATGGGTGCCCTTCCATCCTGAATTCTTTAAATATCTGAATAGGTTGAGAGCCAAGTTCGAGACAGCACATTTGCTTTCCCAAATTACCCCAATTCTCCACAACAAACGTTTTGCCCCGGGCATGAGGCCACATGAAATCTCGAGGAGGCAGGTATCCTAAGATATATCCCTCTATTGCCAGAAGGAAAAATTATTGAATTTGAAGATTTGAGACAGATCACACACCTAATGACCAGTGACCTCTTCCGCTACATCCATATAAGGGATATTGCACAATCTAAAGCTATCAAAGAAGTAGCAAGATCACTTCCCACGTTCTTTGAATTATTATGTAACAAAAGAAAATACAAAAAGGGCCTGATCTCCCTCCTATATACACAAATAAGCAAAGAACACTCAAAGAACCCTCACTAAGATATATCAATGAATGGGAAACCGTTTTGGGTGAGACCCTTGATGTGGGAGAGTGGTAAGAAACATGTTTAAAATTAATATATTTAGAGGACACATGACCCTAGTTTGGTTACGTAGACTGGGTAAAATGCAATAGACATCTGCTGGTGACTTTGTGGTCACAAACGTACATACCTACACATGTGTTGGGATTGCTCCAAATTACATTCTTCTGGAAGAACATAAGGGATCTAGTAACAGAGGTCACCAGTTCTCTCTACTTGGATCTTCCCCTTGTCTCGACCAATTTAAGGGAATTCCCAAACATAATCAAAAACTTTTGAATTTGATCACACAAGTGGCCCACAGGGTCCTTGCAGCCAGATGGCTCAAAACAGATGCACTAGCAGACGCCTTTTTGTTAATACTAAAATCAAAGATAACGCGGTAATGGATGAACTGACCTCAAAGGTCAGGCGTTCACACACTGCATTCTCTCAAGCTCTCGCTCTCTCAAGGGGTAGTCACCCTTTTAATATATACCGCCCACTTTTGTATCTTTCTTGATATAGCGCAAGTGCGATATTGTAAAAAAATATTTTAAAGGTGTTTTTAAAAAACAAACAAATATGTACTTAAATTAATAAATATTTTTTTCTATTTTCTATTCTACTTTTTGTGTGCGTGTGTGAGAGAGAGAGGGGGGGGGGTGCATAGGATCTATGCTGTGTGTAAGTGGGTGAGATGTTAAAATATATCTTAATGTCTCCCCTCCTATCTTCTTACCTT
Source organism: Pelobates cultripes (assembly GCA_933207985.1). Taxonomy (NCBI): domain Eukaryota; kingdom Metazoa; phylum Chordata; class Amphibia; order Anura; family Pelobatidae; genus Pelobates; species Pelobates cultripes. Next base: position 257,781,763 of record OW240913.1, read on the forward strand.
TTTTTTTAAATTTGACAATTTTTATTAATATTTTGTCATAATCCCGACAATGGGAGGGAATACAGAAGAGAAGAAGGAAGGGGAAAGCAGCAAGTATTATAATTGTCACATAGAATATTACATAGTATATTACTTAGTCATACAGTACAAAACAGTTAGCCGAGACAGTTAGCCGAGACAGGGTGGGTACGGGTATTCAATATAAGCTTGTACTCTCTAAGGTCCGGGGGTCGACTCGACCCAAATTCTAAACACAGCTCTACAGATTGCTCCTTTTGGGATTAATCCCGGCGATCCGATCTCCATGTGTCCCAGATCTCCCATGCCTTTGCGGAGGCATGGGATGGGGGCCACAATTTGGTGTATGCTCCTTCATATGCTCTTTGTTCTATCAGAGCGGCTAGTACTCTGGCGAAGGGCGGACATTGTTTAGATTTCCATGATCTTGCGATCTCTCTGTGAGCTGAGAGGAGAACGTGATATATAAGCTTCCTCTCGGCTCTGGGGGTTCTGCTCGGAAGAATTAGCGTTATACAGACTTGGGGCGTAAATTGCATATTAATGCCAATCAAGTCTTGCAGGAGCGTGTGGACTTCCGTCCAGAACGGTTTAAGCTCTGGGCACTGCCACCAAATATGGAGGACATCTCCTTTTGCTAATCCACATCTCCAGCAGTTGGGAGAGCTATTTGGGTAGAATTTATTAATCCGAGTAGGTACCATGTACCATCTATAAACACCCTTGCGTTGTTGCTCCACTAGGGAAGTGGATGTGAGTAGCTGGTTTATGTCTTGGAATAAGATATTCCATTGTGTGGGGGAGATAGGCTCTCCCAGATCTGTATTCCATTGTTGTGCTACATTAGTATCAGGAAATGGAATAGAGTTAGCGATAAGTCGGTAACACATGGAGGTCGGTTTACATGCGGGTGGTAATGACCCGTTTATACAGACTTGTTCCCACACCGTGGGTTGTCCCATATCAGATTGCAATACCTTGTCAGCACTAGTTGACCTGTATAGGAACGATCTCAGTTGTATGTATGAGAATTGTGAGGTTACAGGAAGTTTGTGTGTGTGTCTCAGTGTGGAGAAGTCTTTTAATGTCCCGTGTTGGAGAATATGATAGAGGTGTGTTAGTTTGTTATCTATCCAAGGATTGGCATGAAAGGTCGGTATACAATACGGGAGGGCCGCCACTGGTGTAGCTGGTGAAAGTTTAGTTGGGGAGCAGAGTGTCGCCCTACTTTTGTCCCATATTTGTAGTTTGAGGGTGAGGAGGTCGGATGGATGTGGTAGGGTCGGGCGGTATACTTTTGGTATCCACAATATGTTAGGCAGTGTGAAGGGCTTCAGCAGGTTTCTCTCTATCTCCACCCATTGAGGGGGCTTTTTACCCATGTGGTGGGGAAGTAAGGTGGCTAGTATGGATGCATGGTAGTAGGCCTTCACATCTGGTAGTCCCAATCCACCTAACTTTTTAGGAGCTTGTAAAAGATTCCTGGCTACCCTCGGTCTAGACCCTGCCCAAATAAAGTTGTCTACCTCCTTTTGTACCAGTTTAAAAAAGGAGTGTGGGACGGGAATCGGGAGCGTTCTAAAAATATATTGCAGTTTAGGAAGTATCGACATCTTTACTGCCACTATTCTTTCAGTCCATGTTAGATAGAGAGGTGACCATTTTTTTAGTTGTAGGGCACATTCTCTCCACGTTTTAACATGGTTGCCCGTGTAGAGCTCTGTATGCTTTTTAGAGAACAATAGTCCTAGGTATGTGATGTCATATTTCCTCCAATCAAAGGGGTACGACCCTCTGAGGGCTATCATTTCACTTTCAGGAACGCCTATGCTAAGTGCTTGAGTTTTAGAGGTGTTGAGAGAGTAGTAGGATTGTGATCCATATTCGTGAATGAGGGACATGACATGGGGCAGAGACTCCATTGGTTGGGTCATATAGAGGAGGATGTCATCTGCGAAGGCACTTATCTTAACTTCTCTAGATCCGACCAGAATTCCAGTAATATTGGGGTGGGATCTAATTGCGACCAGAAGTGGTTCCAGGGCTAAAACATATAACAATGGGGACAGAGGGCATCCCTGTCTGGTCCCATTAGATAATTCGAAAGGGTCCGAAAGGAACCCGGCTTGCAGAACTCTAGCTTTCGGAGCCGAGTATAGTGCGAAAATTTGTGTAATGGTCTGATGGGGGAAACCGTATTTCTCTAGAACTCGTCTCAAGAAGGCCCAGCCAAGGCGGTCAAATGCCTTCTCCGCGTCCAAGGCTAAAAGCAGACCCCCTCGGCCAGGCCTCCGGAGCTGTTCCAGGGTGTGCATCAGTTTGTATGTATTGTCCGAGCCCTGTCTCCCTCTGACGAACCCTGTTTGATCGTCACAAATCAATTCTGGCAGAAGTCCGCTCAGCCTATTTGCTATAATTTTAGCGTAGAGTTTGGCATCTGTATTGAGGAGGGAGATTGGGCGAAAGTTTTTACATTCATTTGCAGGTTTGCCAGGTTTTGGAATGGTGATAATTGTGGCCATAAGCATCTCCGGAGGGAGGGAGCCCGTTGCGGAGGCTTGTTGGTACACCCGCAACAGGTGGGGCGCTAGTGTGTCTGCAAATTTCTTATAGTAGGCATTAGTGAAACCATCAGCTCCCGGGGATTTAGCTAGAGGCAGAGATTTGATAGCTGCGCTAACTTCTGCCAAGGTTATGGGTTGTTGGAGCGTTATGGCTTGTTCTAGTGTGACTCGTGGCAAGTGTATCTGGCTAAGATATTTGGAAATGCTGTCTTCCGTTGGGTTGTTTATACCTGTCGTGAGATGCAGGTTATATAGTTTGGCATAAAATCTTGCAAAGGCTTGCGATATGTCGCTGGGATTTAGTATTTTCTGACCCCTATCATTTATAAGATGTGCAATCTTTTGTGTGTTGCATTTGTCTCGTAATCTTGCTGCTAACAATTTAGTGGCTTTTCCGCTCTGGTGGTAGGCGGTAGCTTTTAATTTATGGAGCAGCCTCCTAGTTTTGTCTGCCGTCAAGTCTCTTAGTTTGTCATACTGCAGGGAGAGTTGGATCCCTGTTTCTACTGAGGGCTGGGTCTTATTTAAAGCAGAAAGTTGCGCTATTTTCGTGTGGCATTCCAACATTGCCGAGTCTTGGGTCCTTTTAATGTGCGAAGCTTGTTTAAGAAACAGGCCTCTAAGTACTGCCTTATGCGCGGACCAGACCGTGGCTGCCGTGGTCCCTTGAACATTGTTTAGGTTAAAGTAGGTTATAAGCTCCTCTTTAATGTTAGCGGTAAATTTCTCATCGTTTAAAAGGGAGTCATTCAACCTCCAAGTGCCTTTCCCCGTGAATTGGAATTCATCCTTCAGTACCAGGGTGACCGGGCTGTGGTCTGACCACGTAATCTCCCCAATCCTGCAATCTGCTACCAGGGGCAAGGTAACTCTATCAACAAAAAACCCATCAATTCGAGAGTACGAATTGTGTACCCTTGAATAAAAAGTATAATCTCTTGTTTCAGGGCTAAGAGTTCTCCATACATCATAGAGGTCATGTAATGAGAGTGTTTTGTTGATGATTTTGTGGGACTTATCGTGCGACAATCTAGTTTTGGTGCCTCCCTGGGTTGTTCTATCCAGGGGTGATTGAGTGAAGTTAAAGTCGCCGCATAGTAATAAATTGCCTAGGCGATATTGGTCTATTTTCGTTAGCAGGGACTTTAGATATTGATTGGAGTTCTCATTGGGGAAGTAGGCCGTGACCAGTGTGTAGTGGATTGCGTTAATGAGACACTGTAGGATTATGAATCTACCTTGGGGATCTATGTATTGCCTCTGGTTGGTGAATGCGATATCTTTGTGTATTAGGATAGATACACCCTTTGTTTTGTTTACTGAGAGTGCATGGTATTGTAACGGGAAGTGTTTAATAAAGATCTTTGGTGTATAGCCTTTCTTAAAGTGGGTCTCTTGAATACATGCAATGTCAATCTTAGTTTTTATCAATTCTTTATACAGTAAACATCTTTTCCCAGGGGTATTCAACCCCTTCACATTATACGTTACTACTCTTATGATAAACAGGGATCAGTTTTGCATATGACATCTGGTGCGTGGAGGTGAGCCGGTGTTAGCATAACAACAGCATCTTTTCCTATGTTGCAGCAGTAACCATCTAGCAAATATTTCTCAAACCTAGCTACACGATTAGACCTGTCAAGTCGTACTGTACTGCTTATACGGGCTTTTGCGTCTGGTATAATATTACAGGCTGCTAAAGAAAACCTGGATAGGTCAGGGAAAGAGGGAACTAGGGAGAGAATAAACTGGGAGTGGGAAAGGGGGAATAAACCCTGATTAAGCTCTACACAAGAGAGCTGGAGCACGCCAAGCTGATCTTGGCTGCAATGTAGGGGGTACATTAAGTGAGCCTGATGTTGTCGTGGCTCATATGTGGCTCTTAGGGCTTGGAATGGCTTAAAGAGATAGTATGCTGAGGCTTTCTCGTGCCGCAGGCATTTTTTTTTTTTTTTTAACTTGTAATACACTAAAAGTAAGAACATAGCCTTTAGTAACATTTGGTCATCAACAGTTCATAGGTCTTAGTGACTGCGCTGTGTGCCGCAGTAAGTGTTAGGCATACTTAACACTCTCTCCGCAGGAGAAGAGGCAGGTCTCGCAGAGTGGTCTTGTTCAGGCCGGGGTCCACTCAGGGGTCATCCGAGGTATCTTTGCCTTGTTATGGTCGTCTGTAGAGGCAACCGGGAGGCCCCACATCTTAAATTTTTCTTTGCCAGCCGGCAGCGAACTTACAGCGTGCAGTGAGTCCTGGTACTGGATGAGCAATTTTGCTGGGTATCCCCATCGGTACATAATTCCTTTCTCCCGTAGCGTTGTTGTGAGGGGAGTCAGGTTTTTCCGAAATTGGAGGGTTGCCGCCGACAGGTCCGTGTAGATTTTTAAGTCCTTGTAGGGATCTGGCATGCCTGGTGTGCGGGATGCTCGAACTAGCCTCTCCTTGGCATGATAAAAGTGTACACGGACTATCACGTCCCTCGCGGTGGAGTTGGGGAGGTGTTTCGGTCTTCTCAACCTATGTGCTCGGTCGATGATAAGCTGATCCGGGTGCGTCTCCGGTGACAGTGCTTGGAAGAGGTCTAACAGGTAGTCGGGAAGTGCAGGGTTGAGCACAGACTCCGGTATACCGCGGATACGCAAGTTATTGCGTCTTGATCTGTCCTCCATGTCGGCCATTTTGACCGCATGGTCGTGCAGGACGGTGTCCAATTCATGCAGCTTGTCCGCGAGACCGTTATGTGCTTCAGCGAAATCATCCATCCTCTTCTCTATCTGAGCAGTACGTTGGCTCACCTCTATAATCTCCTTCCTGAGATCTGCAGTGAGGGTTTGTATCTGCGTCGCCATGCTCTTCTGAATGGTGTCAGTAAGTTCCGACAGCATTTTTTTCAATTGCTGAGTTGTAGGCGGGCTGTCCTCCGGTCCTGTATCTGAGGACATTGGGGATAAAGGTGGATCCTCCTCGGAGCGAGCGGCACCGCCATCTGCATCTGGGCTGCGGCCTTCGCGTGCGTGTGGTGTCGCCGACTTGGCCAAGAAAAAGGAGGCGCGATCTGCCTTTGCAGCTTTATTTTTTTGCCTGTGTGACATCTCTGCAGGCTCGGGAGTGGTAGCTTAAGACTGGAATCCTGTGTGTTCTTTTTGCAGCCCGATTATTTTAGCCCTAGTTCGCCCGGTAGCAGGAGCTCCGTTAGGATGCGTCCATGCAGCTCGGTGTCAGGCCACGCCCCCCATCTTCTTACCTTTTACCATGGAGGGTGGACATAATGCTGCAAGCCCTGGTGGTTCAGTGGTGGCATGTTCTCTTTAGCCTGCAACTCCTCCAGCTGCAGGCTTACTCTCCTGCGATCACAGCACTGTATCGGAATGTTGCCATGGTAACACGCGGGAAGAGCACCGAGCCTCCCAGGCCCTTCCCTCCCTCTGCTGGAACTAAGTGCCAGCGGGCCGATGAGGGAGATCTTTGATCTTCTCACCAGCCCGAGATGGCTTAGTGTAAGGCTAGCATGGGCCAGCAGGGGAGATGAAAGGTTCTTCCTGTCTGCCTTGGTGCACGGCCATCGAGGCCCACTGGGCGTTTTCTGCAGAACCCACCACCGCCCACCTGAAATCCCAAACTGCCCATTAGTGGGTGGTAGGGACCAGGTTGACTACCCCTGCTCTAGAGTATGGGATCCCTGGAAAGAATTTACCTCTAATAATTTTTAAAATAGCTGTAACTAACTCTCTGGGTAAATTGCGCATGGCAGTTCCCTCCCCTCCTTCCTTTCATTTTTCTTCTATTTTATTTTTTCTTATTAATTTATTTTTCTCTTACCTCTTTTAAAAAAAAAAAAAAATGAAAGCAGGACATGGGCCTTGATACAATAGGTACATATTGTCTCAATAATAGTACGCAAAAATAATACGTTTCGTATTTAAATTATTCTAATCTCAAATGCAGAACATATATTATATATATTATTGTTAGCATAATATTTACACTTCATGATATATAGTTAATTTAACATGTTATGTGTCTGTTAGACTGATGCTTATTCTAATTTGTACACTGTATTTCTTCATGTCTGCCTCTCAGATTTTAAAAGAATAAAAAAAAAAGAAAAGAAAGTGCAGGCAAGAGAGGAATAATCCCTATAGATTAACTGTATAATAAATATCTACTTTTTTGATTCTCCATCTGGTTCTCCTAAGCACCATATGGTGTATATTACACAATCCTTGCTGAGATCTTGGCTTCATGCATTCTGTAGACATTCCTATGCCTTCAAATGCAATCAGAAGCTAATGCATCACTTCCAGTGCATTACCTCCTGGAACTATGCGGCTCTGGGAACTCTGCCAATAATAAGAGGTTATAACTGCCTTAACTATGTTTCCATAGCAGCACGAATGAGCAGAGAAACCCCATTCCAGTCACTGGAAGGTATGAATCTGCCATAGGCTTGAAGGATGAGACCTCTGCCTACCAGAAACCTATGTTTCAGCCCCAGCTATATTTGTGTGTACAGACATGTTGTGATATGTGTGTTATCAGCTAGGTCACGCTATGTTAAGGCACAGGTCTCAGGATGCATGGGCATCCACTAATTGAAGTATGTTGGGCGTACATTGGCAATTTATATACTCTTAAATGGGGTAAGCACTTATTTTACCCAACTGTCCTGGTTTTATTACAGCATGCCATAGAGGTCTAATAGCGTTCCAGATTAAAGGGACACTATAGTCACCAGAACAACTACAGCCTATTGGCTTACAGCGGTATTATCCCCGCTTGCAGGATATACGGCAAGTGTCCTCTTCTATGTAGTGGCAGGTAACCAAGTTGGAAATAAAAATGGAAACCATAATGGTGCAGTATGTTCCACACATGCGATAAAAGATATAAAATATAATAGATGCACTCACATTCGGTAGAGCTTCAGCTAGCTCTAGTTTGTTAGGCGTACAGCGGTATAATCTCCGCTTGTAGGATATGGGATGAGTGATCTTGACGCGAATATCACATTTTAATTTTAATATATATATATTTTTATTTTTATTTTTATTTTTTGACGGGGACCAATTTTTGTGTTAAGGTGGCTTCAAATTTGTTCCCACCAGCAAACTTAAAGCCTTTGATATATCTTTTCTGTAAAACATTTACCTGAAACGTGAAGATATTTTTCCATGTAAATGTAAGCAAGAATTGTGGCCATAATATCTGTGAAAATGCAACATATGCTCTAGAAGAAGTAGATGGGAATGTTATGGTGTTTAATTAAACTTGATAGTAGAGCAATAGTTAGAATCTAATTAACCTTTTAGTAATGTTCCAATGCATCATTTAGGTGTTTGTATGACACTCTTACATGAGCTTTTTATTTTGATATGCACAGTAAATTGATGGGAAAACTACCCGAATTGTGAAATGGTAAAATAATCATAGAAGTCCAAAGCAAAAGCAATATGGATAACTGAATATGAGATGGAGAAGTTGGAAGAAATTTTGGGAGTGATTCATTATTTGGCAAATAAATAGACAATTGGGGATGCAGTGATTCAGAAAAAAAGAAACGTTATGTAACATTTGAAAATAAGTTTTAATAGTTGGATGTTGTATTCTAAAATTTGTTCCATTTTTTTTTTTTAAATGCTTTTTTTTTTTTAGGTCATGAATATTCGTAAAGTCTTAAATCGATTAGATAAACCACAAGGTTTATATCCAAACTATCTGAATCCTAGCAGTGGTCAATGGGGTCAAAGTAAGTATGCTTGAATTTTGGAGCAGCTAAATTATAATTATGAAAGCTGGGATACAATTCTCAAGTTTGTAACATATATAGAGGATAAATATGTATCACTTGGTATGTTCTACTCTTTCTTCACTATGTGTGCAGTTGGAGCAATCTTCCACTTTTCATGATCAAAACGTTATGTTTGTTGTGCTTACTGTTCAGTCCCATGAAAAGTGATCTAAGAAGAAAAAAACAACCTTAATTTCAGACTCTCCTTTCCACAGGAGTTTGCATTTTACTGTACACTGGTGTCTTGCCTGGTCATATAACTGTTTAAAGACTAGGTATAGTGATGCAGTGGCCATCCCTACCAAGACCTGAGGATACACAAATGCATGGGCTTTGCGTCTAATAAAGTGGTGCTGCACTTGCTGTGTGCAATTCCCTGGTGACCCAGATGTGAGACACCAAGGAACAAACCCAAAACCCCAAAACTGGGATGGTCCCAATCAACCGTGGGCTTTTGGAAAGGTCATGGATTTCTGTGGGACTAAGTGAAGGGTAAATGGGAAGTAACTATCAACAGATCTAAGATTAAAGTACAACGTTTATAAAATAGAAAGCAATGTGAAGATGAGAGAATAATTGCTTGATTGATGCAAACATTTGTTGAAAAATACATTTAGGCACGGCCTAAGAGTTATTAATTAGCCTTTTAAAAATGATTCATCTGCTAAAGTTCTCTCTGTAGGCTTGAAATAATCAGTGTTATTGAATTGCTGTGTATATGCGCACGCAAACATGCCAATTTTCAGCTGTTCTGCTTGTGTAGTTTAATCACTCAGCTGAAGTATCAATATAAATTACACAGAGGCTTATGCAATACACTTGTGAATATTGAATTAACAGCTCATTAATTCTATAGATTAGTTATATGCAATAACTTCAATTTTCATAACCACACAGTGAGGTCACGTGAAGCAAATCATATTCAGTATAAATGTGTTTGGAGAATGAAAGAATAAGCAATTTGTCGGTAAAGCCTTTCTTGTCCCTGTAAAGCAGCTTCCATTGGAAACTATTCACATGTGAAAAAGAAAGAGGGGGAAAAAAGAGCTAGCTGTAGCTATTCAAAGCTAATGAGTTAGACTGAGCTCACAGCCTTACAGGAGAAAAGTACATCATTCTAACAAAGCAAACTTTTGTTCTTTTCTATTCATTCTTTTTTTGTCTGTCCTTAATATACATCCCTATTCGTAATCCTAATTGCCCTTGTAGAAATGTTTCTGTCTTCTGACCAGTATCTAAGGTACCAAACAAATACCCCTTTGTCCATTTAATGAAATCAACTATGCCCCCTTATTGTTGACTTGTATTTTGTTTGTTTTTCCATGTTTACTGTTTTACATAGATTTGCTGTTTTTCTCAAACCACAGGAGTGCAGCTCCATTTTTCTTTTCACATCGTTATCTTGGCACTTAATGTGCATACTTATTCCAATACAAACCTATGTGAAAGGTCTTAAAAAAACACTTTTTTTTTTTAAATACCCATAATGTCCAGTTGATGTGAATACTTTTCCAAATTCTCTGCTGTTTTAATTATTTTTATTATTTTTTTTTTGTGTGTGGGTGAAATGAAGTAGTACAAGGTTATTTTAATTACAAATCTGTTTAATCCTTAGAGCATAACCTTTCAAGCTGCCACCTGGAAGTATCAACAATATGTACTATTTAAAAAAATATATATATTATTTATAAATCTATCCTGTAGTGGCATAGAAAGACCAAGTTGAATTACCATGCAGTCATGTAGCTTAAATGAAATGGTGATTGAGGGCACCTTTAATACGACACCATCGGACACATTGCATTGTAAGTCTGTTAATTTATTTATTTCAAAATAACTTAAAGGGACCCTATAGGAGACAGAACTACAGATTATTAGTGGTTCTGGGGCATATAACCTGTCTGTGATGGATGAGCATTTTAAACGCTGACTTTTCTGAGAAAAGGCAGTGTTTATATTGCTGTCTATGACCACCTGTAGTGTACCACTAGAGGGACTTCCTGGGTTCATCCTGCAAAGATATAAGGTGCCTTTTAGTGCCTCCATAGAATTGACTCAATGCATCTCCGTGAGGAGATGCTAATTGTTGCAACATGGCAATTTGCTGCGTATTTGCACTAGCCTCCTTAATGGGCGAAGAATTGAATTGGCTGAGATCATAAATATTGAGCTGGAGTCCCCTTGTGCTCTCCTTCCATTCAGCATTAAACAGTTTTTTTTAATGTTTTCAATGCTAAACCATAAACTCTACAAACCCATCCCCTCCATATTGCATAGGCTAATGAGGAAGCCTTAGACTGAACAGCAATGGATGGCTGTGATAGGCTTAATGCGATCTGCTGACGCTCTTGGCCAAACAGAGTGCAATGAAGATATCAGTTGGTATACCTACAAGCAGTGGCGGCTCTAAACTTCGCAAGGCCTTAAGCGAAACTCAAACATGAGGCCCCCAGTAACACCATTAGTGGGAAAAAAAATAGCGGTTAACTTGTGTGTGCATACCAAGCTGTAGATATATTGAATGGCAGGCTTGCGGCATTGGATATAGAGAGCTAGTCTTTGTATACATCGTTCAGAGGCATGCATTATTGCGGCTCACTGTGCCACTGCAATGTGAGCTCTCTGATTGTATTTCTGGCATAATTAGCAATGAACAATGATGCTAATTGTTTATACACGATTGCGGAGTATGGTTGCATGGCCTGGCAGTTGCGTATACACAAGTGCTGGTGTGAAGGGGTTAATGGAAACAGAAATTTTAATTTTGGTTGGGCTGTTAAGAAAAAAAAAAATCCATCACAATGTGTTGTGTGCCTGGGAGTGTATATCTGACAGTGAGTATCCATGTATCTGAATGTATGTTTCTCTGAGCATGTATTTTTTTTGTGTCTGGGACCGTTTGTGTGTGGGGCAGCTGTTTGCAGTGTTTTGTGTATGGGGGTTGTGGTAGTGCTGGTGGTCTTTGGGCACTAAGTTTATGGCGAAGCTATGTTTTATGACTGTGTATAATGATTGTCTTCAAGGGGTGACAGGTTGACTAAAGAGGTAACTGGCAGGGTGAGTGTGACATGGTTTGCGGAGAAAGTGTTAAAGGGTGAGAAAAGGTACATATGACAGGATTAGGGGGTTAATGTGATAGGGTGAATGTGGCATGCTTGGGGCATGAGTTCCACAGGGTTGGGGTGAATGTGGCATACTTGCGGCGTGAGTATCATGGAGGTAGGGTGAATGTGGCATGGTTGGAGTGTGACAGGGTAAGGGGAGGTGAATGGGACAAGATTAAGGGGGGTTAATTGAGAGGGATTAAAGGCGTTATTGTGATAGACTGTGACAGGTTTAGAGGTGTTAATGTGACAGGGTGAGTGTGGAGGAGTTGGGGGGGGTGACAGAACTGGGGATAAGTGTGGCACAGTTGGAGGAGGGAGTGTAACAAGATGTGGAAGGTGGGCATGACAGGAGTGAAGGGGTTTATTTGATGGGGTGAGTGGCATGGCGAAGGGGTTGAGTGTGACAGGATTGGAGGGCTTAATGTGACAGGGTGATTGTGACTGGATGAAGAGAGGTAGAGTGTGCTAGGGCTGGGAGGTGAATCTGACAGTGCGAGAAAAGGTGAGTGTGACAGGATTAGGGGTATTCATGTAATAAGGTAATTGCTGCTTGATTGGAGGGGGTGAGTGTGAGTGAATCAGGAGGGTGACTGTGTGTGTGGTGGCAGTGTCTGGGGGGTTCAGTTTGTGAGGGGGGGGTAACCGTGTGTATGGAGGGGGGTGCCAGAGTGTGGAGGGTTGCGTCAGTGTGTGCAGAGAGAGGTGATTGTTTGTATGGAGGGGGGTGTCCGTGTGTGCGGAGAGGTGACACGGTGTATGGAGGGGTGATAGTGTGTTTGGAGCAGGGTGACGTAGTGTGAGAGAGTGTAAAAGGGGAAGGCGGTGATATAGTGAGAGGGAGGGCTACATTAATGTAAGTGGGGTGACAGTGTAAGGAGGGTGACATAGTGTGGGGGGGGGGGCAGTGAGACGGAGGTGACATGCTGTGAGAGGGGGGTGAAAGTGAGGGTGACTGGGTTAAAACACTCTGATTAGCTGAGATCGCGACACTTCAGTCTGCAGCTGGGTGGCTCTCGATCAGGGCAGACCAAGCGGAGGGGCCTCAGGGTCATAGACCGAGGACCCGCCAGTTCAGTCTGCCCTAAAGTGATTTAGGGGGCCGCAAGGCCTTAGGCGGACGTCTAAATCACCTAATTAGAGAGCCGCCTCTGCCTACAATGAAGCATGCTGTCTGTTGTTTTTTGGGGGTTTTTTTGCACGGATGTGGGATGCCTGGAACCCTCATTCAAGGTTAAAATACTTGAAAATGGTTTAACATCGAATGACAGTGCCGAGAGACTCCAGGCCCTTTAACCAATTAAATTAGATGGTCAAGAATACCACAGAAGGGCAAACTGCAGACATCATGGATAGTGGCATTAAGCACAAGGAAAATAATATGCAAGAAAATATATATGGTGGAATTAATCATTGCAATACAGTGGGCATAAAGGACCACTATAGTGCCCTGAGTGTGCCCCCACCCTCATGGTCCCCCTCCCGCCCGGCTGTGTTACCTTTTTCCAGCTCTCCTCCTCCGATCCTCCCCGTCGGCTGAATGCGCATTATCAATGCTTTCCTATGGACGCTTGCATGCTCTCACTGTGATTTTCACCGTGAGAATCACGCAAGCGCCTCTAGCGGCTGTCAATGAGACAGCCACTAGAGGATTTGGGGGAAAGCTTAACCCATTGATAAACATAGCAGTTTCTCTGAAACTGCTATGTTTATAAAAGAATGGGTTAATCCTAGCTGGACCTGGCACCCAGACCACTTCGTTAAGCTGAAGTGGTCTGGGTGCCTAGAGTGGTCCTATAAGGAAAGAAAAGTTAAAAAAAAAAGCGGAAAAAAAAGTTGTCCCTTTAACTGATCTTGAGTGGCCAAATCAGGAAATTTCTTGGTTTGATGAGGGCTCATTATATCAACTGAAAAAAACCTTGATACTTGTAGCAAATGCATACATTTCACTTATGATTTTTTCACATTATTGTACATATTCTTTACAATAATGTCTTTGTGATACTTTAAAAAGAAATTATAATCTCTTGTCTGAAATGTCAAGGAAAATGCAAGGTTTAAACACTATTTGAAGAAAGAGGGTCAGATGTAAGCTTATGCACGCACAAATGTTTTTATGATTACCCTTCAAGTAATCAATTGTATGTGTAATTTAGCGAGTTTTCAGAGAGAATTGTAGTAGAGCAAGATAAATTTTCACCAGTGCATTATTACAAGATGTTACTATCCAATAGAGTCTTTGTCAAACCTTGTAGGAATCCTGACCTCAGTTCACATTTTTGCAATCTGACAAATTTTTCTTTTTTCTGAAATCGAAAACCATCAAATTCCATATTTAAAGGGATACTACAGTGTTAGGAATACAAACCTGTATGTGCTGTGAGCGCATCAGGCCCCCTCCATAGGAAAGCATTGAATCAATGATTTCCTACGGGGATTTCTCTGACTATGCATGTCCTCGTGAGGACGTCCAGCGTCGGTTATGCGACCAAAAGTCATCTAACAAGCAGGAAGCGACTCTAGTGGTTGTCTGGTACACAGCCACTGGAGGCAGACTTAGTGCTGCAATGTTATCTAAGGTCAATAGGGACACTGTACCCAGACCACTTCAATGAGCTAAAGTGGCCTGGGTGCCTATAGTGCCCCTTTAAACAAACTCTTGGATGTGATACTCTGGGAAAAATACATATAGGTCCTCAAAATGTGAATATATGAAACCATGTCTATTTTGTATTTTTATTTTTTTTAATTTTTTTTAAAGCGGTTGACTTCCAGAGATTACAAATGTTCTGTGATTTTGGCAAGACATGACTTTAAACCTACAATATAAAAATGTTGAGGTGGTTTTTAGGTCATTCTGATTTTGCAGCTCTTCAAGAGTTCCAAAAATGTGTCCGTGCACAGTTGCGCTGTGAAAGCACTGTTGTCAGTTTTAAGGAACATTGCATCTCAACGAATGACGAAACGTCACACTCATTATATGCTAGAAAACGTTTTATGCAATACATTAAAAGCTGTTTTATCAAGATAATAGCTAGCGTGTTTCCTCCTTGCAATATCACTCAAACCAACTTGCCTGTACTGTAGTTATAGACTAGATGTTGTTCTTCCATGTTTTCTGATTTCACTCATATTTTAACATGCAGAACATGTTCTTTTGTCTTTTCTTTCTTTATTCCTTTGTATACAATTTAACCTATAAAACTATGCATTTTATTTGATAAAAAAGGTTTTTTTTTATATATATATTCGACTTGTGGACTGAAACGTCGACCATTTGACAAGTTGGATTAAAAGTCTTTATTTTTGATATTGAAGTCCTCGAGTGCTAGCCTTCTATTTTGGATGTTATGTTTATGTGCAGCTGAGCACCGGGCTAAAATTGAAAGGAGAGCTGGCGTGCAAAACTCCCAACGAATTGTGTGTGTGTGTGTATGTGTGTGTGTATATATATATATATATATATATATATTATATATATATATTATATATATATATTATATATATATATTATATATATATATATATATATTATATATATATATTATATATACATACATACATACATACATACATACATACATACACACACACACACACACACACACACACACACAATCCAGCACACTCACTTATTCACTAAACAATGATTTCAATAGCTTTATTTAAAAACACCTCACCTAGGAAAAAAATAATGGGGGGTTTAGTTACATTATATGATCATGCATTGCATACACCTGCCACAACGTCAATGTACCCCATTCTTGGCAGGTCCTACTCTAGCAGCCTAATGCTTGGTCTTATGAGATTAATCCACTTACTTGGGAAATACTTCCTTACTGGGACTCTCTGCAAGTCAAGGCTAAATAGGGTCCTGGAATTATTATTATTATTGCCATTTATATAGCGCCACCAGATTCCGTAGCACTTTACATTATTATGAGAGGGGGATGTAACTATAAATAGGACAATTACAAAAAAACTTACGGGAACAATAGGTTGAAGAGGACCCTGCTCAATCGAGCTTACATTCTATAGGAGGTGGGGTATAAAAAACATTAGGACAGGAATTTGCAGTCAAATAAGGTGGGCTGTCCTTTAGGAGAGAGCAAGAGACAGGTATGTGAGGTAGAGGTAAGTCTTGGAGGCCGTAAGCTTTCCGAAAGAGATGGGTTTTAAGGGACTTCTTAAAAAATGCAAGACTAGGGGAGAGTCTGATGGCGGTAGGCAGGCTATTCCATAGTAAGGGAAGCGCCCGCGAGAAGTCCTGCAAGCGTGAGTTGGCCGTACGGGTGCGGACAACGGACAGGTGGTCACGGGCAGAGCATAGAGACCAAGAAGGGACATACCTATGGATCTGTGAGGAGATATGAGGGGCTAGAGTTGTTCAGTACTTTATAGGTGTGGATTAGTACCTTGAATTGACTCCTATAGCATACAGGAAGCTAATGTAAGGACTGGCAGAGGGGTGAGGTGTGAGAGAACCGACTAGAGAGGAAAATCAGTCTGGCAGCAGCATTCATTATGGACTGTAGCGGTGCAGTACGGATTTTGGGAAGACCAATCAGGAGAGGGTAACAATAATCCATGCAGTAAATTACTAGAGCATGGACAAGCTCCTTGGTAGCATCTTGTGTAAGAAAGGGGCGGATGCGGGCTATGTTTTTAAGATGGAATCTACAGGATTTGGCAACATACTGGATGTGAGGCTCAAAGGTGAGGCCAGAATCAAGTATGAAGCCAAGGCAGCGTGCTTGCAAGGATGGACTGATGTGGGTACCACAAACTTAAAGGGAGAGCAAAAGAGGAGGATCAGTATTAGGAGGAGGAAAGACAAGGAGCTCAGTTTTAGAGAGATTGAGTTTCAGAAAGCGGGAGGACATCCAGTCAGAGATGGAAGAAAGGCAAGTGACATGTTGCAGGACGGCAGGGGAGAGGTCCGGGGAGGAGAGATATATAATTGGGTGTCATCAGCGTACAGGTGGTAGTGGAAACCAAAAGAGGTAATAAGTTTGGCAAGAGAGGCAGTATAAAGAGAAAATAGAAGGGGACTAAGGACAGAGCCTTGGGGGACTCCAACCGAGACAGGACGAGGGGAGGAGGTATCATTAGAAAAGGAGACACTGAGCGTTGGGAGAGATAAGAGGAAAACCACGAGAGGACAGAGACCAAGTGATTGAAGAGTTTGAAGAAGGAGAGCATCATCAATGGTGTCAAAGACCGCAGAGAGGTCAAGAAGAATTAGTATGGAGTAGTGACCTTTGGATTTAGCTGTGATTAGGTCATTAGTAACTTTGATAAGCGCAGTCTCAGTAGAGTGGAGAGGGCGGAAGCCAGATTGAAGAGGGTCAAGGAGAGAGTTGGAATTGAGGAAATGAGAAACATGGGTAAAGACAAGTCTTTCCAGAAGCTTTGAGGAAAAAGAGAGCATGGATATGGGACGATAGAGGGGCTGGACGGGTCGAGGGATTTTTTTTTTAGTAGAGATACTACAGTGGCATGTTTAAGGTCAGCAGGGACAATGCCAGAAGAGATAGCAGTTGAAGATGTGCGTTAAGGAAGGCACGAAACAAGTGCAGAGAGATCTAATAAGGTGAGATGGGACCGGATCGAGTGGGCAAGTGGTGGGGCAAGAGGAAAAGAGTAGAGCAGTCACCTCTTTGTCAGTCGCCGGGGAGAATGTCTGAAGGGTAGGAAAGGCATGATCTATGTGTGGTTGAGAAACAGAATGGCAAGGAGGGAAGAATTCTTTCCTTAGCTGTTCAATCTTGTCAGTAAAGTAACATGCAAAGTTATCAGCAGTAAGGTTAGTTTGGGGGGTGTCCACAGCAGGGTGAAGAAGAGAATTAAAGGTGTCAAAGGGATGCCTGGGGTTGCGGGAGCATGAACTAATGAGAGAGGAAAAGTAGGACTGTTTGGCAAGGGCTGCCATGTATGAACACAATATGAATCTATAATGGAGAAAGTCTGACTGGGTGCGAGACTTCCTCCAGGAGCGTTCAGCACAACGGGAGCATCTTTGCAGGTAGCGTGTTGATTTAGTATGCCATGGTTGGGGGCGGGTCCTCCTCGAGGTGCTTGTTTGGAGTGGTGCTGCAGCGTTCAAGGCAGAGGTGAGGGTAGTGTTTTATGCGGAGATGGCCAGTGAAGGACAGGAGATGGTAGTGATGGACAGCAGTTGTGAATCAATATCAGCTGTCAACTGCTGGAGATCAAGAGAATTAAGGTCCCTCCTGAGTTGAGGGGGGTTAAGCTGAGGTTGTTGGGTGAAGGGGTACACGAGAGCAAATTAAAAGAGGTGGTGATCAGAGAGAGGAAATGGAGTGTTGCAGATATTAGATACTGTACCTGCATAAGAGAAGATTAGGTCAAGGATATTGCCAGCTACATGGGTGGGAGAATTAGCCCACTGTGATAGCCTGAGGGAGGAAGTAATTGAAAGTAGTTTAGAGGCTGCAGAGGTCAATGGTGGGTTAATAGGAATATTGAAGTCCCCGAAAATTAGGGATGGAATATTAGAAGAGAGGAAATAGGGTAGCCAAATGAGGCACCTGTGACAGGGAGGGGTGCAAAACCAAGGAGTTGGCCTGGGCTACCAAAAATATCAAAGAAACCAAGAGGGCTGCACTCACCTGAACATGCATACATTATAGGGTGCTGCTGGGGCCAAAATATAAAAAATACAAAATCCAGCGCACTCTCTTATTCACTAAACAATGATTTCAAATCTTAGAGATTATAATAGTTTTTATTTAAAAACACCTCACCTAGGCAAAAAATAATGGAGGTTTAGTTACATTATATGATCATATATTACATAAGCCTGCCACAACGTCAATGTACCCCATTCTCGGCAGGTCCTACTCTAGCAGCCTAATGCTTGCTCTTATGAGATTAATCCACTTAAGGAAATACTTTCTTACTGGGACTCTCTGCGAGTCCGGGACCCTATTTAGCATTGTCTTGCAGAGAGTCCCTGTAAGGAAGTACTACTGCAAGCACATCTTGCCAAAAGGCATCATGCTTGTGTTCATTTTTTTTTCTTCATGCAAACGCCACGTTTTATCACAGCCTGTTGCCTCTCACTTCCAAGAGGAAGTAGTTTGACATGCACACTATTTCCTAGAATTACCTACCGCAGATATTTATGGAACGGTCTAATCACCTGTAGGTTTCTGAATTTCCAGCTAGCCATGCATGTGCAATTATAGCTTGTTTTTAACTTATCTGATGGATAAATCCACAAAAATATACCATGCAACACTCCCACGGGAATCAGTGCAAATCCTTGAAAGATTTTTTATTTTATTTCCTGAAACCATTATTTATCAAGTGTTTTAAAGAAAGTAATCCATTGAGATTTATCTTCCTTTAGTCCTGTATCCCATTGTTTTTTCTGTATAAATCATATTCTTAATGTATAGTCCATGCATGATTAATAACAGATCGTATATGTTATAGGATTGGCTTACAGCCAGTGCTTTTGAATAATATATGGTGCTCTTTATTAAACGGCTATACCACAGAAGTTGAATGTTTGGCCCTGTTTTACCATTTAATATATCATATTAATATTAATATATTAATATTTCAGTTTAGAATTTTCTTTAGCCTAAAGAATGCGATTGAGTTAGATGCCCAGTTCCCGCGAAGAGGTTACTATCTGTGTGTTTTGAGGTTATTTGGGATTTTATTGTTTCCATCACCATGCTTAATTTTGTAGACGATATAGTTTCTGTGTAATTTAAAGTTGCCATGCTTTGTATTGATTCAATTTGTTCCTGTTAAGTAATTCGAATGAAGTGTCTGCTAGTGATCGATTACTCCAACATGAGTTGCTTTTAATTGTAATTAGGCAAAAATTGAAGGTTTTTGGTTTAAGGAAGATGTAGCCATCTGTGGAAGAAAGCATACGATATTTAGATTCCAGTGGTGTTTTCAACTACAGGTGTGCATTTTATTTATTTTGTTATTAAAGCATTGATGATTGGTTTTCACATAGTTTGCTGAGATTACCAATTTAATTCTTTGGATACTGGCTTAATGCACTTGTTTTCAAGTGGAACACAGAACTGCTTACTATCAAACATTTTTTTTATAGTGTATATGGCCGGAGAAGACCAGAATAGGCACCTGCCTAAAGGCCCCTGTCCACTAGAGGGGTGCCAGTTTTCAGATCTTATAATGTGCCTTCTGGAGCTTAAAGGAACACTGTAGTGTGTACTCCAGTGGCGAATCTCCATTGACGCTGCCACAGCCTCCTCCACTACTTATGTCATCCAAGAGGCATATAGTAATTTTAATTACTATCAAAAGTAAAGATTGTTGAGGGAGGGTCCTATTTCAAAAATAGGTTTTTTTTTTTTTCATTTTTCCTTCCTTTATCTGGTTCTACTGTTTTTCAGCACAGCAACTACAGCTCATGCCCTGTGATTGCTATTGTTACTTCTTTTGCTTTTTGCATTTCCAGGAGAGCTGTAGGAACAGGCTGAATGCTGTCACTCCTTTCAAACACCAATGTGCCGCCAATTAATCTAGCCTGTTGGTGTCATGGGGGAGGATTTCTTTGTTTCAGACAGAAGGTGGGATGCCGACAGGACTAGTGGTCAATGTCACAATAGCGTAAGCCAAAGAAATGTACCCATGGTGACACCAGAGACAGGTTTAAAGGGAACCTCAGGCACCATAACAAATATTTGAATAGTTTAACCCCTAAAATCAAGTTGGCGCCAATTATGTTTTTATGGTACCCAGAGTGTTCCTTTTATATCTAAAAAGAATTCAGTTGAGTATCCAATTTATCTCGATACGATAAATTCATATTTTCATTGCTTTCTGTTAAAAGCTAACTTTAGTGCAACTTACTGTTGAGCAAGGATTTATGGGAGTATGCTAGGCCCTCCTATTGAACACAAGGAAAAGACACTCTGACATCTGCAAATCCTGGATATTTACTGCAAAGCCATGTGATTCGGTGGTTTCTATCAAATTATTTTCCCTTCATATTTCATTAATGCTTTATATATAGGGTTGATTAAAAATTCCAGTTCATAGTCAACCTTTAATAAACTATGAATGTTAATGCCTTGTTTGGTATAGTTAAGATAGACTTTGAATTTTGGTGTCTGCCATTTAGAAAGACACTTAATGTCAACATCATTTGCAATTTACCACAAAAGAAGGAAACTGACATAAAAAGGCACTTACTGTATGTTTACTTTATTATTAAAGCCAGTTTCCTTACCTTTTATTAAAGGACCACCCGGCTCTGGAAGGGGGAAAGGGGGAAAAACTTACCTTTTTCCAGCGCTGGGCGGGGAGCTCTCCTCCTCCAATCCTCCTCCGTTACTCCCCGTCGGCTGAATGCGCACGCGCGGCAAGAGCCAGTCACAGTGAGAATCACGCAAGCGCCTCTAGCGGCTGTCAATGAGACAGCCACTAGAGGATTTGGGGGAAGGCTTAACCCATTCATAAACATAGCAGTTTCTCTGAAACTGCTATGTTTATAAAAGAATGGGTTAAGCCTAGCTGGACCTGGCACCCAGACCACTTCATTAAGCTGAAGTGGTCCAGGTGCCTAGAGTGGTCCTTTAAATTGACCTGTTTTTTTTTTTTTTTTTATCAATGCAGTTTCTTTCTGCTTTAAATACATTTGCTGCTTAGATACTGTGCCAAATGTAAATATGTATTCTGTCAAACAAGCATGGTTAATTTGGCTTTCTATGCCAACGTATTTGTTTTACATGTCTTGTATATCGTCCTTATCAAGGATGTTTTACAGTGAGTCGTTGTTGTTTATCATTGAGTACAACGTGTAATCGAATCAAACTTTATTAATATTGGCAGTTTTGCCAAGGACAAATGTCAGAATGATACATAAATGGAGAGAATATGTCAAGATCACTTAGGGACTCTCAAGGAGGTCAGTTGGGTACAAGGAAGGTTTTAGTGAAAAAGAGACAATCCGAAAAACACATGGTAAAAGTTAACAGGATTGATCTAAAATTTAAAATCTATGCAAGAGTTTATTCCAGTAGTAAAATAATTTGCTCTTCTGGGCGTGACACATAAAGTATGCATAATGAGTCATAGACATGAAGACCGCATGGAGGTATTTGCAAGTATTTATATGAAAACAATTAATTATGAAGGAGCAGCTACAGCGCCACATTTTAAGGGATCATAATTAATTGGACACTTGCACAATTTTTCTTGGTGAAGTGTGTTGCAGGAATGCTAGTTTATGAAAAGAGACCGAACTAAATGTCTAAAGCTAATTCTAAATGTACATTTTGGATACTTTAAGCACCAAAACAACTTCAGCTTACTATAGCAGTTTTAGAATATAGATCATGCCAATGCAGTGTCACTGCTCATTTCTCTGCCATTTAGGAGTTAAATCACTCTTGTTTCTGCCTCCATGAAACAATATTTAATTTTCAATCTGTATAGTGTGTTTACTTTAGAAGTTTTTATCTCCAATCTGTTAATTGAACTTTTTCCCACACAGAAGGCCTCTGCAGGCTGTTAACAGTAGAGCGGTAGATAAGAAATTCCACATCAAACAGACATTGGTAATACAATGTGCAGAGCAAGAATATCAACAACTCGAGTTTTGGGGATTGGGAATAAGTGGTCTGTGTCTCTAGAGCACCTATACTCATCTCTTCAAACCCATTCCAAGTTGATTTGTTTTATGTGCATTATTTGTGTCATATTAGCTTCTTAGCTCTGGGAAAGGTCGCTGCTTAGATGTAGCCCTTATTTTATTCAATACCCAGACATTCATTACCTTAGTTCCTGTAAGTTACTTGCATGTTCTAGTAACCATGTAACTGGAGTGTCAGCATATGTGAATGCAAACTCCCACTCTCTAAGCCAGGGGTGCCTAAAAGGTAGATCCCCAGATGTTTTAAAACTACGGCTTCCATTATGCATTGTCATTCTAAATGCATGCAAAGCATCATGGGAGTTGTAGTTCTGCAACATTTTGGGAACCCCTGCTCTAAGCTATGTTGTGAAGTGGGTCAGTCCAATTTGTGTTTTGTAGAGAAAATAGTAAAAGTAGTGATTATCTATCAAGTGGCTTGAGGCAGAATTACTAAATATTTCAAAAGGAAATATTAAATGGATATATGGAAAACCATCTCTACAGTAAAATCGTGGATATTGACAATCCAGGTTTTGGTTTTGTTATTCCAACAAGAATACATTCCATAGCTTATACATATTGTTGCAGAGAAACTGTTTACTGTTATAGAAGATATTTTGCAACAGACGAGGCTTTCTCCATGTAAAACTGCCCATCAGCCTTTTTGACACACATAGCATATATGCTACAGATCTCTCTGAATACAAAGCATCTCTCGTCAGTCCATGCAGAGTATCTTAATGTCTGCGTTCTAAATTATAGAATTCCAAACAATCAATGAAACTCCAGCCGTTTAGAGATTTCTCATCCTGTTCGATGCATGTATTATGGAATGTTACTGAAACCCTACAGAATAAATACAAGTGTCCCCTTAACTCCTGCCTATCCATTGTCTTGTGTTTTTATTTTAACTGTGCATATCTAATGCCTATGGTCCTTTCAAACAGGTGTCTCTCATTGCTGTATTTGTTAATTGACACTTTTGTCTTTCAGATCACGTTTCCGTTGGGGGACTTGGAGATAGCTTTTATGAATATTTGCTGAAGGCATGGCTAATGTCAAGCAAGACAGATGAAGAAGCCAAGAAGATGTATTATGATGCTGTACAGGTAAATGAGATTCAAATCTTTTTTTCACTGGAAGCTAATATTTTAATTTTACAAAGGTTGTTCTATTCAAACAAATGTCAAGTTGGGAATAATCTAAATTTAATAAATAAAACCATTACAAAAAGTGATGTTTTCAAGTGTAATTGAAATAAGAAGATATTTCAGATTTAGAAATTTATTCTTTGTTTGGTATATTTAATATGCAATCAGAAACTAATGAATATGTTTATCTTGAATTAGAAATGAATGTTTATCTTGAACTAGAGCACAAAAGAATATGATCTCCATATTTGCATTGGGCCTATGTTCTTGCAGTGGCTAAAAATGCAAAAAAAAATGTATTTCAAATGTTGAGAACAACGTTGATATCAATTGAGAACACTATTCATTAATGTTTAATGTTAATGGTTAACAGATATGGTTAGCATGTACATCAATACTCTCATGTACTTTGCAGAATTTTCAGAAGCATGGAAAAAATCTGCTTGCTTATTCCGATTTTAAATGCAGCTTTGCATGACCATATTGCAGACACCAGCAGCCATCTGGTTTTATAACAGAACAATTAGTGATTGGAGTGACCTATTCCCCCTTTCTTATATAGTATATTTTTATAGTGAAATCATTTTATAATTGGCCCCATTTTAATGTACTCTGTTGGTTAGTTTTGATATGGTAGTTCTCTTCAGTATTGCCTCAAATGTGTTAATATTATTTGTTACTGGGTAGGAATAGCCCTATAAAGAGGAACTTTTCCATTTTCTCTGGTTTCCCAGTGATGTAGCCATAATATACTGGTTCTATTGAACGGCAGCAAGTAAAATAGTGTAGTGAGTTAATCTGGGCATTTTTTTTTTCTTCTAAACACCAGGGCCTAACTCCATGAATAATTACTTGAACAAAACTGACATAAAGTTTTCCAAAGGTCAAAGCAGTCTGGAGAAGTCGGTGTGTTCAATATTGTAAGAGTTGAAAACTGCAATGGTAACTGCATTGATGGTTTTCCTAGTGTCCCAGCCTAGTTAAAAGTTGCTAGTACTCTGAATTTCAGCTTCTGAGCCATCTCTGTGGGAATTGTTCCAAGCCTGGAAAAACTGAATTTTAACCAGGAAAAATTATGGAGTTGTCAATTGCATATATATTGCTGAGTTTACCTGTGATTTATTGTTTTTTGTCAGAATGTGCGGTTGTTCAGCCCCAGGTTTTTTTGTCCCACCTGACTCCAAAATGTGCACTATTGTTTTATTTTATTTGTATTCATTGTACTGTTCGTCTCCTTCTCATTATTGCTTTGTGAACCATTTCATAGGATTCTAGTGGTCATACTTTTTGTTCTTTACAAAAGAAAAGAAAAAACAAAACGCTTTCTTTAAATAAAGAAATTGTAAGCCGTGTATACTTGCTGGGCATAATGCGATAAGAAATGGGAATGTTGTAAACAATCATCTAAATTTCTTACAGCTCTGAGATTGCGTTGGGCCTAACGCAACGTTTGTGTCCTTTTTGCAGCGAATACAATTCTGTGGTCGCTTATACTTTTTCTGAGCAATATACCTAATTTTTGTGATATAGCAATGAATAGGCCGCAGAATATATGCAGCTGATCTTTTGACACATATTTTTGCATTATGGAAGAATAAAATCCTAGATATCATAGGTTGATGAATGTGCACATTGTCAAGTATGTGATTTTTGCATGCTCCTGGCTTTTTGTATCAGTATAAGGCCTCGATTTACTCTTTTTGAATAAGCTTTTCAAATTGTCTAATATTTTTGGATAAACTTTTCAAATGATTTAACAAACTGTTAAAATATCAAATATGATCATATATATCCGTATATCAAAATACTATATATTTTTGAAACTAACATCTTTTGAAAAGTGAAAAATATTAACTAAGGCCTAAATCGGACTATTTGAGTTTAATGAATAATCCTGAAAGACTGTTCTTAACTCCTTATCAGAAAAATTGTCTGCAATTTTGCTTTGCAAGATAACAATAACTGCAAAACCTTCAAATATGGTCTTGAGTATTACTAGTTATGTCTCTATCTTTTTCTAATGTAGTGCCACTATTAAGTGCTATTTCAAACCAACTACTCAATGTATTACTCTTTCCTTCGCCAAGCAAGTACTCTTCATATTGGCATCTTTTTCACATATTGCTAATTTTAGGAATATGAAAATATTCTGACTTTCTCCTAGCTTCCCTTGGATACAGTTTGGGGTTTTAATCTGTGGATTACATCATATACCAAATCGTAAAACACATATAGTGTTCCTAATACCGTATATACTCGTGTATAAGTCGATCTCATGTATAAGTCGAGGGCAGTTTTGTGACCAACAATTGTGAAATATGCTATGCCTCATGGATAAGTCGAGGGTAAAACTTGGGGCTATGAAATTCTGTGATTTTTAGAATTATATATACACACACACACACTCATACAAACACACACTCTGCATTATACACACACACACTCATACAAACAATCTGCATTCTACACACACACTCATACAAACACACACACACTCTGCATTATATACGCACACACACTCATACAAACACACACTGCATTATATACGCACACACTCTGCATTATATACGCACACACTCTGCATTATACACGCACACACTCTGCATTATACACGCACACACACTCTGCATTATACACGCACACACACTCTGCATTATACACGCACACACACTCTGCATTATACACGCACACACACTCTGCATTATACACGCGCACACACACTCTGCATTATATACGCACACACACTCTGCATTATATATGCACACACACTCATACAAACACACACTCTGCATTATACACGCACACACACTCATACAAACACACACTCTGCATTATACACGCGCACACACACTCTGCATTATACACGCGCACACACACTCTGCATTATATACGCACACACACTCTGCATTATATATGCACACACACTCATACAAACACACACGCATTATATACGCACACACTCTGTGTGTATATAATGCAGAGTGTGTGTGTGTTTGTATGAGTGTGTGTGTAGAATGCAAAGTGTGTGTGTGTTTGTATGAGTGTGTGTGAGAGAACTGGGTGGGAGGAGGGCATTTTTATTATAATTTTTTTATATATTGTAAGTTTTTTATTTTTTCTTATTTATTTAATTAAATTTTCGTCCCCCCTCCCTGCTTGTTAGATTGCCAGGAAGGGGGGCTCTCACTCCCTGGTGGTCCAGTGTATGGGCTGTGTAGGAGGGGGGGCTGACAGTGAGAGGTTACTTACCTTCCTGCAGCTCCTGTCAGCTCCCTTCTCCTCCGTGCAGCTCCTCTGTGACCCCGCGGTTCTCGCAAGACTTACAGTGGGAGCTGACAGAGGAGCTGCACGGAGGAGGAGGGAGCTGACAGGAGCTGCAGGAAGGTAAGTAACCTCTCACTGTCAGCCCCCAACAGGACCGCCGGGCTTGTAATGAGCCCGGCGGTCCTGGTCTGTATTGTGGCAATGTAAATTGCCATAATACAGACATTAACTCGAGTATAAGTCGAGTGGGGGTTTTTCAGCACAAAAAAATGTGCTGAAAAACTCGACTTATACTAGAGTATATACGATATTTATTTTTTCTACAAACAACAATTACAGGGTTTTTTGTCTTATAATAGACATATATTGGTAATCATTTTATTCTGCCATTTTTAATAGGACCAGTTGCAGCTTTCATTTCTTTAAACACAAAGTATAAATTTAGATCTTAACCCATTATGACTTTGGGTCATGCAACTGCCTTTTTATTATGATGGTCTTGGCAAGCCATTTCTTATGAATAAATAAATGTGAGCTACAATCCTCATGTAAAATAACAATAAATCCTTAATACCACGTTTAAACTATGTATTTGCTTAATTTATAAGTTTAAAAATAGGTGATTTTGATTTGTGTCTAACTGTGAATTGCTCATGATAATCATGTAACTTTATTACCTAGATAACTCCGTTGCCATCGGTATAACTTGACATGTGTTTGGAATGTTAAAGTGCATTTTAGCCTTTTTTTGTGTGTGTTTATTGCTTTGCTGTAATGGATATCACCATGAGGCGATATCTTCGCAGGACAGTCAACCACAAATAAAGTAACCGCTTTGTATAGCCTACAAAATGCACAAATGCTTCATTACGACTTTCATTACTGCTATTTATCCATTGTAGATGTACAATTATTGCACAAAAGGGCTGTCCACTTATCTTACTCGACTATTTGCTCTGTCATCCTGCAGTCTATCTCTCTGCTATTCAATAAAACAGAAATGTTTCTGTAGAAGGAACAAACTCTATTAGAGATTTAATTTGACCCACAGGATTTCTAACTGTAATTTCTCACATTCATTGCCTTCCTCTCAGTGGTGGCACAGCTTTATAAGAGCACTTAAATGATTCTGAAGTACATCATGTTAACTATTAACTTTTGTTAACTCAAAATCAAGAAGAATAATTTAAACAATGTTCTACAATAAAATATTTGTTTAAGAAATATTTGATAAAACCATTAGATATTGGTCTATCATGCTGCAACTGATATTTTTGTTTTTCTGTCTCCTTTTTCTAAGCCATATACATTTTCATTTGTAATCATTCACATAGCTTGCGATGTTGATGGAAAGGATCACTTTTCACTGACTGCCCCATAATTAAAGGGACACTATAATCACTAGAACAAGCTTATTGCATTTGTTCTGGTGAGTATAATTCCCTTCAGGCTTTTTGCTGTAAACACTGTGCAGTGGTTAAATTACAGCTTGTGATATCTCCACTGGCCACTCCTTAGATGGCTACTTAAGCTGCTTCCTTAAAGGACCACTATAGTGCCCTGAGGGTGCCCCCACCCTCAGGGTCCCCCTCCCGCCGGGCTGGATGGCAAGGAAAGGGGTTAAACTTACCTTTTTTCCAGCGCCGGGCAGGGAGCTCTCCTCCTCCTCTCCGCCTCCTCTCCTACTCTTCTGCTGAATGCACATGCGCGGCAGGAGCTGCGCGCGCATTCAGCCAGTGTCCTAGGAAAGCATTCATAATGCTTTCCTATGGACGCTGGCGTCTTCTCACTGTGATTTTCACAGTGGGAAGCTCGCAGACGCCTCTAGCGTCATTAAGCTGAAGTGGTCTGGGTGCCCAGAGTGGTCCTTTAAGCAGTCCTGCCAAATGTGCAGCACTGCCATTCAGTGTCTCCACCCTCTGCATGCAGACTGAACTTTCCTCATAGAAATGCATTGATTCAGTTCATATCTATGAGGTGTTGCTGATTGGCCAGGGCTGTGTTTGACTTGTGCTGGCTCTGCCCCTGATCTGCCTCCTTGACAGTCTCAGCCAATCCTATGGGGAAGCATTGTTATTGGTTCAGACCACACTTCTGATGTCAGCAGGCAGGGGGCAGGTCTGGGGCAGAGCCAGGAGCTGCAGACTTGAATACATGTAAGATTTTACTATATTTAGAGAGGCATGAGGGGTCAGGAATACATGTTTGTATTTGTAGGGACTTAATACAGCGGCACCTTACAGCACATGTGCCAATGGCAGACATATATATTATTGATATCACCTGTGCCTGGCAATTTGATAGTGTCCCTAGTATTGTAACTGAACAAATAGGTGATGTCCCTGCTAGCAAGTCAAACAACATAATTGGATATTTGATTCAGACAATGTGTTTGTAATGATGAAATGCAAGAAAAGCTTATCTGCATTTGTGTATAAGAACAATCCTGTTGTAAGGAATCGGAAAAGGCCATTCTAAGCACATGCGGAAGACTGGGTGGGCTAATCAAAAATTGTCCCATTTGCAAGGTGTCTTTAAAGGGACATTTCCAGGTGTATTCCCTAACCTTATTATATGGTGATGCTTTACATATTAAAAGAGAACCGTTGATGAACTGATAAATATTTTTTTAAATCAAATCCTCATATTCTGATCCTTTAGCTATGATGCACAATCAGCCTGGAAATTAGATATCTTGGATAAATTAGGTTACCTGTACATTTCCAGTGTAGATCTGGGGATTTTGTAACCTTACATTTCCTACTAGATTGCTGCTATTATGGAAAATGTATTTCACTAGTGGATATCAAAAGTCCATTTCCAACTGCTTTGTCAAGACAGTTCACAATATTTAAAGGAGCATCAGTGTCAGGGATACAAGCATGTATTCATGATGCTATAGTTCTGATAGCGCTTTTTATTCAGGGCTGGCTCCGCCTCCTTATCTGAGATCATCAGACTTGATTATCTCAGGTAATCCAATGCTTTTCCATAAGAAAATATTGGGAGACTATTGCGTATGTGTGGCAAAGCACTGCACCAATCAGCATTTCCTCCTATAGATGCATTGAATCAATGCACCGCTATAGGGAACATTCAGCACCTCCATGCAGACCGTGGAGACTCTGAACATCACTCAGGTAGCACCTCTAGTGGCCGTCTGAGTGACTCTGAAAAGGCAGTGTACATTAAAAAGTATTTAGGGTCATACTATGCACACCAGAACAACTACATTAAAGGGGCATTGTCACCAAAACAACTTTAGATTAAGTAGCTTAATGTATAGATCATTCCTCTGAAGTTTAACCCTCCTAAGTTTAACTCCTAAATGGCAGTGAATTGAGCAGTGAAATCATTTTTGTTTGTTTATGCAGCCCTAGCCACACCTCTTCTGGCTGTGACTGACACAGCCTGCATGAAAACAAAATGGTTTCATTTTCAATCTGAGGTTACTTACTTTAAAAATGTTTATCTCCTGCTCTGTAAATTGAACTTTAATTGCATACAGGAGGGTCCTACTGTGTCCAGCAAGCTAGAAGGAGAAGGAGATAAGAAATTAAACAGAATTTGCAATAAATGAAGTGTAAACATTAGATCTCACTTTACAAGGAGTGTCTACAAAGGCTGTGCAAGTCACATGAAGGGAGGTGTGCCTAGGGTTCATAAACAAAGTGATTTAACTCCTAAATGTCAGAGAATTGAGCAGTGAAACTTCAGGTGCATGATCTATACACTAAAACTGCTTCATTAAGCCAAAGTTGTATTTGTGACAATAGCATCCCTTTAAGCTGTAGTTGCTCGGGTGACTGTAGTTTCCCTTTAAAGTAACACTGTGGGCACCAATTTAAAAAAAGTATTTGCATTTATACAAAACCATTTTATGCAGCTGTAATGTATTGAAAAAATTTAACATACACATACAATATAAAGGGGTTCCTTTAACTATTCCATGTGGACCATACTTGTTCTCCTCTTTATGTTGATCAAATGAAATCTAAAAAACATTGACTTTCTCTACCTAAATTCTACAATTTGTCTCAGAAAAGTAAATTTTGGAAAAGGCCGCCGAATTTAGAGTGGCAGGTAAAAGAAGTGTAACAAAACACTTTTCGTGTGGGAAAACAGTATCAGAAAGTTTGATAAATCAGTTGTGCTGCCGAAAAAATTTCATACATTCAAAAATTACTGTGAGGGTGCGAAAGTAAGTAAACAAAAAAGACAACTTTAATAAATTGCAGCAGAAATAAGCAAAAAGCTCAAAACTGTCTGCAATACTTTGATAAATCTCCAAGGAGTTGTTTACAACTTTAATGCATTGCTCTCCAGCACATATGTCCTGTGGTGTGCTGTGAGCACCTACTAAATGCCCATGAATTTTATGACCAAATGATCTAAAAGGCTCCGGCTCATTGAATCATGTATCTATGAATTACGGAGGGCAGCATATCCAGCCAACAAACATGTTGTAATTGTTAAAGATCGTGTAAACCATAAAAATGTTTGCATCTTTTATGAGCAATGCTTTTACTTGATATTTTCTTTCTCTGGCTTGCATTGCTGTTTTCCAGATGTAAGAATAAGCTGAACCTGATTAGTGGCAGCTTCACACACAGCAATTTTCTGTGTATGCCCTGCTGTGAAAGCTGGATTTCTCTTAATCACTTTTGATGCTCTTAAGGGAGGCTTCTTTAGCTTACTTTCACAACACTTTCAAACATTGGTGCTGCCCCTGCCCACTATCTGCCTCCTTGGATGACATCATCAGAATTGATTTTCTCAGCCAATCCAATGCTTCCCCATTAGAGTATTTTTTTTTAAAAAAAAATTTCTTCTTTTTTTAGCATTACCACCTTTTTTGATGAAGGCCTTTTCATGCTCATTAACATATCTCTGAAGGGGAGTGTAGTACACACAGTGATGGTATAATCCACCAAACTCCTCTTCCATGCTGTTTTCCTATTTTGAATGTAATGGTTTGTTTTTGCCTATCTTCTTGTACATTTAAAGGGACACTATAGTGTCCTCCCCCGCCGCTTTTACTGAGATCATCAAACTCTGCCAATCCAATACTTTCCCATAGGAAAGCATTGAA
Source organism: Pelobates cultripes (assembly GCA_933207985.1). NCBI lineage: Eukaryota > Metazoa > Chordata > Amphibia > Anura > Pelobatidae > Pelobates > Pelobates cultripes. Next base: position 257,813,396 of record OW240913.1, read on the forward strand.
AGGCTATCGTACGTGCACTGCAAAATGTAGAACTGCGCCATTAGCATCTCATCATAGAGATGCATTGGCTGCTGACTGAGTGACTGCCACTGGAGGTGTCCATGCAGTAATGTAAACCCTTTTCTCTGAAAAGGCAGTGTTTAAATTAAAACGCCTGCGGGGACAAGCTATAGACACCAGAACTACTTCAAGCTGTAGATAATCTGGTGACTATGGTGTGTCTTTAATTGTTTTGGCGCTAATTAAGCGCATCCTTGGATCCATGGCCCCCGTCTTATCTTTCCTGATTATTTCTTTGTAATCTGTATCATCCTGATCATAGAGACCCCTTTACTATGTCAACATTTAAATTTGTGGGTCTGACCGTACACTGCAATTTAAGAATACTTTTTAGAAATTAAAGATTAACAAAGGCTGTAATAGTATATCCATTCGGAGTGATACCTCCTTTTCTAATGCAATTAAAAACCATTTTGCAAGAAAGGCAAGCGTAAGCGCAAAGCTATTGGTTTTGGTGCCTAATTGAGTGTGTGATTGGTTTATAACTAAGCAGGGCAGGGTATCATTCATGCATGCTTCTAATCATCCATCCATTGTAAAGGTACTGTTCTTTTCTGCTCAAACACCCCCATCTTTGGGAAGAAAATGGGCTCTACATACAAGATAAATTGCCTGTGTTCTACCGCAAGGTAATATGCTTATATCTTCTCCTCGCACACTGTACGTGTTCATTAAGCAGTCATCATTTCTAGCAATAAATTCTGCTTTAATGACAGTTCTACATTACAGTGCACTCTAAAACCCATGTCTTCGCTGCAGAAATTAATCACAAAGCAAAAACCATTGTGACTGAGGACACATCAATTATGTGTTTTAGCATATTGTCCAGAACTTTTTGATATGCAAAATTATAAATATTTCATTGCATTACTTGGCATGATGGCTTCATTTTTCAAGAGCATTGCCAGTATATTTTTCTGTAGCCTTTTTTGTGTGATGATGAATTGATAGCTTTGTGCTGGTTGAACCAGCCTTTTCCAGGTTGCAATCTGTTCGTCTGTAGCAAAGCATAAGGTTGTTTATCAGTACCTTATTTGCATTCATTTAAAGTTTCTGGTGTTCTGTAATTATTTCTAACTGCAATAATGGAAATATCGGCATTTTATTTTAAAGGATACTGTGGCGGGGATAAATGTATGACCATTAACTTGTTAAATGTGAGGTTTTATTAGTGTTATTAAACAACTAGCAATCATGATAAAGTTGTAGGTTGTATATAAATTAACTGAATAATTGTAATAAGTGAATTGCGTGTGTGTATACATAAATACAGGGGTGGGCTGGGACAGGGGGCAGGGAGGCAATTGCCCCCCAGGCCGACCTATATCCAGGGCCGCGTGGGCTGCCAGCTGCCTGCAATTTTTTTATTTTTTTTTAGGAGCGCATTCAGCACTCACCCCGGGTTGCCTGTCGGCAATCTCTTTGCTCCTCTGTTCCTTTTCGGCATAGACTCCTGTGCTGAAGAACTGTGTTCCAGGAAGAGCAGGAGACACAGGTGAAAATACATCGCCCCACCCCCCTCCCCAAACACACACACACTCACACACACACACACAAATGCATCTTCTCTTGCATTTCTCTTAACCCCCCTTGTTGAATTTCTTGCTGTTCTTTTGTGTTTCTTATTCCCTTACTTCATTTAGTGTATCTTGTCTCCTTTGTGTCTCCTACAACCCCCTTTGTGTGTCTCTTTGAACTCCCCTTGCATATCTTTTACTTCATCCCAGCCAGTGTGTCTCTTTTTACCCTTCTCCAGCCCTCTGTATGTTTCTTTCCTCCCAGCCCCTTTTGTGTGTGTCTTTGTCCCGGCACCTTTGTCTCTTTCTCCCCTTCCGAAGCCTTTCTGTGTGTCTCTTTCTAACTCCAGTACCTATGGGTGTCTTTCTCTCCTCCCACTCCAGCTTTGCCCCCCTACAAACCTTGTGTTTCACTTTGTTCCCCTTCCCTTCTGTATGTCTCTTTGTTGTGTCTTTGTCTCCGCCTCAGTCCCTCTGTGTGTCTTTCTTCCCCCAACCTCCCTGTGTGTCTTTCTCCCCATCACTTCCCCCTCTTTCTTTCTCTTCCCTCTGTCTTTCTCCATACTCCCCTGTCTCACTCTCTCTCTCCCCCTCTGTCTTTCTCCCCCATCTCTAACTCCCCTCGCAATTCCCAGCATGGTCACATCCTAGAGTAATCAGTACTCTATGATATAGCTGTGCTGGGAATTGTGTAAACCGCGAGGGAGCATGATAGCTCTGCCCCCTCCCTCAGTCTTCCTGTATATCTTCCGCTGCATAGCTGTCAGTATTGGTGAGTGTGCCGCTGGACCGGCTAGGCAGCCACCAGGCCCTGCAGCACCACCATGCATTACAGGAGTTGCGGCCACCGGCTGCAAGGTAACTATCAGACGCTGCCGGCCCCCTCCGTGTGCCGCTGGACCGGCCACTCTGTAGCACCTTCATGCGGCTGGTGGCCGCGATTACTGAAGAATCAGAGCTGTGCAGCCCCCAGGTGCTGCGGCTCACCGGAAGATTTCCCAGTATCCCGGTGGGCCCTGGTCAGAGACATCCTTGGCAATGGAGCAGTTTTAATACAAACCATAGACTGTATAGTTTTGACCTGCTGTTAGTTCTGATCTGGTTCTGTAAAGAGCGCAGCTGTATGGAGTACACTCCATGTAGCACTAATCCACACAGCTCCATAGGACTTGCAGCGTAATTGTGAGTGACATTCTCCTACAGTTGCAAGCTGCATGGATTGGTACTAAGTGGTGCACACTTCTTGTGGTTATATGTAAAATCCCTACCAGCAAGTTAATGTATAGAAATGGAAGGAGCTGAGGGAGGGAATCATCATTTGCTGTCGTATGAGCAACTAAAGGGAGGAATGGGCAATGCAGTGGAGGAGAGAATGGACTATTAGTAGTAGACAGGAGATGGAAGAATTGGTTAATGCATCTGGTCAGGGGTAGAGGGCTTATTGTTACTAGATTGGAGGAGAGAACAGGCTAGCTATTCTGGAATGGGGTATTGGTACTGCATAGGGAAGAGGCAAATTTTGCAGTTAGAACTCTTGAGGGAAATGGTTAAAATATTAAAATACAGTCTCTTATTTACACACTGATCGACACAAGAGTCTTGCAATTGCGCACACTCCAGGTGAATATAACCCTCCTTTCATACACAATGGCACGCCATGAACACTCCTTGAATTCAAACAAAATGAGGTGGTGAGTAACTTTTTTTAAAATGTCATTAATAATTGAAGAATTGTAAAATATTTGTATCACACCATATCAGTGAGTATTATGTATGAAAGACCTAAAGTATGCAATTTATTAACAGCCTCCATTTGTTCCGTAGAAATGTTTATAATCGGTTTTATAAGTCCAATATATTTACTATAAATGAACTGATATTTTTATGGTGAAAAATAATGCTACTGTCTTGATCATCCACACAGTAAATCTCTTTACAGATTTATTGCAATGAAACTTCATAATAATTTCATTATAGTTTTTGGAATTTTTTTTTAAATTGTGCATTTTATTTATTTAGTTTTTTTTGTCATTCAGTAAAATGGTTTCACAGCAGTAATGCTTTGTTTTGTTTTTGTGATAAAGTATTTGTCTATTTTACACAGGCTATCGAGACTCATTTGATTCGGAAATCTAGTAGTGGCCTGACGTACATTGCTGAATGGAAAGGAGGCCTATTGGAACATAAAATGGGACATTTGACGTGTTTCGCTGGCGGCATGTTTGCACTTGGTGCGGACAGTGCACCCGAAGATAAAACTGGCCATCATATGGAACTCGCAGCTGAAATTGCACGCACTTGTCACGAATCTTATGATCGCACAAGTAAGTAAATATATTGGATTATCCTTTCTTTTTTTTTTTAAGCTTCCTCCTTAGATGGGCTTTAAATCTTAATTGTATTGGGTGTCACTGCAGTATGGATGATAGTCTCTAATTTTTCAGTATTATTATTATTACTGGCATTTATTTAGCGCAACGAGTACTTTACAAAAGGATGCCAAAAAAAAAAAATCTATAAAAATCCTCAAATAGAAAAAAGGTCTGCAGGCAATAATATTCTGAAATATGATATTCTTTTTACTGGTAATCACCAGCTTGTTCAGTGAGTCTCTCTACCAGCTCCATTTAAATAGACGGAATGTTCTGTTCTCCTGTTCCGGCAATTTAACGTCGCTTTCGGTCATGCGTATTGACACCTATAGCTTATCTTCCGGCTTGTGTTCCATATAAATTGCTTGGACATTTTCATGTTAATGCATAGTTAAAGAAACACTATAGTCACGTAGACAACTTTAGCTTAATGAAGCAGTTTTAGTGTATAGATCATGCCTCTCAGGTTTTACTGCTCAATTCACTGCCATTTAGGAGTTAAAAAAAAGAATTGAAACTTTACCTTGCCACATGTAATATGTTTATGCACGCCTATTTGTTGTCCCACTAGACTACTTGCTTTTCATAAACAAGTTCACGCATTTGAGACATCTAGTCATGTAAAGAACTTTTCTCACTCCAGTTGAAACCTTGTGTGCATTGAACTGTCACTAAATTGCCAACAAATGTTTTCAATTGTTGGCACTGGTTGGTTGATACAACCAGTTGCAGTATGCTATATCTCAATGCATTGATGTGTGTACTTAAGTCTTTTAATCAGTTTAATTTTCTCTTTAGCGACAAAACTAGGACCGGAAGCCTTCAGGTTTGATGGAGGTGTTGAAGCCATTGCTACAAGGCAAAATGAAAAATATTATATCCTTCGACCAGAAGTGATTGAAACCTACTTGTATATGTGGCGATTCACTCATGACCCAAAGTATCGGCAGTGGGGCTGGGAAGCAGTTCAGGTAATTCTTTTCTATAGGACATCAAAATATGTTATGTAAATTGTAAAGCGCTGCGGAATTTGATGGCGCTATATAAATATCATAATATGTCTGAAAACACAGTAGTTCTGAAATAATGATGATTTGCCAGCTCTTATCATTTACATGTTAAGAAAATGTTTTGGGTTTTTTTTCTACAAATACATTTCCTTACACTCTGAAACTTTTAAATAGTTATAAAAACACAAATATACAGCAAATGATTGAAGGCTTCTACTAGGCACAAGTGTTTCCAAATAATTCACAAATCCTATTCTAGCTGTGATCTCTCATTGCAAAGACACACTTGTCCCCAATCACATTGCTGAACAGTAGAGCTGTCACATTATGATGAAAGTTCTAAGCTTTATTTAAAGGTGTAGTAATGTAGATGAACAGTATGCCTAACCATTAGAGTACAATAATTTCCTGCACAAGCAACAATGCATTTTGCGAACGTATACTGAACACTTGTTTTTTTAGATATTCAGTTAAATACATTTTGTTAGTGTATATATATCAACAATATATATGTTTTCTGTATATCTAGAAGTGTATGCAAGCTGTAAAATAGGTCTGCCTAGAAGTCCATATGTGCCTAACATAGCTTTTTTTTATTTTATTTTATTTTTGCTTCTCTCCTATTGTTTCCTCTTCTCGTCCTCGTTAAGAACAAGTTATTTTCTTCATTTCTCAACTAGTTACCTTTAAAACATAAGACAAAGTGGGGACAACTATCTTGGCTAGGAAACTCTAACCTTTGTCAAGTATAGGAAAATACATAAGACAAAATAGTACCTAATTTTGCTTATGTTTTAAAGAGCAATAGATCAGAAATGTCCAAAAAAAACAAACAAAAAACAGATTCTGAAAGAGGAAGAGAAAATGAAGCAACAGGAGAAAGGCAAGTTTAAGGTGACAAATGAGTTTTCAATGTAACATGGGTTCCAAAGAGCCCAAACAGTTATTAATAAGCTGCATCTGTGTTGCAAAAAACATACACAATTTGGCACTTCAAACTACCTAAATTACTTTAGCTTCCTGAAGTGATCCATTGTGAAGAGTGGCATCCTTTCTAACTTTACAAAAAAAAAGTGCTGATTTCTATAGTAATTGGCACTTTTAGAAATGAACTCCCTGATTGTCAATCAGACAAGCTGTCCTGTTGCTTCCTGGGTTGTCTAGCTCAGTGCAGCTAAACACTGCAAGGCAGGTGCTTTGGGCAACTGACTGCTAAGACGTCTCATTGAGCTGTATTTTTGAACTCTGTTTGGACAGCCACAGAAAGTCTGAGATGGGGAAAACTGTGAGAGCTTGCAAAGGCTGCAGACAAAAAATCTGCAGCTTTTAAAAGCTGGTCTAGATATATACACAATTAAAAATGCATTATTAAATGCATGCATGTTGTTAGTGAGGGTATATCTAAAAATAGTGATTGGTTTAATTGTTTGTATTTTGGGGCATTGTAGAATACCTTAAAAGGCTAAGGCATCAAGGTAGTCTTTCCAAAAAAATAACACATCTGAAATATGGATATATATCCTAAAAATAAACCATTTTCACAGACCGGGATAGATGGACACTTGACAAAATTGCCCCTTCAGCAATTAAGTCACATTTTGAGTCCATACGAGCTCTGTGACCCAGTCTCATCAAAACTGTACACGGTCAGTTTCACAGAGCTGTAAATTGTACCGAAGACTAATGCATAAAGACGCCACAGATGGCTGAGCGAACTTAATCTGGACTGCTGAGCAAATGGTAATAGAAATATTGTCTGGTTTATCGCTTTTGTTTTTTTTAACATTCTGACAGGGTTACTTTTTGATAAAATTTGAAGCTACTCACAACCCCTACATATAATATCCTTTCTTATCTAAATTCTGATGCTACCCATAACGATCTCAGCAGAACTTAAATATTGCATGCTCCACATGAGTAGGACCATCCACTCCGAGATCTGTGAGCTTTGTGCGCATATAAAGCCCATCTACTTACACCTGCCCCTCTCCAAATGTTTCCAGCCCTCGAGGGTCCATAAATATTACAGATTTAGAATTGAGGTAAAAAAAATATATATAAATTATGTTAACTCATACAATTTGATGATCTTAAAACTAATTTTAAAAAAATAATTTCACCATCCGCCATTTTCTAGACACAATGTGCTTTTTTTGTAAACACAATTATATATTGCTGCTTCACCTTCAGTAGTTAATTCCTCTCCAACTTATTTTCTGCCCTCATTTTGAATTAAAAAAAAAAAAAGAAAATGTATACTGCAGACTCTGTCCAGTATTTAACCCCAAGTAAAATATTTATAACAATCTCGGTCAACATTTCTATGGAATCCAGTTCATAGCAGCCAGATGACAACAAATAACATAATACAGCATTTTTCTGCCTATCCTATTGGTTTTTGCTTCTCAACAAGGGGGAGAAAAACGCAGATGTGAACCCTCTTGAATTGGATGGTTATGACTGATCCTTTAAAAATAAGGAAAGGACATGTTTAATGTGAAAATTATTTCCTTTTACGAAAGACTGGTAAGATTTATTTATTTTTAGGGTTGAATGTTAGAGGAAAAAGCTTGTGTCGAAGTAGCACATTCCTTTAGCCGAACTAACCCTATACTTTTAAAATATATCAAACAATACAAACCCACAACTCTTGTTACTAAAAACACTTCTAATGTTAGAAGGCAGACTTTAAGGCAGCTTCCTTGCGGTCTTCCGCATGTTTTGAGAATCTTGTTTCAAAGTTTTCTGCATGGTCAGAACTCCATTAAAGGTGTTTAAGTAAACAAGATATGATCCTATGATGGGAAATAGTTGGGGAGGTTAGGTTGCTCAGAAACCAAACCATTTTTGCCTCCTTCACGAATATTATAAAGGACTGTACACTTGCTATTTTAGTTTATTTCAAGGTAGCAGACAGCATTCAATGCTCCTTGGAAATAGACAGACTTTAGTCCATGTATACAGCTGCAGGAATCAAGACACTTAAATGTGTCAAGTGCAAAAAGGCTTCATATCTGAAAAAATGCAAGACTTTTTTTATGAACTTGGTTTGTAAGTAGATGTATGATTTAGCATTATCACCAAAACAATATTCTTGAAAAATTGAAGGCATGCTTGGTGCATATGATAAGCAATATAGGTGTGAGTTAATGATGTGTGATAATGAGTTAATTGATGGGCATGTTAATTGTACAATAAAAAATTACAATGTTCCCATGTTAAAGGAGTTCTCTAAAGGAAGACACATCTGTTTCCTGAACTCCTTTCAATCTATAGCAAGGTCATGTTGTCCTTATCTTCCCCAAATCACAGACTCTGTGTCTCTGCGCTGATTTGTGTGCTGCGTAAAATATGGGTCAGAGGTAGAAATAGGCCCGCTTCTTATCAGTCAGTGAGACATAACGGATTCTCTAATGCCCAACCTGTCTCTGCATTCTCCATAGGTAAATAGGACTAATCTATAAGGGATTACAACTTTTACTCTATTAAGTCTGGCATTACATTGAAGAGCTGATATAGAGTTAATGAAATATATATATATATATATATATATATATTCATTAATTCATCCAAAATGTATGTGTATGCTTTTATTCTTGTCTGTCTGCAGTAATATCCCCCCTTCCTTGCTGCAAATTATTTATTACTTTTATGTGAAAAGGAACAGTGAAGGAATGTTAACATTCCTTAATGTACTTTTTTTCACCTTGCAAATTCTAAGAGTTAGTGGAAGAGAAATCCTTAAGCTGTAACATTACCAGCGCAGAAGGAAAACCTTAAAATAGCACAATAGTGTAATCAAATATTGTAAAGCAGAGATATTGCTAAATTAAACTTATTTACAAAACAAGTTAAAACAAAAAAATGCAGGATTGCCCTTTAACTTGTTCTTATCTAAGAGTTTACATTAACGATACACTCCATACCCCTAAACAACTTTAGCTTGCTGAAAATCTGTGTGAAGTGTCCTCCTTTTTTTTCCAAAAAGTGCAGATTTCAATAGAAATTGACATTTTTATAAATTAAACTGTTTATACCCACTTGGGTTTCAAGCAGACAACAAGATATGTTACTTACTGTTTTGATACTCAAGGCAGCAATTGCCCAGAGCACCTGCTTTGTAACGACTTCTCATTGAGCTGCATTAGGAAGTCTGTGATTGGACACCCACAGAAAGTCTTGGCGGGGTTAGAAAGGTACAGTTTGCAAAGGCAGCAGAAAAGAGAAATGCACGTTTTGCAAGTTGTTTTTAGCTATACCCCAATGAAAAAATGCATTATTAAAGGGATGCTATGGTCACCACAACAACTACAGCTTTATGTAGTTGTTCTGGTGAGTATAATCATTGCCTTCAGGCATTTTCATGTTTACATTTCCCCTAGGGACACCTCCAAGTGGCCACTCCTCAGATGGCCACTGAAGATGCTTCCTGGGGCAGTGCTACACAGTAGGAAGCACTGCCATTCAGCGTCTCCACGCTCTGCATGGGGACGCTGAATTTTCCTAATAGAGATGCATTGATTCAATGCATCTCTATGAAGAAGTGCTGATTGGCCAAAACGGTGTTTGGCCCAGCCCCATCCTGCCTCCTTGCTGATTTTAACCCTATGGGAAAGCATTGAAATGGCTACAAATCAGTAATTCTGATGATGCCATCAAGGAGGCGGATCCCATGCGGCCCTGGAAATAAGGTGAGTTTAATTTCCTTTAAGTAGGCGGAGAGGGGCGAGCAACCTAAATGATGGGTTTAAAACTATAGGGTCAGGAAAACAAACGTATATAGTGTTCCTTTAAATTCATGCATGTTTTTATTTGGTGTATATCTGCTGAACAGTGATTTTTTTTTTTTTTTTTTGTTTGTTATGTATTTAGGTAGTGGAGTGTCCTTAGGAGTTACTTGATCAATAATAAGACAATCTCTCCTGATGTGTTAGATCTGCCTTTTTTTTTTTTCTTTTTTTTTTTCAACAACCTCTGAAACAGTGTATACTGTCTGATTAGAAATACTTTGTGAATGGTTGGTTATTAAATTAAATACACCCGCTGGACCTTGTTTTCAAAGCTTTTTCATAGAACCATAGAAAAATTTCACTAATTGAAATCTTTTAAAAATAAAGTGTCTAGTCAGCCGCTGATAAATTAAATGCACTACATTGTGTCCACAAATCTTTCAATTTCATGTTTAATGAATCTACAGGCTGAGGAAGGATGGAATAGGTATTTTTAATTAGTCCCTTTCTTGATGGTAAAGTACAATGTCTTTTTCACTTTTTCCCATTATGCCTTACAATTCCTTAATTTTTAAATTAATCATATATTGAAGATTCTACCAGAGATCCGAGGGCCGTGTGTGCATTTTTCTGCTGTGGTTCCTTTTGGATAAGCCATGTTTCATATTAATTTTGAATGTTTAAGTAATGGTATCTTTGAAGATGTGACAAATTATTTTGTTTCAGAAAACATAATTTTCTACATGGAATATTTTTCATCTTGCAAAGGTATAAACAAAATTTTAGTTATTAGAGCCAGTTTGTTAGAAGATGAAAAGGCCTGTTAAGATGTGGCAAAGCACACTTAAAATGATCTGATCTACAAGGTGGTCATTAGTGAGTTCAATTTTAAACCATATATACTGATCAGCCTCAACATTAAAACAAACTGCCTAATATCGTGTAAAACAAACTGCCCCCTCATGCTGTCAAAACAGCTCTGATGCGTCAAGGCATGCACTCCACATGACCTCTGAACTTGTGTTGTGGTATCTGGCACCATGACTTTAGCAGCAGATCCTTTAAGTCCTGCAAGTTGCTAGGTTGTGGCCTTCATGGATTGGATTTTTTTGTTCCAAAACATCCAACAGATGCTCAATCGTATTGAGATCTGTGGAATTTGGAGGCCAAGGCAACACCTTGAATGATTTGTCATGTTCCTCAAACCATTCCTAAACAATTTTTGAAGTGTGGCAAGGTGCAATAGGTCTGAAAGAGGTCACTGCCATCAGTGAGCAGTACTGAAGGGTTGTACGTACGTAGATTGGCAACGCTGGTCCAATCCAATGTTCCTCATGCTGTGGTATTGGGGACCTGAAACGCATAAGTGGCAAGCGCTATGCACTTCCCACTCTTCTCATAGTTAAACATGGCATTGCAGCTGAGGTATCTCTAGTGGCTGACAGTGTGAGAGCTGCTAGAGGCTTGTTTAACCCTTCGAGGTAAAGCAATGTTTTATCTTGTGGCATTAAACCTACATGAGCAAATGGAGTGGCAACATTTTTTTTTTTTTTTTTTTTGCGTAGGGCAGCAAAAATCCTTGCACAGGCCCTGCACATGAATTTAGACCCAGGGTTTCCCACCATTGCCCAGAGCATAACATAACCTCCGCCGGCCTGCCTTCTTCCCATATTTTACCCTGCTGTCATCTCTTTCCCAGGTAAACAGACCTGGCCATCCACCTGATATAAAAGAAAATGCATATATTTACTTTAAATTGCCCTACGGAAACCCAATTTTAAGGCTGAAAGTTATTAAAAAGCATGTTTTAAGGACTACATTCTATCTCTAACTGGTCTCATTTCTAGGTGTTCGCACACTGTTGGAAATCACTGATATACATATCCTAAAGAATGTTACTGAAAAACAACCATCGTCACAGCAGCATTGAAAGATTGAATTTTTTTTCTCTTACCAAACTCGCCTTCTCTTCTGTTTCCTTTCACTTGCTCCCTGTCATTTTCATTTACTTTGTGTCTTAGTCTGTTTCCCATCCCTCGTCTGACCCCAGAGTCAGGTAGCACCCATTCGCATGCCAAACGCTTTCTGGTTTAGTGAGCTTGAGGATCCATCTCAGCACTTGTTGGTCAAAGCAACCCTTTTTATGGTTTTATGATTGCTTATCGTATTTCATCACGACACCGCAACTCAGCGGTCTGTTTACTCATTTATGCACGATAATTATACTTTCTGGAAATCTGGTATTGTTGACCTCATAATGGGCTGTTGGCTACTTTTTATTGTACTATTTTAGTTCTATATTGATATTGTACTAAATTGAAAAATCTTTCTAAATAAAGATTGTCAAAAAAGGATTGAATTTTCACTTCAGTAAATAATCCTGACAGTCAATTTTAACTATAACGCCAGAATAACCAAACTGACAGCATTTTTGCTGCTTTGGCCTTTAGTGAAAAACCTTGTATGTTTATATTTTTATATATATAGTGTGTGTATAAATATATATTTAGATGTTTCTTATACTTTACGATAGTAGGGAGATTGCATTACTCTCATATTATAATTTGAGAAAATGCCTACATTGTATTTGTTTATTGCAGTGAAAGTATTTGAGGAACACAATCTTCTTTCATATAGAAGAACATTCATGAGGAGACAAAAATTACAATAGCTATTCCAAGAACTCAGCTGAAAATGCATGCATTTCACTACTTCAGATAGTATAAATGGAAATATGATTAGAGAAAATATCTTTCATTTTCATGTTGCACATTTGTTTTCCTCATTTCTTAAAGCAACAGCCATCTGATTTTTCTTATAATTTTATTTACCCTAACATTTTCAATGAATTGATATTTATTTTCATGCAATTAATCACCTTTAATAATTTGCCCTTTTTCAGGGCACAGACAGTGCATGTAGACAAATTATTTCCTTGATATTTTAAATAATTTCAAACATCGACTTAACTAATATGACCGTTATGAGAAATAAAATAGATGTTATATTTCAGCATCTGTTTGAGTCTGGACTTTTATCAGTGGTTTGTATTTTGTAGTTTAGTGACACACAGTGAAAGTCTCACAGCGCATTATCATGAACAAACCAGATTATAATTAATGTACAAGGAGCAGTCACAGTTTCTGGGACTATAGAATATTGTTTTTTGATGCTTGGTTATGTAATGTAATTGAAAGAACATTCTTGTTATGTAATTGAAAGTACACTCTTCTAACACAGTCTTATAATTAAATTTAAAAAAGCAGAATATTAAAGGTATTGTGTTCACATAACTACCACATGACTTTGTAGCTGTGCCACTTTAATGGACCTTACATGTACTAAGAAGTATTTTCATGCCCTTGCTTTTCCTTCTTCTTCATCCGTTGTGCCCAAGGACCACCTACTGCCCACTTGCATAGACAGATATAGTTTCCCATTCCACCTTGAAGGTACTTGGATAGCTCATGCACATACACATTCATTGTGTATGTGCAGATCACCGCTTCTGCAAGGGAAGGAGACTAGTCTGAATGGACAGCTGAATAGGGAAGCTAGACTACCCAAAGGACGTGCGTGGCTATAGAGGTGGTTCTTGGCTATAGATTGACACATAAAGGTAATAATAGAAACAAGAAAAATATAATGTGACCGCAGATATAAAAAAAAAAAAAAAAATGTAATCTGCCCATTTTTCTAAATACTTTCATTAGTCCCTAGTCTTATCTTATAGTTAGGATAGCCTTATGCCTATCCCACCCATGCTTAAACTCATTCACTGTGTTAACCTCTACCACTTCAGCTGGAAGGCTATTCTATGCATTCACTACACTCTCAGTAAAGTAATACTTCTGGATATTATTTTTAAACCTTTGCTCCTCTAATTTAAGACTATGTCCTCTTGTTGTGGTAGTTTTTCTTCTTTTAAATATAGTCTCCTCCTTTACTGTGTTGATTCCCTTTATGTACTTAAATGTTTCTATCATATCCCCCCTGTCTCGTCTTTCCTCCAAGCTATACATGTTAAGATCCTTTAACCTTTCCTGGTAAGTTTTATCCTGCAATCCATGAACCAGTTTGGTAGCCCTTCTCTGAACTCTCTCTAAGGTATCAATATCCTTCTGAAGATACGGTCTCCAGTACTGCGTACAATACTCCAAGTGAGGTCTCACCAGTGTTCTGTACAATGGCATGAGCACTTCCTTCTTTCTACTGGTAATACAATAGGGTATCAAAAAGTTAGTTTGCAGGGACATTTTCTTTAAAGGGATTATCCAGGCACCCAAACCACTTCTGCCCATTGGAGTGGTCTGGGTGCCAACTCCCACTACCTTTAACCCTGCAAGTGTAATTATTGCAGTTTTCACAACGTGTTTTAAGCAACGCTGGACGTCCTCACGATATGTGAGGACTTCCAGCGTCGCCGAAATCCCCATAGGAAAATATTAAATAATTAGGTCTCCCCCGTCGGTTGAAGTTGGCAGGGGGGGAGAGTAGGCGGAGCCTTACCAGCGCCGAGGGACATCCCCCGGTTTTAACCCCTTCAATAACTTGGGATGGGGGGGTGAAACTTTGCTGAAACGTGATGTTGTGATAGCTGATGCTTTTAGAGTTGAGCTAGCTGTAAATTATTACACTTGGAATCTGAATTTGAGGCATCCATAAACATAATGTAAACAGCCCTTACCGCACGAGCACAGTAGAGAAAAGTGTTACCTGAAATGTATTGCATTCTTTTTTTCTGTAAATATTGATTACTTTAAATCACATTTTTATCAACTACATTTTTGCAATTCTTCCCATCCATCTTTTCTTTTACTTTACATGTGATGTAGAAATGGAAGCATCTTATCCCGTGGACGCATATTTATAAGCTAAATGACAAGACCTTTGAACACTCAACTTTATTGCTAGGAAATCAATTCCCTGTAACGTTTCAATTGGATTTATTTAATGTAATTTATAATTGGAACGGCAACAAATCAAGAGCTTTCTACTGTGGTTAGTTAGTATTTTAGGCAGGGTATGGTTCTGCACACAATGCTCCCTGCACGTATTAAAAATCAATGTGCAAAAAAACAGAATGAAGACTGAATTCCAGTTAAACTTAATATGTATATATGTAAAGAATATGTATATCGTCATACGCTTGCATATTATACAATCTAAATCACTCAATTTTTCAATCCCACAGTATTAGAATATGCTCTGGTACTTTTGTTTAATCATTGCTGTTTGAGTAATTATTATACTGTGCTTGTAATTAAAATGGGTTTTATATTAAAACTACTGTACTGTACCTGTACTGTAGCCCTTTGTACTTTAAGTTAAATGGGCTATCTAAGCACAGTAAAGGTTATGGTGCCCCACCGTCCTCTAGCACCCTACCTTGCCAAGTTTTGAATGGTTTGACACTTAGTTTGGTATTTCATTCCATCAGCATACTCTCTCAGCCAATAAATTCCATTTAAGCCTTCGTAGAATATATGTTGGTAATGGGGAACGATGGACTTCTGCTTTGGTGAAAGCTGAGTGGACTCTGACCCAAGTAAAGCGTCAGAACATTCACAAATGATTTGACTACTGTGCTGGTATTGCCCTCGGGAACTCCTGGGTTACCATAGCCACTAATGAGCACTGTAGTGTTTATGGTTCTTCGTATACCCATCGAACTAAAAGTAAAGAGGACTACTGCATAGGCTGTAATGAAAACTGGAGAGTATGATGTTTAGACTCAGAGAAAAAATGAAAAAGGTTAGCGCTAATAATAAAATGGATAAAATAAACAAGAGGCAGCAGCCTTATAGGGGGTCACCCTCTACAGTAAGAATATACACAAAAATAAAGAAAAGGCTGCGCCAAGAGGAGTAAATAAAACCAGTAAATGAGGTACAAATAAAATAGCAATAATAAAATGTTCAATAAGAGTCCCAATAATAGATGGTGTCTCAACTGATGTGGTATCTTCTTTGGTAATAATCGTCCGTCTCACGATATGAAAGAAACAATGGGAAAGAACCAATCGTGCAGAGTGTATAAATGAGTAATCGTGAAATTTAAAATATAAATTACACACTCACATTTCCTTGAGCTAGGACCAGCTCTAGTATGATGGGCATACAGCGGATAACCCTCCGCTTGTGGGGGTACTTGTCCTCCTGGAGAGTGCTGGTGTCCAATTCACAGGGAAAGAAATAAAAACAGCCAATAGTGCTCTCTGGTGAGGTAGTTAGCAAGAAAAATTAAAATAAATAAAATATACTCACAAGTAGAGTGCAGGCCTTTCTGCACTCTATTATTTGCGTGGGTGGTATGATCCCCACCTTAGGATATGCCAGGAACAGTAAATAAGGATAAAATAGATATGTAATATATATATATGTGTGTGTGTGTGTGTGTGTATGTATGTGTATATATATATATATATATATATATATATGTGTGTGTGTGTGTGTAAAATAATTTATTAATATATTGTATTAATAAATTATTTTACATATATTATATTACATATATTACCTTTTTATACCACCCACGCGAATAAGGCCTGCACTCTACCAGAGAGCACTATTGGCTGTTTTTATTTCTTTCCCTGAGAATTGGACACCAGCACTCTCCAGGAGGACAAGTACCCCCACAAGCGGAGGGTTATCCGCTGTATGCCCATCATACTAGAGCTGGTCCTAGCTCAAGGAAATGTGAGTGTGTCATTTATATTTTAAATTTCACGATTACTCATTTATACACTCTGCACGATTGGTTCTTTCCCATTGTGTCTTTCATATCGTGAGACGGACGATTATTACCAAAGAAGATACCACATCAGTTGAGACACCATCTATTATTGGGACTCTTTTATTGAACATTTTATTATTGCTATTTTATTTGTACCTCATTTACTTGTTTTATTTACTCCTCTTGGCGCAGCCTTTTCTTTATTTTTATGATGTTTAGACTACCCATTTAATCGTGACCATGCACTTAACAAATAAATCTCTAATTTCACTCACATGCTGTGTGGATGCTTTTCAGGGACTTGGGCCAAAGCATACTTTTTCTCCAAGATGCAGCTATGCACATCCTTCTACTGAGACACAGATGCCAGAATAATGTTTATTTACATTTGCAGATGGTATATTAATAAGACTATTTATTTCCCTTTTTGATGTTTGAATACTTGTTACGCTTTTGTGTTAAATGGTCTCCACAATTTCTGGCACAACCAGCAGATGTGGACAAAAGTTCTTTAACTCTGGCAGTATACTTTATAAATACATTAGCTAAGAATAAATCCAATTTTTGGAGGGAAGGGGTGGGTTGCTACTTGATTTACAGATAAATACTGTGTTGTGTGCGTGATTTAGGAATATTCTCGTTTATACATAATATGTATAGTACTAATATCTTGTTTTAATGGGTATTATTTTATGATGAGGTGATCGCATTAGAAAATGTATGCTTCCTGTGCAGACTAGATTCATTCTCTCCCTTCATTTGTCCTTTGGTAAAAAGAGCTTTCTCTCGTGGCTAACTTAAAGGGTTACACCAAGCTCCATGACCAGTTAATTGATTTGAAGTGGTCATGGTGCTTGGACTCCAGTATTTCTTTTGTGCGGTATTTCTCTGTGAAATGCTGTGCATACAGAAATTTAACCCCTCTACTGCCAGAGAGCATCGTAGAGGTGTCATTACCTAGCCCGGAACTAGGCTCCCTGGCTGGCTTATTGACTGAAAGCTTACACTCTCCACTAATTAATTTTTCAGAAGCCTGAAGCATGTCACTGGACCAACAGGGAGCATTGGAGCCTGGCAGGGACCCAGGTGTGGGTGCAAAGCATTGCTAAATGATTTGCCCCATTACCAAGGCCAGGATACTCCTGATATCATAACCATTCCAGCGGCCTTGAATGCTTGCAGTAACTCTTTAATTTAGGGTCCAAATCAATGAAGTGGTCATGGTGCTTGGGTAAATGCAATCATGCTTGTCTTTTGTAAATTGCTATACGTTACAATCTATGCAGAAGTTTAAGAACCTAAATGTATACATCATAGACACTGGATACTATTCACTGAATTTCGGAGAAAACATTTGCTGCATGAAGGATATGTTGCATGAATCTAAATGAATTAATGTTATTATATCATTATACAAATGCCATAATAGGGAACAGATTTAAATCCAAATGTCACTTAATCCTGGGAAAGTTAATTGTTTCACTGCCCAGACTGAAGCAGCATAAATCTTTTAATTTTTTTTCTTTCTTTCTTATCTGTCTTTGTAAATTGAAACTGTGCCTATATTCTTTGCAGCGAGGTGCTGTCAATTGGCAGAAATAGCGAATGGTAATTGGATTTTGCCGGCTAATCGAAACATTGACAGTAGATACTGTGCTGCAGCTTGATATTTTCTTTTTATTCCTGCAATTTGTAGGCATTGGAAAAGAACTGCAGAGTGGAAGCAGGATATTCAGGCGTCCGGGACGTGTATGCTGCCTATCCAAGTCACGATGATGTACAGCAAAGCTTTTTCCTTGCGGAAACACTCAAGTAAGCAAATGCTGGAAATAGAGGGTGGGGGTAGTTAATATGAACAACTGGTAGACAGTCATGGGGGAGGTATTAAATATTAATACACAGACCTGTGCATTCAGGTAGGGACATGCATTTACTATCATTATTATGAGTGCCTAGAAACCACTTTATAATAAAAATGCTATATTAGAATATAGCATTTGTATGACTTTTTAATTTAAATTCGCTATTCAGAATGCATTTTTAATGTAGCATAGTGGAAAATAGTATCTAAAACAGGCTATAAAAAAGACACACATGTTTAGAGAAATCTGTTTCAGTACACATGTGAATGAAATGCTTTGAGGTTAAGAAATGGGGAGAGGGGCATAAAATCAAAAATACAAGGAGTGTTGTAGAAGTAATGAGGGTGAGGAGAAAATTGTCACTTAAAGAGGCAATCGTTAGTTACCTCCGACTTGATTATCCTAAATTACCTATTGTTTTTGTATCATTGGATTTACTAGATTAACATTGTCTCACCAGTTGTCACATTTTAGTTTTGTTTTTCCCCCCAATTAAAGGTTATTTGTGTATTTATTTTTGCATTAAAGTAAACATAGTAAAAAATATGCATCAGATTAAAATATATAAAGCAAAGGTTTCACAAAATGAGAGGCAGCAAAACATGCCAGCACTTGTGTATATATAAAGGGTACAGAGATAATGTAAATCAATGGCTGCAATTTTTAGCATGCTAGAAAATTGGCCGCTGTCCCAGGTGATAAAGCAGCACATCAAGAAGGAAAAGAAGACAAGGGGACATTTTAGGACTAAACGTAACATTTTGTGTTATGCCATGGGTACATACTATCACTTTATAAGTTTTATCCACGCATTGCATTAGCCATAATATTTAAAGGGAATGTAGAGGTCAAAATTGGTTTTCCGTCTTTTTATTTATCTTTTATATTTTCATGCTTTTGTTACAGAGATAATATAATTATAGCTGCTGCAGTGCATACCCACAATGCTATTTTTTTTCCCCATAGTGCTAAGTAATAGATATGTTACAATGGTTAGTGTGCGGGTCCACACAAAGAATTGTTGGATGACTTGCTATTCATTTCTGAGTAGATGTCTGGTTTCCGTAGTGGATGGAGACACATCCAAGACTAAATTAAAAGTCCTGTCTACACATGTGCTGCCACAGTGTATACACAATGAAGCTGATCCCTACAGTCATATTTTGTAATATAGGAACCCACAGATGGGCATATGAAAAGTTGTTAGAAATATTGAATTTAAGGATACAGCCCAATGAAGGGTGAGTACACAATAAAGTGACATACCAATAGATAATTTATAATAAATATCAAGTATATTGGAATGAATATGGCAAGTTCCAATTTTTAAAATGACAATTTGTTCTCATAAACAGAAAATACAAAGCATAAATACAGCTTTAAAACAATAAAATACAGTTTTTTATTGATCCAAATCATGGAGGCCAAATGGAGATTTGACCAAAGCTCCTCGATCTTCACTCGTGATTTATCAGACTCTAGGAGGGTTGCAGGTGTACTATTGAGGATAGTGCTTGCTCACGATGCCTAGAGGGATATTTGCTATACCTCACAGATGATACCTTACAAGGTTGAAACGATCATCTGGGCTTGCTGTATCTCTCGTGCAGAGGGAACTTGCTGGCATTTCGGATCTGGACTGCCCGTACGGGTGGGACCAGTCTGATATACTTCAGATAGCTCTGTAATGGCACAAGTTGAGCTAAAACCAGCTTGAGTTCTGAGCGGGGACCCACCGAAGGCAGGCTAATTGAGCTGTTGTCCGTTCTCACCTCTCTTGCTACTTGTTTTTCTCTACTATTGAGGATAGCTGCTTTATAATATTGTGATATATTCGTTAGACCCATACCCTCAGCGTGCATTAATTTATAAAGTGTTCATAGCTATTTGCGGACTTCTACCATTGCAGATTAATGTATTAATAAGTGTTACGAAAAAATGTAGTAGATACTGTAATTGGCAGTGTGAAATTAATATTGTAACTCAGGCAAAAACAGTCATTTTCATGGCTGCAAGGCGCCCTGACCAGGTCAGGATTTTTCCTCTCCATGCAGACAAGAAGTTGGCTATATTTTTGCTGAGCTTAACATAATTGAAATGGTAAAAATTGGCTAGAAAAAATTCAGAAACGATCCTAGAAAGGTTGTCCGCTCTCCAGTCAAAGTTAATATTAGATTCAACTAGGGGAAGAGTGTAATTTTAGTTTTTAAAGCTGTATCTATGATTTGGTTTTCTTTTTTATTTTGTGTGAATAAATTGTCCTTTTACAAATTAGAACGTACCATTAAGATTCCCATCTATTTGGTGTGTCACTTTGTGTACTCACCATTCACATAGTTGTATCTTTAAATTCAACATTCCTGCACTTCCTCACCCATCACATGTATAAATAGGGGCATTGATTCTCGGGATGAAAATAAAATTTTCCCTTTTTAGAAATCACTGGTTAGACACACATTGAATAAGCTAGCAATTTTGGGTGCCTGAAGTATATTTTGGCACTAGTAAAAGTGCAGAGGCGGGCTACAATATTTATAACAGGAATGAAACATTTTAGTTATGAAGAAAGGTTAACAAATTTTAAATCTCTTTAGTTTGGAATAACGGCACCTCAGAGAAGATATGACAACATTATACAAATATAGTCAGCGCTAATACAAACCATTGACTGGAAATCTATTCATAAACAGAACTAAACATAGGACACAAGGTCACCCATTTAGACTGTAAAAAAAGGAGATTTAGTCTAAGGCAAAGGAAATATATTTTTTTTTTATTTTTTTTACAGTGATAACAATAAGGATATGGAATTCTCTGCCTGAAGAGGTGGTTTTATCAGTCTATACAGATGTTTGAACAGAATACTTGCAGAAACATAATATTCAGGGATATCCATTTTAATTAGTGCGGTAATCAGATCTGACTGCCCATCTGGGGTCATTGTGTTTTAAGTTACAAAAATAAGAAATTGGCCAATGGGTAAGCTGTTTAACGCCTTACGGACCAAACTTCTGGAATAAAAGGGAATCATGACATGTCATGTGTCCTTAAGGGGTTAAAATAAATAAATAACATTATTTCCACGTTAATAGTCCATGTGCCCAGCATTTTGGCATCCAAACTGTAACATGTATCACCTACAAAGCAACTTGTTCCAGTTGACTTTATGATAAAATGGTATGGTCCATTATCAGTCTTCTTTGAAATAGTGAATCATCTGATTTCTGAAAACATGCTATGTCACAAATGTAATAGTCATAAACTGATCATTACAAACATTTTCTCAGAGATCATGTGTGTAGCAGAATTGTATCTAGGGTCATTTCTTAACTTTGCCTGTTCTCCTGTTTGCAGATATCTATACTTATTATTCTCTGATGATGATCTCCTTCCGTTAGAACACTGGATTTTTAACACTGAGGCGCATCCATTACCTATCATAATTGACAAAGGCAAAAGAACGATAGAAGACAAATCTATATGAAAAGGAAAAAAAAATATCAGCAAAAGAAATGCTGTCATACTGTTAATTCACTGCATTCCTCCAGGATTCAGGAAAATAATCGTCCTCTTTTTATCTCTTTTTCATTCTATTCTGAAATTCTATACCAACTGTTTGCAGTCTGTTCTGTTTTCTTACAGGGAATTCTGGGTAATTCTAGAGACATTCCATAGCGACCTTATAATATGACTGTGAATTTAAAGCACCTTCCCCCCCATGGATCTGAAGTTTAGCTTTCTTAAGGCTTCTATCTCTTTCCATATAGAATAGACATGTCTGCATTTTTAGTTAGTATCTATCTTTCCTTCATTTGACTGCAAAGAATCTCTCCTCTGTGAGGAGATTGTCTGCTTTATGCTGTAATATTTTGCCATGTTGCAAAAAGCCATACTGAATAGTATAAAATAACTTTTTTTTTTTTCTTTCCAGTTGTATGTGAATCAGATTTGTCTGAAACTCATCTAAGACAAATTGTGTAACTGTGATATCTTCCTCTCAATGCGGGTTTTTCTTTAACATGTTCTAAAGCATTTCATTTCTTATCAAAGTGGATTGGATACAATTTAAATTTCAGGAAGGCATCACTGTTTATAAGGGTAATACCCAGTTATATGTTCTTGCAAGTTTTAGTTTTTTTTTTTCTGTATTTGTATCACTTATGAAAAGAAGGGTCGATCTGTTAAAACAAGCACTCATTTTCCAGTCTTTAGAACATCTATCAATATTTGGAAAAAAAGACAAGTCAAGTATTATGATCTGTAAAGTAAATAACTTATTTTTAATTTTTAAATACCATATTTTAATTTCTCCATATTGCATTGTATGCTATTGGTAAAGATCACTTTTTGTTACTGTTGTTTGTGATGAGCAAATATGTAACTCGTTAAGGACCAATGTAAATTTTTTTTAATTCACTGTATGGTTCCAAAAGACTTTGTCATGATAGATTACCCTATATATTTAAAAGAGGAAGCCCTATAGAGTCTTCGCTAAAGGCAAACTTCTGTTTTTTGCCCAGGGCAGTACAAGGAGATCCCCAACCCTTGCACCATAATTAGCCCCTATAAACACACTCCCTTACTCAAATATGTTGCAGGAAAGCTCTATGCTTCTCTCTTGCCGTAGAAATACTTGTATTCTCCTCGAGTTCAGCTGTCAGTTTGCTAAAGTGCTAAACAACCAGCGAAACTACAACTCACAGAAACCCGTACCCATAAATTACTGCTGTGTATAGATTTGTGGGATAAACTTACAAAAGTGGTCTTCCATACAAAGTTATTGACAAAGTCACTTCCAAACCTGAGCAAAATTCACTGCAGAAGCGACAAGGGCAATGGACTTACAGCAAATACTTCAAATGCATTTTTCTTATTTTTACTTTATTATATCATTTTTAGGCATTGTGTTTAGAATTAAGAATGGGCCAACTTCTAGAGTGACACTTTAGTAGGATTCTGAAAGACCAGTTTGTTATGATGGCATAGACTGCCACTGATCCTAAAAGGAGGTTGAATTTTATATTTGAAATTTAATTTAAAAATGATTGGAACAGTGATAGTTTCTGCAGATCTTATGTTTCATTGCTGTAGACTGAAATTCAGTAAACGGCACAATAAAATGAATCTATTATGTGAAATATGTTTCACACCCATAGTCATATGTATATCTCCCACCCACAAATGTTTTGATTACATATGGCATACCATGAAGTGCCGTACCTAAAGGAAGCTAAATAATAATCACACATATTTTGTCTGCCTGCACAGGAATTGTATTGTAGTGGAGAACAAATTATGAGAAATAACTAGTGATTTCACCTGTACTCAGCAACCTTTTGGCATAGGCTTAATGCATCACAGGGGGCAGTGGAGTTGTGGCTCATGTTAAGAATTTCTTTTAAAACGTGATCGATACAAATGCTATAATCTTTGCTAGCACAATGTTATAACTGTCTTTTTATCTTTATCTTTAAATCAAACCAGCATTGTATTTTTCTGAATGATAGTTTTAGACATCCCGGAACACTGTGACCCCTCTACATATTTGAGACCTAGAAAACGTGAAGTACCGTTCTTGCCTAAATCTATTACTTTATTATTTACAAGGTTATTCACTAAACTGAGAATTCAGAGTGGATTTCAAATAGAAGGTCAAACAAGCCAATCTTTCTATGCTTTCAGTTTGGCTGTTCTGGCCTTACATTTTAAATTTACTTTGATTTCTCCCTGTAGAAATAATCCTGTTAATGGCTTGGTCACAGTAGGAGGGATATATTCCAAAAACCTTTAAATACTAATGATGGCATAGATCTTTAAAATAAGAAACCACAATGTAAAAGCATCAAATCACAATAGTTTACCTATATCCATTTTTTATTTTATGTGGCTTCTATTTCTAATAATCCTTTATTTCAAAAATCTATTACATGGGTTCTACATTACAGGCAATATTAGTACAATATCTATATATTTCCAATGTAAGAGCATTCACCTCTATATTTAAAGTCTAGTTCACCTCTGTGCTGCTATATAGGAGAAGCCTGTAAGGTCCATACTTCCTTAATACAATCACTATGACAGTCTGCCTGCTTAATTGTAAAGAAGATTATACATGTCAGACAGCGGTTTGAGACTTCCAAGATAAGCAGTTCGAGATCTGCCCACAGTGTCTAATTTTGCTTTATATAGATTCACAATACTGGCAACACATTGCCAGGATTGACACACGGTCTTCCTTTGGTCCATAAGGATGGCTGCTTTGCACACCTGTGTTTTGTAAAAAGATTGGATCTGGCAGACTTGTTGTCAATTCCTGTGGCAGCAAAAGAAATGGACAAAGAACAAATGTTTGATTTTCTTTTTCTTTTATTTTTCTTTTTCTAATCTTTGTTTTCCATTTATTTGATAAGATTTTGAGAGACTTTTTTTTTTTTTTTTTTTAAACCAGAGAAAGAAAAGTCAAACAAACCAAAAATATCATTAACATTCAGAATTCATCCTGCTATTCTGAAATGCAGAAAAAACAAAGGTGATCTCATTCAGAGATTTGCACTTAATAAATACCTAGTTCCTTTAAAATGATTAAATGTCATTTTAAATTAAATTGGAGGGTTACTGGTGGCTGTGTAATTGGGACACATTCTACTTTTGCGGTCCTTTACTATTAAGTTTGAGCAGGGTTATTTGTCTCTTAGATCTCACAAGATATTTTGATAACTTAAATTAAAATATATATATTTGAATAATTACCTAAAATTATATATGTGCGCCAGTGTATTTCAACACTTAAACTTAACATGTGCCAGACAAAGGCATGCAGTAAACGATGATTTTTATTTTTTTGTAATTAGGGTAGTGGAGTGTCCCTTTCGATTTGCTTATCTCTCTGTTGTTTACATATAGAGATACTATTGCACATTAAACTATAACATAATTTTCTTGCTGGAAAAACAAAACTGCTTTACATTATAGATTTACTGATTTTTTTATTTTATTTTTTATATATATCTATCTATCTATAGATATATATAAAATCATTTTTGTTCTATTCATTATGGGTATTCTCAATTAATTTTCCAAAATGCTAAAAAAAATAAATTTGAAAAAGCAGGTTAATGCCTCATCTACTTGTAAACATTTTTAAATCAGATGTGTTATTTCTACATGATCTGCTTGCTAGTCCAAAACATATTAAACACATGTACAGCAGCCAGATGAAGACATCATTATTAGTATGTTAAAATATCTATAGGACGCACAGTGTTAAGTACAAACAATAAAAAAAGGACAAATTTTTGTTAGTTGGGTTTTATTCACTGAACAACAAATTGTAGTGAATTAGAGACAATTGGAAATTTAGGCTAAAATAACCACACTGTGACATAGGGTTGTACTTTTTTTTTTTAAATCCAGCCATTTTTGCCTAAATTCAGCTTCCAATTCTCTACAATGTGCCATTAAGTGAAGAAAAGCCTTAATGTATATGTATATTTTTTGTGTACACAACCCTATGCTCCTTACTGACATCCACTAAATAATTTGTGTCTAAGGGGACTTCCACATTATAAAATCACTTTATTTTGAGGTTATGGCAAGCAATATAGGGCTTTGTGTAAGCAGGAATGCACGTTAAATCAATGAAACTCAGGACTGGCATCCTGGTCATTTATCCTGGGAAATCTGCCAAAAGAAAGATTACTCCCCTGACAAATGAGGTGTACCAGGCAGCACTCAATGGTTTTAGGCAGATAAAAAAAAAATTTCCTCGCTTCATATTCCTTTGTTATTATGGCTTTCCTCTCTAGTACCACTCTTTCAAAGGCAAATGAAAATGTCCAGGAGGTGGTGAAAGTGTCCAAACTCAGTGACAGGTGTTTGAAATCTTCACACTCATCCTGGCAACCAGCCAGTCCTGATGGAAGTATTATTACGTCTGACATTGAGGCCTAATTCTTGGCTGAACTAGAATTATTCTTTTTTAGAACAGAGATGGGAAATACAAGCAAAAACTGTCTTGACTCAGAGCAATATAATTTTTTTAGGTGAAGGCTACTTTCTTTCACTTTCATTTTTTTTTCTTTTTGCTGCTTTGGGTAAAGAAAAGTAAAACCGGGTTGAAGAGCTGTGTACTTTTCAATAAACATTCCATTTTACACTGTGCACATGAGCCTCCATGCTTTATAATGAAACCCGCATACTTGGGTTATAATTGGCTAGCAGTTGATACAGAACCTGAACAAGCAAAACTCTAAAACAGGGCTGCCCAACAGGTAGATCCCCAGATGTTGTAGAACTACAACTCCCATGATGCTGTGCATGCCTTTAGAATGCATTTAAAATGACAAAGCATCACGGGGCAGATAACTTGGCAACACTCAACCGTCATTATTTGTTGAGAGAATTCTTAAAACTTGCAGGATTTTCAGTCCTTGAAGGCAACATTTAAGATCCCTGTTTAAAGTAATGCATTTTAGCAAATATAATCATTCTTACATAACCCGATCTATACAGAGTTAGGTTAGCATTGTTAAACGAAAACTGCCGTTTTTCATTTTAAATTTGCAATTCCCAGAACGTGCAACCATTTATTTTGTCATAGATAGCATTCCCTTTCTAGTTTGCACTTCATATAATTGAAATTGAATAGAACTGTGAGCCCCATTCTCTACTGATGTTACAATGCTTCAAAGTGGTTTCTTATCTGAATTTGAGTCAGCTTTCTGCCAGTGCATCAATCCCAAAAATCATATGTGCCAAATTCATGAATCCGCAGGAATTTTCAAATATCGAGGTCCATAATTTAAATGAACAAATTGACAATGGTTTAAATGTCCCTTTTTTTTTTTTCTTCCTCTTTGGTTAATTCTGCAAATGTTGCACTGAAGAATAGTGTTAGTTAGGTGCCTTAAAGGGGAAGTTAGTAAAAAATTAGGCAGGTTGATATGCTCTGAGTGTATATGATGTGGAAGCACTATAAACTGGCATTTTGCCAGTTGTGCGTCTAAGTTATAACATAACTCATCCAATCATTTGTACCGGAACACTTGTGTTTATTGTAGCATAATGATGGCAGACAGTGACATTAAAACTATGAAAAAAAACAAATTGGGCATTTTTTGTAAGCATGTTTTCTCTTAATTGTTGCCTAATCTGAATGCGTACATAGTTCAATCAACTCTTGAAGCTAAATAGAAGCTTGATCCATGACTACGACTTTCAAGGGGTTTGAGAGAAATGCCACACATAGTACCTTGCTCAAAGTAAACCTATTTCTTCTCTGAATTTGCACCTTTATCTAACACTGTCGTCTCCTTCATTGATAGGAACACGTTCTCCCGCCCCCCCCCCCCCTTATTGTCACAAATGGTTAAAGTGGCTCTGTCACCTCAAACTTACATTTCTCTTATTGTCACCTATTTTCTTCCTATTTCAGAATCTGTTTGTTTTAAAGAGAACTATATCAAAAATAACGAAACAAAACAGATTCTGAAAAGAGGAGAAAGGTAAGTTTGAGGTGACGAAACAAAACAGATTCTGAAAAGAGGAGAAAGGTAAGTTTGAGGTGACCTTAAGACTTCACCAGTTTCACCAGACATAATTTAGCATTTTTTGCCTCTCTCAGTGCTTTTGCACATGCGCCCTGTTTCCAATTTCAACTGATACCATGTGACATCAGAAGAAATGGTGCAGTACGTACTAGAGCAGCATTTTATTATTTTTTTCAGATAAACTCTGTCAATTCTAAATTTCTGGGCAGTAAAGCAAATGTTGATCTGTTTCACTGATCCCAGGAGTACATTTTTATTTTAATTTTGTATGTTTTTGTTGGAAATTTTTATTGGAAGCATTTAATTTTTTACTTGACTACATTTTATTAACAATTCAATTCGACCTATATCTTAAAATCCAGTATTTTTAAATGTATCTAATAGAAAATGTGTCTTGTAAGTTATGGATCTAATTCTTCCTACATCTCTGACTAAGCAGATACAACTGCAATAGTTTGATTTTCTTGTAAGAACTGTCACAGCACTGCTTACTATAACCTTGCTCAGATCTAGAACTGTAATCTGTACAATCTAGAATGTATTTCTTATTGCATATTGATTTTGTATGAAGTTATTAATTTGACCAGTAGGATTGGATTTCCCTGAGGTGTACAAATAAAATTTTACTACTGATCAATGAAAAATTTAAATACAGGGTGCCAAAGGGGTATACAATATATCTGCTTTCTGGCATATTACAGTTAATGTTTTGGTCAGATGAGCACAAACACCATTTTGTATTCTTTTGTGCTGTGTTCCACCATACAATCTAGTATTTAATGTCACAAACCAAAAAGGCTGTTTTAAATTTAGTGACACATTATACTTCCCTATCGTCCTGGATTTTGTGGAACCTAGACCTAGTTTTGGGTTCCCATCTTGGCTTTGTTTCCTGGTGATTGACCCAAAAAAGTGCAGCTGGAATACACCAGTGTATGAGCTTGCATTGCAGCAGACCAAACTTAGGGCACTTTGCCCATGATGGAGACTAATGCAAGGTCTGCACTTTGAGAGACTGGCCTGAGAGGCTGACAGTCAGACATGCCAGGCTGACTTAACCCATTTTGGGTAGCATCCCTAATCTTCAACACCCCCATGTGGCCTGCCCCATCTCATCTCATGGTTCATACCTCCCAATAATTGGAGGAATGACTCCTAGCTTGGATGGTTGTTTGTAAAAATAAGTGTACTATTTTCTTTTCTTTTTTATATATATATATATATATATATATATTGCTGGGTTTTATATAGAAGG
The DNA here is from genome assembly GCA_933207985.1 of Pelobates cultripes. Lineage (NCBI taxonomy): Eukaryota > Metazoa > Chordata > Amphibia > Anura > Pelobatidae > Pelobates > Pelobates cultripes. The sequence continues at coordinate 257,842,485 of OW240913.1, forward strand.
AAAACATTGCTGAAAATATTTTTTTTTTCTTAAACAGCCTTTGTGAAACAAGCATCATATAACAGGTATTGATTAATAAGTGATTCTGTTGACCAATCAATTTTGATTAGTAATTTCATGTATTTGTTTCTATGCATTTAAAAGTTTATTTTTTACATTCCACCTTTATATGAATCTCTTTAAAAATAGGGTTATGTAATAGATGAAAATGCACAATTTATAAGAATTATATTTGTAAAATTATATTGTGAATAAAGTCTTTTATTCTACATGAAGTTTTTGTAAAGTTTTTATTGCACTATAGAAATTTTAAGATTGTATTTTATAGAACAAATGAATGGATGGGAGTAATTCCATTATTTTGCAACTTTATCTTACAGTTCCATTGCATGTTCTGTCATTTTCTGTTCTGTAAATAAAACAAATTACAAGGAGTCCTTAAAAGCTTAGCTTTGTCCCAATTGTAAGACAGCCGGGGCCAAGTCAATTCAAGTGCATTGGCAGCAGTGTAAAGAAGCAAGCAATTGCTGGCAGGCAGAGGCAAAAAAATATTTGTTCCTGGGTGGAATTGCCTGTTGTCATCTCCCAGTATTGTAAATGTTTTGCGCCTTCATTACCCCTTTCCACCGTGTGTTTCATTCCTGATAACTATTTCTCTTGTGTCTCAATACTCACTTTACCCTCTTGTGTGTCTTTACCCCCGTTAGCCACCTGTTTTTGCTCAAATCCCTACCACAGGAAATCCAATACGGATACGACCAGCTCTGTAGTACAGGGAATACCCAAATCTGAGTATCTGGAATTCCATGAACATATATTCAAGAGATTCTCCATGTTAGAGAGCTGGTCTAAGTTTGGGGAATTTCCCCCGAATATAGATCTACTCTCTAGCGCATACTCTGTTACGACCAATTAGTTTTACGACCGAGTCGTAAGAGTGGAACTCTGTAAGTGAGGAGTGTCTGTACATCCCACCTAGTAGAATTGTAGGGTAGCTGAGCAGCACTGCAAGAGAGGCTATGCACACTTCTCTAAATAAGAGGCAGTGCGTCACCAGAGAAGCTCAGTAGAAAATGCTGCCACTTTATAAATGCCAATAATAAAACTAATAATAAGTTCACTCATAACTTGTAAAAACCAGACAGAAGAGAATGCAGTTTTTTTTTATGAAAATGGTGTAGATTTGGGAGTAGCGTTCTGTATACAACCTCTTTCCAGCTGTCCCCATTCGTAATACATTGCCAGTAATCTATTAATCCAAATGTATGTCATTCAGACCCCACACTGGGAACACCAAATGAACACAGGATCACCCTCCAAGATAAAGAAAATTGCAGTACCTTTATTTCACAAACATGCATTTATTACAATATAGTGTTTAGAATCTTAATTTTTGGCTAAGAGTAGAAGACGTGATATCACAAAATGATTGAAATGACAAATTTACATTTTTTTTTTTTTTAAATGAAAGAGAGAATTCATTTGGGGGCTAGATCATGTTCAGAAATGCATTGTTAAATTTATATTGAAAAGCTATTGCATTTCATCATTTAAATTAAAAAGCAATCTGTTCAGAGCTTGAATAGTCTGCACAGACACTTAGAATGCTGCAGGGATGGTGGTGCTCAAATAATTGAAAACAGGCAGTCAATACATTTTAAGAGTACTGTCAAATTACTGATGTTATCCAAGGACGATAATGTTAAAGATAGTCTTGTGTATGTGAATTCATTCTTAAAAGTGGCTTCTCATGATACTATTATCATGGATTCCCATTTATGCTAGTCCAATATCCTTTGTTCTGATTCTACTTGTTTCTAGGAATTGCTAAATTAATTGCTATATGACAATATTCAAAGGCATACATTTCTGTATTAGTAACCTCATAACCTACATGGTAATCATTGAATCAGAAAATTAGTAATCTGCTTTGACATAAAAAAAAAGAATTCTAGAACCCCTATGTGCAGTGATGTCATTTAAACTTTATCATTTATAATGTGTTTTTCTTTTTAGCATACTAATCTTGCTCAATGGAAAATGTGACAGTGGTACAATGAAGTGACATATTTTGTTTGCTCTAAAGTAGGGGTCCACAATTATTTTTTCCTGTGGAACCCTTTGACATATTGTATCAACATCGTGGACCCCCTCCCTAGCCCTCACCTCCCCCAAAAAAAACAATTTTGTGCTGCTGCATAAACCTTTTTTTGTGTCTGTATCTGACACACAGATACACACACATAGTGGCACACAGCTACACACACCTTGACACACAGTGTGTATCTGTGTTTGTATGTGCCTGAGGAAGTCTGACTAGATGAAACGCGTTGAGCAGATCAGTAACCCCAAAAGGACTCCAACATAGCAGCATTTGAAGACTTGACTCTCCGTTACCTAATTACCTGAGAAGGAAGCTTGGTTGAGACTCATACAGCTCATTGATGATTCTGGGGATTAAGCCCATTTTGAGGCAACAAGCGCTTGTCTGGTTACAACTACATGTTTGTTTGTCCACCCACTGTGAAGCACTGCGGGATTTGTTGGCGCTATATAAATAACATAATAATAATATTGATTCATTTCAATTGGGCCTTTACTTTTGTGAGTGTTCCCACTTTCTTTATACATTTTTGTGTATATTAAAGTTTGCACTATGATTTCTTTGTTTCACTTTTACATGTGAGTTTGGTCCTCAACTCAGCATTTTGGTAACTATAACCACCTCATATTTTGTGATTGTGGCGCCCTGTACTGTATTTTCACTTGTGTGCCATACAGTTTACTTGCACTTTGTCAGTATGTATGTATCTGACACAGTGTGTATCTGTGTGTGTATGTGTATATCTGTTTGTATGTGCCAGTGTGTCTGTGTCAAGTTATCTGGCACACAGATACACACATAGTGGCACACAGATATACACACCTTGACCTTGTATCTGTGTGTTTGTGTATGTGTGTATCTGTGTGTCAGTGTGTATGTATCCGACACACTGATACACACTGTGTGTATCTGTGTTTGTATGTGTGTTGTATTTGCCAGTGTGTGTATCTGTGTTTGTATGTGTGTTGTATTTGCCAGTGTGTGTATCTGTCTGACACACAGATACACACACTGGCACATAGTAGCATACATATACACACAGCTTGACACACACTGTGTATCTGTATGTCAAAGTGTGTGTATCTGTGTTTGTATGTGCCAGTGTGTGTGTATCTGGCACACAGATACATGCACATATACACACACAGTGACACATACACACCCTGATACACAGAAACAGACTGGCACATACACACACAGATTCACACACATTGGCAGATACACACACGCACATACACATATGTTTAACTTACCTTTTTTTCTTCCTGCTGGCTGAGGATGGTGTTCCAGGTCAGCAGCTGCTCCCTCCAGCTGGCGCACTTTGCCTGGGAAGAAGTGCTGTCACTTCCTCCCAGCATCCCATATAACAGGGGTCCCATCGCGGTCTTAGATGACCGCGGCGCTTGACCAGACCACTGTTTAGCAATACCCATCTGGTGGCCCTAAATGTTTGGGTTACCCAACAGGCAAATTGCCCCAGAACCTCGATATTTGATCTCGTGGAACCCTAGAGTTCAGCAGAACATGAATTGGGAAACGCTGCTCTAGAGCTAACTATTAAAGGACCACTATAGTGCCAGGAAAACATACTCTTTTTCCTGGCACTATAGTGCCCTGAGGGTGCCCCCACCCTCAAGGACCCCCTCCCACCGGGCTCTGGGGAGGGGGTTAAAATCTTACCTTTCTCCAGCGCCGGGCCGGGAGCTCTCCTCCTCTTCGGCTGAGTGTGCATGCGCAGCAGGAGCTGCGCGCGCATTCAGCCAGTCTCATAGGAAAGCATTCATAATGCTTTCCTATGGATGCTTGCGTCTTGTGTCAATGACACAGCCTTTAGAGGCTGGATTAACCCATTTATAAACATAGCAGTTTTTCTGAAACTGCTATGTTTATAAAAAAAAATGGGTTAACCCTAGCTGGACCAGGCACCCAGACCACTTCATTAAGCTGAAGTGGTCTGGGTGCCTAGAGTGGTCCTTTAATGCTATCAACACCTACCAGCTTCCCTTATAAAAGCTGCCACCACCAAGGCAGTTTATAAACAGGGCCTTAGCGTACCCCTACCAAATTAAATTTAAAAACCCACAAAACAAAATTTAGCAGTCACGTATAAATTCACAGTGGTAAGAGTCTCTGCAGTAACATGATTCTTAGATCCGACAAATAGTCACAGTACCTACATATTGTAAACAAAATATCATACAACAAACCGATAAAATAATAAAAAGGATAATTTTAACAGGAATTCCTAATGCTCCATTTCCTAGTCTTTCTGTTCCTAGAGAGCTTTTTGAACATAGCTTAAGGAATGTAGAAATCCACAACAATTTTGATTTGGCTCCATTTATTTTATTTTTTTTCTGTTTAGCCCAGGCCATCTGAGGAAAGAAGGGGGGCAGGAATTAGTTTTGTGAGGGCAATTAATGCATACCTAAACCTGGCTGAAAAAGTTCAATATAACTAGGATCCATGCTGAATAGGCATGTATTAAATCTTGTATCAAAGTGATATCCAACGAACAGCCTACAACTATTTTGGTTTTCACAACTTTATTGCCGCTACACCTGACCTATTAAAGAGTAACCAAGACCTAACTGTGTTTGCAACAATCTGTACAGCCCAAAATATTAAGATAACACCAATCGCGTTCTACAAAATCATCCAACAAGATACCTTGTCCTCCCTTCCCAGATTCAAAAAGTTGTGGACAGAAGAACTGAATCTCTCCTTAAGTGATGTGGATTGGAAACGCATAGTTTCAAACATATAACCTAATCCATTAGTAACAGCACTCATGAAGGTAACTACAAAATAATTTCCAGATGGCACTATGCGCCAACACAGATACACCACTTCTTCCGCAATGCCTCCAACAGCTGTTGGTGATCCATTTCCATGCGTAAGTAACTGAGAAGAGGGAATTCCCACTTTTCACTTATAAGAATGTTTATTAGGAAACAAGACCTGCAGGAAAGCCTTCTGCTGTATGGTTAATCTAGAGAAGTAATAGGACCATTCAAGAGGACTGTGGGTGCTGCTAAACATGCCTCATATTGGAAGGAAGACGATCTGGTATCCAAAATGGAGGTTTGTAAATATTTGTTCATTCCCACTACAGTTAAGGGAGCACATTGTTTGTATAGCAACTTCATTTGAATGCCCTTCTTGTTTTTACCAATTCCTCCCCTTCTTTGAGGAAGCCTCAGACTGCCAAATTCTTCTCCAGTGAGCGCAATGGTCGAACTTCCAGGGTCGCAACTGCAACCAGGCCCTGGAGTTCTGCCTTTTAAGGGGGGACAGCAGAGGTGAAAAGTGCAATGTTCCTCATTATTGGCAGGTCCTACTCTAGCATCCTAATGCCTGCTCTTATGAGTTTAATCAACTTACTTAGGAAATTCTTTCTCCTGGGAGACTCTGCAGGTCAAGGCTAAATAGGGCCCTGGAATGAGGGGGTCCCCAAAGCAATGAAAATTTTGACTCCAAAATAGCAACCCACTTCCAAAATAAAGTCTTCACATTGCAGGTCAGCACTTTTTGTTGCTGTTCATCAACATCAAAAAATGATGGGAAATATGGCAACGCTTTATGCATTCCAAATGCATGAGTAATTACATTTATGCTTTGGAATCTTGACATACAGGGTGGTGTGGCTTTAACAAGTTGTGCATGTAATAGGATGCACTAAAGAGGATACTCAAGTTGACAGCTGGCTGTTTCTGTATGTATGCTGGTGATTTTAGAAGCATCATGTCTGCAGAGAATGCTCTGAAAATCAAGACACTGAAGCAATATCAGTAAATGATGGGCTGTAGTCTAAATCAAAGTAGGTGGGATTTATACAGTCACCACAATTACTTACTCAGCTGTACAATTTGTATGTTATGCTACTGAGTTTAAATCTGCAGCTGCTTAACGTTTAAAGTAATTGTTTTTTGCCAGCAGCCAAAACTGTGGCATATGTTGTGAAAGTTTTTTTGATTTATATAGTCATAAAATATGCTAAATAGTGTGATCTGTTTTGTTTTTTTATACACATCCGTTATACAGCATTTTTTTCACAGCTTATGATATTCTCTCTTTGGTTTTTCCTTCTTTTTTTCTAATCACCTTTTCATGATAGATTATTTTGCTTTTCCTTCATAAATTATCAGTAACAGTAGCAATTTTTGTATTTAAAGGCACACTATAGGCACCAAAACAACCAAAGCTTAATAAAACTGTTTTGTGTATAGATCATGTCCCTGCAGTCTCACTGCTCAATCTTTTGCTATTTAGGTGTTAAATCACTTTAATACAGCCCTAGTCACACCTCCCTGCATGCGACTTGCACAGCCTTCCTAAACACTTCCTGTAAAGAGACTTATAATGTTTAACCTTCCTTTATTGTGCAGTCTATTCAATTTGTATTTTTTGTTTATCTCATGCTCTGTTAATTACTTTCTAGACACTGCAGGAGCCTCCTGTGTGTGATTAAAGCTCAAGATAGCAGAAGATTAAAACGTATAAAACAAGTTAACATCTGACAGAAAATGAAACCATGTTGTTTTCCTGCAGGCTGTGTCAGTCACAGCCAGAGGAGGTGTAGCTAGGACAGTGTAAATAGAAACAAAAAGGATTAAACTCCTAAATGGCAGATAATTGAGTAGTGAGAATGCAAGGTTATGATCTATACACTGCAACCTCTCTTTCAACCTCCCATTGCTGATATGGATTGGTATGGCTGTGGTGGAATCTATTCTTATCATTTTTCCCTTTATGCCAGGCTACTATTTATAATGTGAAGAGTGGACTGAGATATTTTAAACTCCCTTATAATTGTAGCTTGTATTACAAGTAGGAAAACAATTCTTAAAACTGCTGTCATGGTGTGATCACCGTGTCACCATTTTGCTTTCAGTTAAAGTGACACTGCTCCCTAGCATCCATGCTACATCAAAAAACATTTAACATATCAAACCCGCCTGATTCATAGAATATGCACTTCAGTGAGATTTATAAAGATCTGTATTTATTTTGAAAATGCAGGCTTCCTTTGCTCTAAAAACCAAAGGAAAAACGTTACCGGCGCTCTTTCCACATCCCTATGTATTTTTAAACAAATAGAGGTTTTTAGTTACCTCCAATGGCCATGAAAGGGTATGCCCACCTGCCACATGAAGGCAGACCACTTTGGTTAGAGTTAGGACCCACCTTTCACCTTGCTTCCTTGAGCTTCTTGCAAAAATATCTCTAATGAGACAGAAAGGGGTATTTTTATATACATCCCTATATGCTTATTAGCCCTTAATAGAATGAGTTAACTACAAACCTCCATTTGTTTAAAAATACATAGGGATGTGGAAAGAGTGCAGGTAACTTTTTTCTTTGGTTTTTACTATATGTATTTTGGCTGATGTGTACTATAGTCATTGCTGCCGCCCAGGAGTAATGGGAGTTTGAGCACAGGACTAGTTTCTTTGTATTTTGGTCTCCTGGGTCTTTTCCCATGGATAGAGCCAAAATTGGATCCCTAATGAACCACCTGCATGGTAAAGCCTTAGCATGGGCCAATCCATTATGGGAGAGTAATACGTCTATTGCCCATAATTACTTAGAATTCCTCACGGAATTTAAACTAAACGAACGTTTGAACCTTTGGGTAGGGAGACCAATGCTGCTAATGCCTTAATGCGTATCAAACAAGGGAACCGGTCTGTCTCAGGTTATGCTATTGAATTCCGCATTCTAGCTTCTGAGGTAGACTGGACTAATAGTGGATTAATCACTGCCTTTGCAGAGGGATTATCTGAAGCTATCCTTGACAAAATTGCAGCCAAAGAACTACCCGGGAGATTAAATGCCTACATCACGTATTTAATACATATCGACAACCATATCAGAACCAGGGAGAATACTAGAAATAGAACCAGACGCTTAAATATGTCATTGGCGCCTCACGTCTCTGGCCTTCCTGTACTGTCTGAACCTGAACCTATGCAATTGGGGGTTACGAGACTGTCCGAGGCAGAGAAACCATTCAGGAGAAAGGAGGGCCTTTGTTTATATTGTGGCAAGAAGGGACATATGAGAAATGCTTGTCCCATACATCCGGAAAACTTCCGCACCTAAGAACCTTAAGGGGACAGTTCTTAGGTATGATGGATATGTCCTCTGGTGCTACCCAAAGTAGATTTCTCCTTGATATGAATGTAAATTGCAACAAGAAAAGTTTTGCATGCAAAGCCTTGATGGACTCAGGTGCTGCAGGAAACTTTATCGACACGCAATTTTTCAACAGACACTCCATACTTATGAAGGAGAGATCATCACCCCTGGCCGTTGAAGCGATTGATGGGAGACCTCTCTCTCAGCCGTTTATTACCCACGAAACAATGCCTATTAGTATTACTATAGGAGCGTTCCACAATGACACCATAACATTTCAGATAATTGCTTCCCCTTCTTGTCCCATCATATTAGGATTAGGTTAAGCACAACCCTCATATTGACTGGGTTAAGGGGAAATACTGTAATGGGGTAAAGACTGAAATGAGAGATGCATATCATCTATCACTAAGGGAGTGGGCATTGTAACGTTGCCTAGTTCCACACCTCAGACTTCCGAAATTCCTGTAAGATACTGGGCGGTTAGAGAAGCGTTCAGTAAAAGTCTCACCGATATGCTGCCTTCTCACAGATCTTATGATTGCTAAATAGATATGTTACCTGGCACTATGCCTCCTAAGGGGGCAGTATATGCCCTAACCCCACAGGCGAGTAAGATCATGGAATATATTAAAGATTCCTTATTTAAAGGCCACATACACAAATTTTCTTCGCCTGCTGGTGCGTGGTTCTTTTTTGTATCCAAGAAAGACGGAGAATTACGCCTGTGCATTGATTATAGAACATTGAACAAGATCACCATAAAAAAATGCCTATCCCATTCCCCTTATCTCGGAATTGTTTGACAGACTCCAAGGCGCTAAGGTGTTTTCCAAACTTGACCTTAGGAGTGCTTACAATTTGGTGAGGATTAAGGAGGGTCATGAATGGAAAACTGCACTTAACACTAGAAGTGGTCACTATGAGTACCTTGTCATGCCCTTCAGCTTGTGCAATGCCCCGGCTGTAATTCAAGACTTTATCAATGTTATATATACCTTTGTATTATTGTATTTGGATGATATCCTTATTTATTCCCCTCACCTCCAGGCTCATCATAAACATGTCAAACAAGTGTTGCAAACTTTACTTGAAAATTTACTTTATTGCAAACTTGAAAAGTGCATATTTGACCAAACAGAGGTTCAGTTTTTGGGGTATAATATTTCGTCCTCTGGTTTCCAAATGGACCCTCATAAACTACAAGCCATTCTACACTGGCCATTACCCAATGGGTTAAAAGCCATTCAAAGGTTTATTGGTTTTGCTAATTACTATAGGAGATTTATCAAAGGGTTCTCTTCTGTGATAGCCCACATCACCAATATGACATGTAGGGGGGCTAGTTGTACTATATGGTCTAAGGAAGCTAGAGAGGCTTTTGAGCTTCTTAAAAAATTGTTTGCTTCTGCTGACATTTTGGTACATCCTGACTCTAGCAAATCCTTCATACTGGAGGTTGATGCCTCCGAAACAGGGGTAGGGGCTGTTCTTTCTCAGAGGGAGAGTCAGGATACCGTTTGCATCCTTGTGGGTACTTCTCTACAAAGTTGTCTCCAGCGGAGCGTACCTACGATATTGGTAACAGAGAATTGTTGGCCATTATACTAGCACTTAAAGGCGATATCTTTTAGAGGGTTCCAAGAATCCCCTTCTGATCATAACTGATCACAAAAATTTGGCATATATAGGTGATGCTAAACGACTGTCTTCTAGACAGGCTAGATGGTCTTTGTTCTTATCTCGCTTTAACTTTATTATCACTTACAGACCTGGTCTCAAGAACGTTAAAGCTGATGCCTTTTCGAGGCAATTTGACATTGAATCAGAACAAGAACAAGACATCCCCTATTGTTTCACCTGAGTATATCATTGCTTCCACTGTTCTTTCCTTGTCATCCCCTCTGCTTTGTGCTGTCATGGCAGCTCAATCCCAGGCACCTTGCAATAAACCTCTAGATAAATTGTTTATTCCGTTGCTTAAAAGAAAGGTGGTAATGAGAGTATTCCACAACAATGTGAATGCTGGGTATCCGGGTATTAATAAGACCATAGCCGCTGTCTCGAGATCATTTTGCTGGGATTCTTTTAGGAAAGATATCAAAGAATATATGGAGGCCTCTTCTGTATGTGCAGTTTCTAAGGTTCCTCATAAACTTCCATGTGGATTGTTACATCTACTTCCTGTACCCAGTGTTCCATGGTCCCACTTGCCCATGGAGTTCATCATGGAACCAGGGCCGGTGCAAGGATTTTTGCCGCCCTAGGCAAAAGTAAAGTTTGCCCGCCCCCCATGTGACATCGCAATGCCCCACCCATATGATCTGCCATGTTAACTAGCGCCAGTGCTGCAGTGCCGCCATGTTTACATTAAAAGGCCTGCAGGGACAGGCTATGGACACCAGAACCACTACATTAAGCTGCAGTGGTTCTGGGGACTATAGTGTTTCTTTAATGTGAGGTAAATTAGAGATTAGTGCCACGAATAATATACTAGATTGCCTGCTTACAACCAGATGAGGATGATGATGGGCTCTAACTGCAGTCTGGCTCCACTGGTCTGGTGTAGAACAGGCTCTCTGGAGGCGGTTTGTAACTGTGGTCACATAAATCAATGCTCTGGGAGAATGGGAAGCAGCTCCATTTTTTGGGGGCCCTTTACACAGCTCAAGGTCTGGGTCCCAGGGTCCACCTTCATGTTCCACCAATGAGTTTGTTCACAGGGGGTGGAGTGTGTAGGGGATGTCCTGATATGTGTGTAAGGAATGCATTGTGTGAATCTGTGTTTGTATGTGTAAGGGCTGCAAGGTGTGTTTCTGTGTATGTATGGGATGCAGTGTGTGCGTCTGTAAGGGATGCATTGAGTGTGTGTAATGAATGCATTGTGTGTTTCTGTGTGTAAGGGATGCATTGTGTGTAACGGTTGCATTGCTTGTGTATGTGTGTGTGTGTAATGCATTGTGTGTTTTTCTGTGTGCAAGGGGTGCATTGTGTGTGTGTGTGATGGATGTCAATCTCTCTCCCCCCCAATTTCCTTCTCCCCTCTCCAATTTCCTTCTTCTCCCCCTCTCCAATTTCCTTCTTCTCCTCCCTCTCCAATTTCCTTCTTCTCCCTCTCCAATTTCCTTCTTCCCCCCTCTCCAATTCTCCTCTCCTGCTCAATTTCCTCCTTCTCCCCCCTCAATTCCCTCCCCCCTCTCAATTTCCTCCTTCTCCCCCCCCTCCAATTTCTTTGTCCCCCCCCACCACCACAGTTGTAGCGTGGCCGAGCCCTGTATGGTCCCTGGGTACTGGGAGCTTTTGTTTCCTGTATGCTTCCAGAGTAACAGGAAGTGCACACTGAGTGTGCACTTCCTGTTAGTCCGGCCGGGTACAGGAGACAGATGCTCCCTGTACCCGCGGACCATACAGGGCTCGGCCACGCTACAGTGAGGGAGTGACAGGAGGGAGCGCTAAACGCTTCCCTCCTGTCAGCCCCTCTCCTCATGCTGCGTCCAGGCGATGCGCCCTCATGGACGCACCATCCCGGGCAAAGCTGCAGCCGCCTGAGGCTCTCTACTTCCCAAGGGGCGCCCTAGGCGGCTGCCTAGTCCGCCTAACAGGTAGCGCCGGCCCTGCATGGAACTTCCGATTTTGAATGGTTATACCACCATCCTTATGGTGGTTGACCGCTTTTCCAAGATGGCTCATTTTATTCCACTCCAAAAATTGCCATCTTCGCAAGATCTAGTTTATACACGACATTGTCAGACTACATGGTATTCCTCAAAATATTGTATCTGACAGGGGTTTCCAGTTTGTGTCACGATTTTCGAGAGCTTTCAATAGACAGTTGGGTATAGAATTCTCATTCTCTTCTTCTTACCATCCCCAAACCAATGGTATGGCTGAGAGGCCTAACCAATCGTTGGAACCGTATTTACGTTGTTTTTTGAGTAGCACACAGGATAACTGGTCTGAATTGCTGCCCTGGGCCGAGTTTGCCAGGAACAATGCTACCCATGACTCATCCAGACATAGTCCATTCTTGTCAATAACGGTCGTCATCCTACTATTCTACTTGCTGTATTCTCTAACACAGCTATCCCTGCTCTTGATGATCGCCTTACTTCTATTCGTGAGACTTGGACTAAAGTTCATTCCGCTCTTGAGCCTACGGCTGTTTGTTTCAAATTTCATGCTGACAAACGGCGGGGTGCCAAGGGTGGGTGAGTGGGTGTGGTTATACTCACGCAACATCAAACTACAAGTTCCTAGCATGAAGTTTGCTCCCAGATTTCTTGGCCCTTTTCGTATTGTTAAGATAATTAACCCTGTTTCTTATTCTCTGGCACTTCCAGCATCCTTGCTTATACCTAATTCATCCTTGCATATACCTAATTCATTTCATGTCTCCTTGCTCAAACCGCTTATTTGCATTAGGTATACAGTCCCAGTTGTTCCCCTTCCTCCTTTGGTCATTTCTGGACAGGAGGAGTACAAAGGCTCCTCCATAATTGATTCCATGTTTTCTTGTGGTTCCTTACAGTATTTAGTTGATTGGAGAGGGTATGGGCCTGCCAATCGTTCTTGGGTTCCGGCTTCCTACATACATGCTGGCCACAATATTCGTTCTTTCCACGCCAAGTTTCCTCTTAAATCTGGTCCTGCCCGCCCGGTGGACTGTCCTCAGGTAGGGGGTAATGTCACATATTCATCCTCACCTTATGGCATTTGCAGTGGAAATTGCCGTCTTGGAGGTGCCGCTCAGCAGTCCTGCGCCAGTGTGCCTGACTTCTGCAGCATATCGGTGGACTCCGGCCACTGCGGTTCCACGCCATATTATAGGACCACGTCCGCCTACGGTAATGATGGCGTTGATGTGCGTTTGACATCACACAAAAGGGTCAAAGGCCAGTTACGGCCAATCGGATCTGCAGGAGGAGTATTTGAACAAATTTTTCCTTTTACTCATTGCCCTGTCATGGTTTCCCTTTGCTGGTTATCCGAGAGTGTGTTCCTGAGCTTATTATTCTGGTTTTTGACTTTGGCTGTATTTTGATCTCACTGATTTCTGGTATCCTTGACTTTTGGCTTTCCCTCATCGTTGTGTCTCCTTCTGCATCCCTGACATTCGGCAGGTATTCTGACTATTTATGGATACGTTAAGTCCAGCCATTCTAACGTCCGGTTAAACGTTATCCTTAGTCCTAGGTGTGCTATAATTCTGCGTGCTGGATCAACTAGTAATCCTGACAATTACAGAGTGATGCCATGCCTCAAGGCCTCATCCCTTCGTCAGAACCCGACCTACGATCAACCAGTGCCGGTGACGGAGGAGGTTAGAGATGGTGGCTGGACAGCATGCAAGCGTGGAGCGGTTGGGTTCTCTTCAGGGACACGCTGGACTTTGTATTGGAATCGGAAGCCAGCCTATGAGGCTGGGGCGCGACAAGCAAAGGCATATCGACAGGAGGCACCTGAACATCACAGGAACTCAACCTACATATAAACTGTCTGGAGCTCCTGGCAGGGTCCTTCGCCATATGCAGCCTAGCGAGAGACAGGACCAATTGTTGATTTCTCCTCAGGATTGACAACGTCTCGGCAGTCCACTATATCAACCACAAGGGCGGAGCCCAATCACGGCTCTTGATGGAAATAACGAAGGAGGTTTTTGATTTCTGCCTTCCCTGCAACATCTCTCTTAAGGTGGAGTACCTACCAGGAGAGATGAATCTCATGGCAGACTGGTTCTCCCGACATTGGCGAAACGGCAGTAACTGGATGCTGGATCCCTGAATTTTCAACATTCTCTTGAACCTGAGAGGCCCATTTCTATTGGATCTGTTCGCATCATGCAACAACAGACACACTATGGATTTCTTCAGCTGGCTCCCTGACCCGGAGAGCAAGGCAGTGGATGCTTTCCTATAAACGTGGCATAACACAGGAGCATACGCATTTCCCCCCTTTGCTATGATAGCAAGGACGCTCTATTATCTGAAGACTCCTCAAATATCTCTGCTACTCATCACTTCCCTATGGCAGAGTCAACCATGGTTCCCAGACCTACTGCCGTCCTATCCGACACTCCTCACGGATCCGAAAGGGAACCCTCACCCATTGCTACTGGACGATCATCTACCCCTGGTGGCTTGGGCTCTTTCCTGGGTGCCTGGCAGATCAGCGAAATATAGCAGGCTGCTATGGACCTCCTAGAACAGGTCTTCGATTTGTTTATGGCCCCTATGTCATCCATTTTATACTTCTTATCATCACTGTTTGCCTCTGGTCGATCCTACTGGTCGATTGACATGGTGCGTTCAGTGAATTTGGCGGCACCCATCCCGATTTAGGGCATCCCGGTGAGTAAAGACCCTCTGGTGTGTCGATTACAGAGAGACATTCACCTGCAACGGCCCCCAGGCCCCTAATGCTCGTGTTTGTGGGATGTTGACCTCATCCTCGGTTTTTTAAGAGACTGGCCTCCCAATGACAGACTGACTCTTCGCCAACTTTCGTCCAAATATACATTTCTACTTTGCCTTGTCTCCTTCCGATGAGTTTAGGACGTACGGGCATTTGAGGTTGATGCTTTTTTGGTCTAACTGGACGGGGTCACCTTCCAGGTATCCCATCACACTAAGTCTAATTCAACATCTATCTTTTATCCCTTTTTCATCTAGGACCCTCAGCTATGTCTAGTCTCCTTACCGTACTGAGTTACGTGGAAGCTACAACCCCACTCCGGGCAACTACCGGTTTTCTACGTTAGACCACATAGCCCGGTGTCGATTACTATGCTCACCGATGGGTTTCATGGGTTTTGTCCCTAGTGTGTGTGGATGCAGCGTTCGGAGCTCACTCAGTGCACGGTGCGGCTGCCTCGTCGGCTTTCGCAGTGGGTGCATTGCTGTTGGATATCCTTCGTGCGGCAGACTGGTCTGTCTCCTGAAGCCACGTTTCAGACCTTTTACTTTAGGCCGGGTCCTAATGCGGCTTTTTTCATACTACATCAGCGTTAAAAATGCAAAATAGGAAACCTCTTGTCATGTGGTAAAATTGAAGATTATGCTAGCTTTAGTGTACTTATAATCTTAATTTTAGTAATGACAGGAGGCGAGTATTTTCCCACCTATTCCCTCCCTCCTTGGGACTACAAGGGTTCATTCGGTGGGGTCTCTAGGGGCACTGGGCTCGCATGTCCTATCTATCTGAATTTCTGTCATACTATTCTTCTTCCTCATTTGTCTATCTCCTGTCTCCGCTTGTTTTCTCCTCATAGATCTCTGATGTCCATGTACTTTACAATTCATGTAAGGAATGTGGCCATATTTTGTATATTTCTAGATTTAGTTACAGTCTAGGTTTTTTTCGTGCTTAGCTACGCTTACTGTATTTTTTATATAACTTACAGTATTTATACTTTTTTTGTTGCTGTAGTACACCTGTAGTTTTATTCTTCATTCAATTGAGGGGTTAATTCCTTTTTTTTTCATGGTTTCAAGACTCGTGCCTAACATATTCCCACATTCTCTTTTCAGTTTAATCCAAGGCGGGACTCTAATTCGTTCCAGAGATGGCCTACTGGGATTATCCTTCGTTTCAAGAGGAATATCTGTTGTTTGCTATGTTGAACTTTCTGTCTGTGATGTCGAAAAATATCTTTGTTTGTTAAGTTTGAACTTTCCCGTCTGTGATGTCGCTAGCTGAAGAAGGAGGAGGAGCCTATTCACAGTGGATACTATACTTCCTATTGCACTTTGATTGGTACTTGTTATACACGTTTTTCTTTGCTGATGTGGAGTGTTAGTAAAGAGAGATTATGCAAAATACTCCCCTCCTGTCATTACTTAAATTAAGACTATAAGTACACTAAAGCTAGTATAATATTCAATTTACCCCCTCCCTTTCCCCTAACATTTAAAAAGACGATGAGATGACATCAGCAAAAAGCGAGAATACTCCTTTTATTACAATCTCTTCAACGTTGTAAAGTGCTTCCTTTTAAACTAAGGTCCTGTTTCTCTCTCTTTTATTTTTTCCCTCCTATATTTTTTCCTTCTTCTATTGCCTTCATTCCTGGTTTTAAATATAGAAATATTTTTTTATGGCAATTAAGAGCAAATTGTGTAATGCATGTTTCCAACTCCATGTCTATAAAAGACTTCATATCAGCCAAATGCTAGAAATGATACACTGATGGTGACCATACACAATCTTGTCTTGCCGTTCCTAACTCTACAATAATTTACTTTGGTATTAAAGGGAAACCATAGGCTAGGAATACAAACTTCCTAGCCTAGCACTATATCACCACCCTTGCTCGCGCCACTCCCACAGCGCAGAACTCTTTTGTTACTTACCTGAGTCCACTATGCTGGGTCAGACTCCTCCTTTGCTCCTACTTCCCTGTCGTTGGGTACTTAAATCACATGCGCGGCTAGCATTGCAAGCGCATTAGGGCAGCCATGCATAGTGTGAGGACGTCCATTATCAGTTAAGTGACCAAAAGTCGCCTCGCGGCCCAGAAGACCCTTGTAGACAGCCACTAGAGGCGGAGTTAATCCTGGATAGTAATTATTGCTGTTTCTTAAATACTGCAATAATTACTATTGCAGGGTTAAGGGGACTGGGACACTTCACCACTTTAATGAGCTGAAGTGGTCTGGGTGCCTATAGTGTTCCTTTAAAGAACATAATAAATCAAAATGGGTGAAGGAAATATATATAATATTCATATATTCAATAAAACAACTGTAACAGGCAATATCACCATGTACCCACCGGTACAGAAACAAAGGTCTGCGTTTTTTTTTTCTGCAAGCACTTTGATTCATTAATCATATCATATCCAACCTTACAAAAAAAGAGCTGGCATTAACATTTTAAGTATGTCATCATTATTAATTCAGTTGTTACTGCAGCTGAATTATTCATAATGAATATGGACATGCATGCATTTGGAAATCCTATTATATTTCAGAATTAATTGAGGTACCTCTGGTGGGATTTGAACTTATTACACTCTGATTCAGTGGAGTGAGGGTTATCAACTGTTAATAAAACTATTAATCATTCATCGGGTATTAATAAAAATGTACCATGCATAGTCATTCCATAGCCAGCTTTCCAGGTTAGCAATTGATCAATGTACCATCATTAATTTGTTTTTAAATATATCTGATATTCTGGACCAGCAAATTAATTGAGACTCTATGCCAGTGGGCAGCCATATGTATTCACGTCTGACATTCCCTGCTGGACTTGTAAAACAGGATTTCAAATTACACTAATCACAGAGCCATATAAATTAGCGTGATATGTCTCATATCATTGAGTGAAAAGGCCTTAAGGAACATGTATCGAAATCACATCATTAACCTTACTGTGCATAATGAAAGATTTACTCCAACACGCTGTTATCCTAATGATGGAAGTAGATCCCATGGTCCATATAAAAAGCCTATATTATTGTGTGTTACCATGGGCAGATACAATTTATTTGAATGCACACATTTATTGTCCTAAGCAATTCTAACGGACTGTGGTCGATTAGGTAGTGGCAAAGATTGTTTTTATTTCTCCTAATGCCAGATGCTATTGACACCTGCATACATTTCTATCATTGAGATGCTTATTTCAAGTAAATGATTCATTATTTTTATTGGTGACCATAATGGTGCTGTCATTTTTTTTTAATCACAGGCTTTTTGACTGTCCTTGTTTACCAAGGTTACCATGCTTGATACAGATATGCATGGCTAGAGGAATGGTAGCAATGAAAACATAATACGGAAGTATGTGTTTTGTACTTTAGTGCTGGTCTGGGATTCTAGCTCTCCAACCTTCCAAAGAAGATTTGTTTGCTATAGACTGTGGGCCATTTTGGATATTTATTAAATACACATTTATTAATAAACTGGCGCAAAGATATAATGCGTAAACAATAGTGATGTCCCGAACTGTTCGCGAACGGTTCGCCACGAACTCCAGTCAGCTGACACATTCCAGCCAATCAGCAGCAGACCCTCCCTCCCAGACCCTCCCACCTCCTGGACAGCATCCATTTTGAAGCTGCATTCTTAGTGAGCTGTCCAGGAGGTGGGAGGATCTGGGAGGGAGGGTCTGCTGCTGATTGGCTGGAATGTGTCAGCTGACGGGAGTCCGTGGCGAACCGTTCGTGGCGAACCCGGCGAACAGTTCGGAAAATCACTAGTAAACAATATTCAATATAAATTATAGCAACCAACATAAAATCATGGTAATGAGATTGAAAACAGTAAGAAAACCAAAAGTGCTGGTGTGCAGAATTTTCTAAAACACCCTTAATTAGAGTATAAAGTGCTTTCTGGGTGCATATAAAACCAATGTTTAGGTGATATCAAGCCACAATGTGATAAGAACATATATACTTGCAACTCAAGAAAGTATACACTTTCGGTATTTAAAATAGGAGACAAAAATACAGAAGGCACTCCCAGTGCAATAAAGTTATCAAGATAAAAATATGTGTAGAAATCCTATAGGTGTTACACTCACAATTAGAGAGTGGTAATAGCCCCACAGTGTGGATATTTATGTTGATAGTTGCCATGTCACTTGTGAAGGTCCATCTGGAAATGGTGCCAGTAAAATATGATTGAATTTAACATAATTTGGGGATTTTTGTGAGATTTTGCACATGCACAAGGAGGTGCAACACGTTCGTCTTATTTTCCCCCTCACAAGCCCTATGCCAGCCTCACTCTCTCCTCCTACCACCAGCGTAAACATTTGGTTTGCATGTGGCTTAGTCAATTTAGTATTCGTCCATGCATTAATTTGGGAAAAACAATTCAGAGGAATTAAAAGGGCACAAAAATGGCTGCAGTTTGCAGTACATTGACAGATCAAATGAGAAGTAACCAACAGAAAGAATAAAAAAAAAAAAAAATGTATATATTAAATATCTGCCATTGTAGTGTAGATTGGAATAGCCATATTAGCCCAGTAGACAAGATGCCAAAATAATTAATACATAAATAAATACAATAAAAAAAGGTATCATTGCATACTGCAATACTCTGGTATTTTGGCATCTTACATTAAATATTTAATTATAGATTCTATTTACTGCTCTTCCTTTTTCCTTCTATTGGTCACTTCTCACTTGTTCTGAGCATAAAGTCAGCATTTAGTGGCGATGCCCTAACCATCAAGCTTTTTTTGGGGGGGGGGGGCTCCACACATGGAACTCTGAAAAACAAATAAACAAACTGTTCTTTAACCCCTTAAGGACACAGCTTCAGAAGCTTGTCTTACGCTTAATGACACAAGCAATTTTTGCATTTTCTTGCTGTATGCGTTCAACTGCAATTTGCATCTCTCTCGTTTATTGCACCGACACATATTATATACTGTTTTTTAAAGGACAGAAAGGGCTTTAATTTGATGTAACATATATATATATATATATATATATATATATATATATATATATATACATGCTTATTTATTATAAAAAAAAAAAAAGAAAAATGCAAAAAAAAGAAACATTTTGTATTTTTTGTACATTTTTTGCAATAATAATGTGTGCCTAATTAGTGCAGGTTAAAGAAAGTAGTTAAAAATAAATTAATTTAGTTGTTCTGATTTACAGAATATATAATGTGTCTGGGATTTTAAGTTTGTTTTGGTGGTTACAGGTCACAAAGCACAAGGCGTAAAATAAACTTTTAATGTGGAGCGATTTTAGAATTTGGTATGTTTGTCTTGTAAGCTTAATAGCCATAAAAGAAAACAAAATTGCCACACAAACGTATATATTTATATAAAGTAGACATCACAGGCTATTGTCCTAAGGTTGTTTTGACACTTTCTACGCAGCCATTTCACCGCCAACCTCTGCTAAATATTGGAGTAAAATTTAGTTTTTTGGGGTTTTTGGCACACAAACTTATAACAAAGAATTTCTCATGTGTGTTTTGTAAAGTTGGTGTGTGCTATTCCTGTACAAAGTTTTATTTTGTGTTCAGTTACTTCTGCTGAGTACAACGATACCCCCATTGTAGAGCAAACAATGGGTCGCAAGAGTATTCTGAGAACGGACAGCAGCTAAAATAGCCTGCCCTTCGGTGGGTCCCCGCTCAGAACTCATGCTGGTTTTAGCTCAACTTGTGCCATTACAGAGAGAACATATCTGAAGCATATCAGACTGGTCCCACCCATACGGGCAGTCCAGACCCGAAATGCCAGCAAGTTCTCTCTGCACGAGAGATACAGCAACCCCAGACGATCGTTTCAGCCTTGTTAGGCATCGTCAGTGAGGCATAGCTGATATCTCTCTAGGCACCGTGAGCAAGGGGTCCACGTCTGGATTACCCTTTAGACTAATGGAGAGCAAACAATGGGTCGCATGTCTTTGATACTATTTTTTGAAGCTACAATGCCATATAGAAGACCTGTCCGTTTCAACATTTACAGTAGAATTTTGAGAGGCGGATTTAATGCTTCAATTTGGGGTATTATAGCAGTTTGACTGTTCAAAAAAAACCCACAAAGGCCTACCATTTGTAAAAGTAGACACTCCATGGTATCTCATATGGTGCATATTGTGTCTTAACATGCCACCATTTTTTCACCAATATATGCCAAAGTATGTGGTAAAAAATTATTTTGGGCATATTTTACATATGGATTACATTTTTGCTGGGCATTTTGTACATTTCATATGTGCCACTAAGTTCAAACCCCCCAAATTATGCTCAGCTAAGTCTTCTGAGTAAAACAATATCTAGCTTGTACCAAGTGTAGTGGTAATGAGCATTTTTTTATGTATTTTTTTACTTTGTAAAACCTGTTTTTAAACTTTTTTTTTTTACTTATTAAATGTTTTACACTTAACTTTTTTACCGTTAACCCCTAACTAGCAGTAAGCAGCACTAACAGTAAATTCCCCCCTTTCCCATAACTCCCACCCACTCCAGCTAACAAAATATATATAATTATAAAATATTTAAATTAATTAAATAAATTGTACCCCTGAGGGTTAAAAAATAAATAAAAGATCCTCAGGGGTTAAAAGAAATTAGATTACAGTATAATACTGTGATCTGTATTTTGATCACTGTAGGCAGTGATCAACTGGCAGGGAAGGGGTTAATTTTTATTTAGACTGGGTAAAGGGGGGTGGTATTTTTTTAACTTAAAAGTTACAAAAACATTTTTTTTTTACCTTTTTAAAGTTTATTTTAAAACTTTTTTAAAGTTAACCCCTAGTTAGCCTAACACCAAATTCCCCAATTCCCCACTAACTTCCACCCATCCCAGCAAGCTAAATATATAATTTTTAAATGATTAAATTAATAAAATAAATTTAACCCCTGAGGGATAAAAAAATATATAATTAACCCTCAGGGGTTAAAAAAAATCAGATGACATTAAAATGTATACCCTGCCATTTGATCAGGGTATACATATTTTGCTAATTGCTATTTCCTGCTCTTTTGACTGTGATAGGCCTATTAAAGGAACACTACAAGCACCATAGCCACTAAATGCAGGAGTGGCAAAATATAAAGAAGGTAAATACACAAAAAGGAAGAGAGTAAAGTCATAGTTTACTAGTGGTGCCAGAATTACAAAGACTAATTTATGACATTTTAGGGAAAAATAGAAGAACAAATGACATAATTAACTTGTTTTTTAATTTTGACTGTTGATGAAATATGCCCCTGCAGCCTCACTGCTCAATCCTCTGCCATTTAGGAGTTAAATCCCTTTGTTTATGAACCCTCGTCACACCTCCCTGCATGTGACTTGCACAGCCTTCCATAAACACTTCATGTAAAGAGAGCCCTATTTAGGCTTTCTTTATTGCAAGTTCTGTTTAATTAAAGGACCACTCTAGGCACCCAGACCACTTCAGCTTAATGAAGTGGTCTGGGTGCCAGGTCCAGCTAGGGTTAACCCATTTTTTCATAAACATAGCAGTTTCAGAGAAACTGCTATGTTTATGAATGGGTTAAGCCTTCCCCTATTTCCTCTAGTAGCTGTCTCATTGACAGCCACTAGAGGCGCTTGCGTGCTTCTCACTGTGATTTTCACAGTGAGAGCACGCCAGCGTCCATAGGAAAGCATTATGAATGCTTTACTATGTGACCGGCTGAATGCGCGCGCAGCTTTTGCCGCGCGTGCGAATTCAGCCCAGGAGGAGGAGAAGAGGAGGATCGGAGGAGGAGAGCTCTCCGCCCAGCGCTGGAAAAAGGTAAGTTTAACCCCTTTTCCCCTTTCCAGAGCCGGGCGGGAGGGGGACCCTGAGGGTGGTCCTTTAAGATTTTCTTATCCCCTGTTATGTTAATAGCTTGCTAGACCCTGCAAGAGCCTGTAAAGAAGTAATGGCAAAATGATTACTTAGCTAAGTCATCTGTTTTTTAACAAGTGCAACATTTGAATTTGGCAATTTCAGTCCATTGTAATACATTCCTCATACATAATACCTAGTACCTTAAAGATGCTCAAATCAGACAGACCCTGGGGGCTATTCACTAAGCATTGGATATTTTCTAGACTGTCAAAATTCTGTGTAAATGTCTAGATTTCAACCAGATTTGCAATTCCCTTATTTCCTGAAGACAAATCCGGTCAAAATTGGGTCATCCAGACTGATTGAACACCATCTGGCTGGATCCATTTGATGTTTAGTTTAAAATCAGTGTTTTCGCATCCTAACATCACCCCCTTCTATTATATTTTGGCACCCGCCTGTAAACCACAGCCAGTGGGAGAAAGGCATGCCCCAACTGTATTATAGCAATTTCGGCTACCGCTTCCTACACATGAGTGGGATCAATGGGGGTTGGAAATGGGGGTATCCAGTCCCCATTATTACTTATTAGCTGAGGGGTGTCCAAAAGATAGATCCCTGGATGTGGTTGAACTACAACTGTCATGATGCTTTGTGTGTTTTTGAATGCCTTTATAATGACAAAGCATCATGGAAGTAGTAGTTTTAAAACATTGAGGAATCTACCTTTTGGGCACCCCTGGTTTAGCCTCTCTTGCTGCATGCTGATCACCGATTAGAAGACATGTCATGTGGGGGCATAAGGAAGGATTTAATCCTTATGTTGGTTGTAAGGGGGGCATATGGGCACCCTATATAAATAGTTTTTGTTAATTTTTACAGATGCGGCTGACTGGCAATAGCTGGCTGGCCACCATATGGTTAAACCTCGCAATGCCAAGGGTTTTTTTTTTTAACTATTAGTCTATTTTACTATTAGCCAAATAATTTGGACGTTTAAAATATGAGTCTGTTTTTTTTACAATCTGGGGTTGCACTTTGAGTATTCCACTCCAGTACAGCAAAATCAGGACATTATTAACCCCTTAAGGATGGCAAGCGTTCTATGCCGTCCTTATTTGAGCGGTCCTAAATGCTGGAGGACAGCAGAAAACGCCGTCCTTACTACTCACCTGGCCCCCAGCAGCGGTCGTGATCCTGGGGAATTTTTCACACACAAACTAATATGAACGGCAGCTTTGTCCGGTGTTTGTGACTAAGTGGCTACTAAAAAAGCCTGGACATACACCATTTGCAATACCTTGGGTTGTCAACTTTTGCAAATGGTGTGCCATCGTGGGGGTAATTCTCATTCCTGAGCTACCATATGGTCTCAAGGGAACATTACCAATCTGGCAAGTTTGAATGTGAAAAAACTGAAATGCAAGCCTTATATTTGACTCTCTAACTTTCCAAAACACCATAAAACCTGTACAATAGGGGTACTGTTTTACTCGTGAGACATCGCTGAATACAAATATGTGTACTTTATTGCAGTAACCATTAAAGGGACACTATAGTCACCTGAACAACTTATTAACCGTTCTCTTTGCTTATAATTAGATAAAAACCTACACACTCTCTCTCTCTCTATATATATATATTTTATTTTTTTAACAAAAATAAATGTCGCTCATAGCATTTTTTGTGCAATAAAAAAAGAAGAAAAGTTTTTCAACAGCACTTTAAATTCAGGCCACATGCTTCATTCTCTTTGTAAGACTGAGTTTTTCAATAACCACCAATGTATCTCAGAGAAAAGATGACAAGGGCCATCAAGAGAAAAAAGCTTCTTTCTGTTGCACCAATTAATGGCGTGTCTAAGTGACATTCCACCAAAAATTGTATTGAATTACCTGTCTAAAATATCTAAGTGAAAGAGATACAAGTAGAAAAAACTAATGAGTCTTCAAAAGTAAACTAGTCAGAGAAAAGACAACTGAGAAAGCTGAAGATGACATTTTAATAGAAGTATCTTTGAAAGAGGTTATATGGTGTGAGACCCACACACTTAAAACTGTCTCCGTGTCTGTATAACAAAATCTAAGTTGGGAAGTGGAAACATAGGCTACGGACTGTGCTGATTGGAATATTTCCCATAATAGAACGTGTTAGTCTTGGTAACTAAGCGGCTTAATATAACTGCCCTCTGATATGGTGAGGTCTTCTGCTCTACAGTACATGTCAACAAAAGCTGTCAGGTTATTTTATTATTACATTTCTTACTGTGGAAACATGTTTTATAGATAGAGATATATTTTGTTTCTTCTTATTTGTGATCAGTAAGGAATATCTTGCAGGGTGCTAGTAAAGAAAGAATTGTTCCAGCTGTGATGGCTTTGACTTTAAAGGGATACTCTTACCACCAACACAACTTTGGCTCAATTAAGCATTTTTGGTGTATCGATTATGCTACTGTAGTCTCACTGCTCAGTTCTCTGTCATTTAGGAGTTAAATCATTTAAAGTTCACTATAGTAAATAAACCTGTGAATGTTCTATTGTACATTATGGAGGCTCGTGCTTGTTGTTCCCAGCTATACTTTCTACTAAAAACATGTGGAGAACCTCCAATTGTGCAATATCACTATTAAACCTACCAATTGGTCTGCAAAAAAAACAAAACACTTCTAGAATCCAAGTATTTCGGAAGTTATGGAAAGTAATATTTATTTATTTTTTATTTCACTATGCATAGATATCATATTATTTAATGGAAACAAAAATTTTGATTGAACATAAAAAATCATGTACCATATGTATATATGTGTGTACATATATATATATATATATATATATATATATATAGTGCGCTGGATCTGGGCCGAAAGGTTTTTATCTGCCGTCACATTCCATGTTTATTCTTGACCCCACCAGCAGCACCATATAATACATGCATGTTCAGATGAGTGTAGCCTCTTGTTTTTTTATATATATATATATATATATTTATATATAAAAATATAAAAAATTCAGCACTCCCAGGTAGCTTTCATAGGAACTTCTTTTACTAAAAGGTGTAACAGTCAACGTTTCAGTTCCATTCAGGAACTTCCCCCCACCCTACATTCATCAGTATGGCCATTTCTATCCATTGTAAGTTAATCCAAACAAATGTATGGAATCATCAATAATAAAGGTATTTTGTGCAATGCAAACTATGCACACCTATATTGCAACCAAGTAGATTATGTGGGAGGTCTTGCATATTTTCTATTCTCACTGTATACAATATACACTGCTCAAAAAAATAAAGTGAACACAAAAATAACACATCCTAGATCTGAATGAATTAAATATTCTTCTGAAATACTTTGTTCTTTACATAGTTGAATGTGCTGACAACAAAATCACACAAAAATAAAAAATTGGAAATCAATTATTCAACCCATGGAGGTCTGGATTCGGAGTCACACTCAAAATTAAAGTGGAAAAACACACTACAGGCTGATCCAACTTTGATGTAATGTCCTTAAAACAAGTCAAAATGAGGCTCAGTAGTGTGTGTGGCCTCCATGTGCCTGTATGACCTCCCTACAACGCCTGTGCATGCTCCCGATGAAGTGGTGGATGGTCTCCTGAGGGATCTCCTCCCAGACCTGGATTAAAGCATCTGCCAACTCCTGGACAGTCTGTGGTGCAACGTGACGTTGGTGGATGGAGCGAGACATGATGTCCCAAATGTGCTCAATTGGATTCAGGTCTGGGGAACGGGCGGGCCAGTCCATAGCATCAATGCCTTCGTCTTGCAGGAACTGCTGACACACTCCAGCCACATGAAGTCTAGCATTGTCTTGCATTAGGAGGAACCCAGGGCCAACCGCACCAGCATGTGGTCTTACAAGGGGTCTGAGGATCTCATACGTATTGGCAGTTAGGCTACCTCTGGCGAGCACATGGAGGGCTGTGCGGCCCCCAAAGAAATGCCACCCCACACCATTACTGACCCACTGCCAAACCGGTCATGCTGGAGGATGTTGCAGGCAGCAGAACATTCTCCACGGCGTCTCCAGACTCTGTCACGTCTGTCACGTGCTCAGTTTGAACCTGCTTTCATCTGTGAAGAGCACAGGGCGGCAGTGGCGAATTTGCCAATCTTGATGTTCTCTGGCAAATGCCAAACGTCCTGCACAGTGTTGGGCTGTAAGCACAACCCCCACCTGTGGACGTCGGGCCCTCATACCACCCTCATGGAGTCTGTTTCTGACCGTTTGAGCAGACACATGCACATTTGTGGCCTGCTGGAGGTCATTTTGCAAGGCTCTGGCAGTGCTCCTCCTGTTCCTCCTTGCACAAAGGCAGAGGTAGCGGTCCTGCTGCTGGGTTGTTGCCCTCCTATGGCCTCCTCCACGTCTCCTGATGTACTGGCCTGTCTCCTGGTAGCGCCTCCATGCTCTGGACACTACACTGACAGACACAGCAAACCTTCTTGCCACAGCTCGCATTGATGTGCCATCCTGGAGGAGCTGTGTCTCCCCTGCCGGTCTATGCAGGGCCGGCACTATCCGAGCGCCGGCCCCACTGTTTTCAATGACGGGCCGGTGGGGAGATCAAAGATCTCCTTCACCGGCCCACTTGAGTAGACATGCGGCTGGGGAGGGAGGAAGAGGATGGCCTGGCGGAGCTCTATCTTGCAGCTCCGCCGGGTTCCTCTCGCGAGATTTTTTTTATTTTACCCCCCCCCAAACACTCAATCCCTTCTAACATTCACACTCAGCACTCTCACCCATCACACACAGCACTTTCACACACAGCACTCTCACACATAGCACTCTCATACACATCACACACAGCACTCTCACACACAGCACTCTCACACACATCACATACAACACTCTCACACATAGCACTCACACACATCACACGCAGCACTCTCACACCCATCACACACAGCACTCTCACTCACAGCACTCTCACACACATCACACACAGCACTCTCACACCCATCACACACAGCATTCTCAAACACATCACACACAGCCCTCTCACACATAGCACTCTCACACACATCACACACAGCACTCTCACACACATCACACACAGCCCTTTCACACAACACAGCACTCTCACACACATCACACTCAGCACTCTCACACCCATCACACACAGCACTTTGGGGCCCGTCTCCAATCCCGCCCACAGGATCCGCCTCCAAATCCCGCCCACAGGAATACACACACAGACACAAAAACACACACTGATACAAAAGGACACAGATACACACACACACACACACAAAGATACATACTAACAGACACACATACTGAAACAGACATACACATATAGGCATACGTACTGACACACGCATACTGAGACATACACACATATACAGACACACAGGCATACATAGCGACAGATAGACACATACTAACATACATACAGACACACATGCATGAGGACATATATACAACGACATACATGCACACAGACATACATTCATTCATATTGGAATACATACATATATACATACAGACATACTGACAAACATACATTCATACAGACACTGACATCCATACACACATACAGACACAGACATACATTCATAACGGCATACATTCATACTGGCATACACGCAAATATACAGACATACTGACAAACATACATACATACTTACATTCATATATACTGACATCCATGCACACATACACACAGACATACGTTCATAATGACATGCAGACATACATTCATACTGACACACATGCATAGATACAGACATACATTCATAATGACATACATACATAATGACAAGGGTCCTCAAACTTTTTAAACAAGGGGCTAGTTCACGGTCCCTCAGACACTGTTTGGGGGCCGGACAATAAACAATATGAACAAATTCCTATGCACACTGCACACACACACATAAGGACATAAATACACACACACACATACTGACATACATACATATATAAACAGACAGACACAGACATATACATACATATTGAAATACATACAGATACATACACACAGACAGGCATACATACATACATACACATACTGACTTACACACACAGACATACATACATACATACACACATACATACTGACATACATACACACAGACACACATACATACATACTGACAGACACACTTTTGTGTTTAGCAAATCTGGCTATCATAAAATACAACTACCTGGATAATATATACATCCATATATCCATGTTTTCTCTCCGATCACGTTAAGCCCCTTAAAACAATACATTTTGAGGCAATAAAATCCAAATTACAAAAATAATTGCTCCAGAAAAACGCTCCAACTCTTTTATTTTAGCTTCAGTTTTGCAATTGAGATTTAATTCACTATAATTTACTATATTTGCTCCATAGATAAATCTTACTGCAAGTCACATTTTGAAAAATGTGTTCCTCTATATTAATAGATGACATCACCGTATAGAAAAAAAATAATTTTCAGTAGCAACAGTATCTAGTATATGAGACAGATATCTTTATATGTGATTGTGCGTTGTCTGATTTTGTTAGATGCTAACCAATAATATCACAATTTCAACTTAATACAGCAAAATACAGACAGACTGGCTGGCCATCACATTTCAGCCATTGAAATACGTTTTTTGATTTTTCAATTGATAGATCAGCTTACACTTAAAGTCAAATGGTGTACATTATTAATGACATAAAGTCAGTAGAAATCTTACAAAATTGCATGCTGTTTTGTACAGTGCCTTGTGACCTTTGCTGACGAGCTCGCTGGCTTCAAATAGACAATTCTATATATCATAAGATAGTAGAAATGTCACTCACCCAGAGACTACCATGATAAGGAGAAAAGTGAAATGGCACTATGTTAAAGGGTAAATAATTCACAGAATAACTCACAAAAGATCAATAGGAGGATAGGACAGCAATAGAATTAAAGCACTATGTATAGACTCATCATGGTTTGACAGAGAACTTAAATCTGAATTAACATAGTTGGGTTTTAGAATTGGATTGCATGTGAGCTCTAACTCTTTTACTGTACAACTGCATTCTTCATATAAGAACCTACTTCCCAGGGAAGATGATCACCCAGACATATATCGGTCATGGGAACAAGAACAGGATGTTAGCGAAGCCTGCAGTTGTGCAACAGCATGGTGTGCACTTTGGATTGGGTGAGCAGGGTTCCAGCCCTACTCTTTGTGCCTTGGGGGACTCTGTATGGGTAAAAGGTACGATCACTCGGCACTCACCAAGGAATCCTGGGTTCCAGGGAGTATGCTTAGGATGTCTGTGTGATAGCCACCTGATTGTACTTCTCACCCAAGTGAGACCCCTCAAATCTAAGATTTGTCAAATGAAAACAGGAAGTGGGTGCTAGAGTGTGATGTCATAGCCAGGGGCGGACTGAAAGCCTTCGGGGCCCCCGGGCAAAATTAGATCCCAGGCCCTTTGAAGGCTAAATATATGTGCATTAAATAAATGTTAACTACAACTCTCATATAATACAGTATTCCTTTGGATGTATACAGTGTGAAGACCTGTGTATCAATACATGCTTGTATTTGAGTCTGCGTGAATGGACTTGTGCATGTCTGGATGACATGTGCTTTTTCTATAGTCAGAGTGAATGCATTGTGTATTGAGCATTTGTGTGTGACTGCATATATAGGGGTGTACAACAATACAAGACAGTAGGGTGTGCCAAGGGGTTAGGGGTGAATTAATACTCAATAATACAACTGAAGTAAAACAGATAATACGTGCTCAATAAAATGATATAAAATCATACTTGCATAAAAATAAACAAGTCAAAAAGTCCAAAATGAAGTATAGAGGTATAGGTAAGTCTATAAGAGTTTCCTCCACTTCAGGGATATGATGTAAGGTATAAGCCAGTGCGTATCTTGTCAGCAGGATATGTAAAAATACAAACAAAGGTACTGGGACACAAGAGCAGTACTCGTGTGTCCCAGTACCTTTGTTTGTATTTTTCCACCATATCCCTGATATCTTCCACCATATCCCTGAAGTGGGGGATAAATTACCACTGCAAGCGCTTCACACTAGAGCTGGTTTTAAGCTCTACCCCATGTGAGTAGGTTAATTTGGATTTCCTTTTACCTAAGCTTTTAATATATTTTAAACATATTCTCTTTTATGTCCCTGGACCTCAACTATCTGGAAGACATGCTCACCTGGAGATGAAGGCAAACTCTTATAGACTTACCTATACCTTTATACTTCATTTTGGACTTTTTGACTTGTTCGCTTTTATGCATATATGATTTTATATCATATTATTAAGCACATATTATCTGTTTTACTTCAGTTGTATTATTGAGTAATAATTCACCCCTAACCCCTTGGCGCACCCTACTGTCTTGTATTGTTGTTTGTCCTTATTGGTTTTTTTAGGAGAGACTTACCCATTTAGGTGTGCTGGCTCCTCTTCCTCTGACTTAGCGCTATTCCACTCTTTGTTTTTGTCTACTTTCTGATATACAGGGGTGTGGACTAAAGTAGTAGACCAATATACTGCACTGTCATGACAACCTACTTGACAACGAACTAATATCAATTACAAAGATTGGGGGCCCTTGCTTTGAGCCATGGACACTGATTGGGCTATTGACTAAATTCATTTTTTTTTACAAATTAAATCTGAATGGACAAAAAAGGCAAAAATAGTTGATCTCTAAATAGTCTCTAACTTTTTTAATTTTACAATTTGGATTTACTTAGCAAAAATGCCAAATTTTGTGAATTACCCTGAGTGTAGTCTTTGTCACAGTGTGTGTGCTTGATGTGTGTGTTGTGTGCTGCCTGTATGTACTGTGTGTATGTTGCCTGTATGTACTGTGTGTGTGCTGCCTGTATTAATGCGTATATGTTTGCTGCATGTATGTAATGTGTGTGGGTGCTGTCTGTATGTAGTGTGTGTAGAAGGCTGTGATTCAGATGTTTGTTCACTACAATTGAGTGTATTATGCATATATAAACAATGCTTGTAAAAAAACATGCACCTTGACTCCCACAACCACTGACCCACACACCGTCAATCTGACACAATCACTGACTCACATACTGTCATTCTGACACAATAACTGACTCACACACTGTCATTCTGACACAATCACTGACTCACACATTGTCATGCTGACACAGTCACTGGCCCACACAATCACTGACTCACACACTGTCATTCTGGCACAATCACTGACTCACACACTGTCATTCTGACACAATCACTAACCCACACATTGTCATTCTGACACATTCACTGGCCCACACACTGTCATTCTGACACACTCACTGACCCACACATTGCCATTCTGACACATTCACTGGCCCACACACTGTCATTCTGGCACAATCACTGACCCACACATTGTCATGCTGACACATTCACTGGCCCACACAATCACTGACTCACACACTGTCATTCTGGCACAATCACTGACTCACACACTGTCATTCTGACTGTTGTGGAAATAAGGTCTGCGCATATTTCCTAGATAGAGAAAATGTCTATTTACTCATTTCATGATATATATCGTATAAAGCTAAACACACATATTTTAATCAAGATGGCTGCTAGAAGCTTTTAATCCCTCCTCCCCCCCCCCTCCTAACGTCGACTAACTACCTCGTGCATCAAGATGGCGCCGGGAAACCGTGGGAGACCCTCATGGCCCCGGTGACATCACCTACAGTAGGCAGAGCATTAGAGCAAGCACTTAACACCTAACCAATTATTGATGTATTATTCCATGTTATCTCTGACAATGCATATGATGTAATTTTGCTTTAAAAGGGACTTGCCGTCCCCTCTGAATAAACATTCCTCAAGTTATTCAACAACCTGGAACCTGTGTCTGGTGTGAATTACTTCAGGGAGCGTGCACGCATTGTTTCATTGATTTGGCCAGGGGCAGATACACAAAGAAATAATCAATACTTTAATTGATTTTTCCACTTCAATTGGCGCCCAACGTGGGGCCACCGGAGCGCCGGTTCGGAGGGCCGGAACCAGCGGACCGGAGCGGACCTGCGGAAAGTGGGACAAGCGGAGCCTGATCACCTCCATAATACAGCCGTTGCCTGTGTTATTTTCCTGTTTTGTGTCGGTCTGCCTCCGGGTCCACTTCCGGCTTCCAGAAGGCTACTAGAGACAGGTAACTAACTCATCCGGTGTGCCTTTTTTTAAGCGAACCTGTCGATTGTCTATCTGCCTCCTGCATTAGTAATATGTGTATGTGTGTTCCTTTTCCTATATTTTATGTTAGCTTGACTGCCTAGCGGGCAGGGAACGCATTACAGCCGGTGGGGCTGGGATTTTATGTTAGCTTGACTGCCTAGCGGGCAGGGAACGCATTACAGCCGGTGGGGCTGGGATTTTATGTTAGCTTGACTGCCTAGCGGGCAGGGAACGCATTACAGCCGGTGGGGCTGGGATTTTATGTTAGCTTGACTGCCTAGCGGGCAGGGAACGCATTACAGCCGGTGGGGCTGGGATTTTATGTTAGCTTGACTGCCTAGCGGGCAGGGAACGCATTACAGCCGGTGGGGCTGGGATTTTGTGTTAACTTGACTGCCTAGCGGGCAGGGAACGCATTACAGCCGGTGGGGCTGGGATTTTATGTTAGCTTGACTGCCTAGCGGGCAGGGAACGCATTACAGCCGGTGGGGCTGGGATTTTATGTTAGCTTGACTGCCTGGCGGGCAGGGAACGCATTACAGCCGGTGGGGCTGGGATTTTGTACAATTCTTGCATGATTTCATTAATGCTTGTGTTATAACAGAGCTGGGGATTGTTACACGGTGGGTATTGGTACCAGTGGTGTTAACATGTACATGGCCATTTTACTTTCTATCATCCTGTGGTTTTTGTTTAATTGTTGTTACAGTGTGGGTACCCTCGGTGTGTGTGTGTGTGTTGTGTGGTTGGTTCTGGATTCCGGAGTTTATGCCCATTTATATGTTTGTGATTTTTGCAAATGTCTTCTCATTAGCGCAGCCACGTTCATATTTTCCCTTGTTCTTTATCTTTCCTGTGCCTGTTGCCCAGAGCTGTGTTAGTCACCCACGCTCATTCGCTCCCGTCCGTGACCACCACCCCGGGTGGGCGGATCCCTGTGACTAGTCTACGTTTGGGGAAGACGCACAGAGCTCAAGCTCTCGTGGCAGTCGAGCACTGTAGACATTCTTTTTTCCTTTCCCCTCAGTGCCTCCTCATTCTTCTGTCTTCACCACGTGACACGCTTTGTTTAAATAAGATGGGGCAGGAACATGCTAGACCTGCTAAGGGCTTGTTGGCTTGTGATATTGTAAAAGAAAGGGCAGGAGAGGATGCAATGTTGAAACTTAAAAAGATTGCCAAGGTGTGTGGCTTCCAAATGTTGCCTAGTGGAAGGTTACAGCCTGAGTTTTGGAGAAAATTGCTCACAGACAAGGAAGGTTTGTTGTTGGATAACGGACTTACTAAGGTTGCAGAGGCTTGGTATCGGGTAGCTAGAGGGTTGAAACGAGAGGGATGGGTCGAGGAAGAGTTGGAGTTTGAGGGACAGATTGTATATGTTTACCATAGGAATGCTAACAATGATGATGTTGTTTCTATTGTCCCACGGCCACCGCCCTATGATGGCGCCCAGAATGCAACTTCAACCTCCCGCCCTGCTTCCCCCGTCACAGCAAAGACCACACCCCCCGGAGGTGTTCCTTCAGCTCCCACTCCCCTTTGCCCCGTGCTCGGCGCGGATGGTGCTTACTATTTCCCGATGCCACTCCACTCGCTCCCACCCACTCCCCTGCATCAGCCCTCCTGCAGCCCCGCCTCCTCCTCCTCCTCCTCCTCCTCCGTCATGCCTGTAGAAACCCCCCCATCTCCCTTGTTGTCTCCCCCTGTGCCTGTGCTTACTCCAGCTCCTCGTCAAGACTCTACCCCACCTATTCCCGTTTTGCCTGTCGAAGCTTCCTCCTCCTCCTCCTCCTCCTTCTCCCCATCCACCCTTTCCCCATCGAGTACCCTACCCTCAGTGATACCCGTTCCCTCACCCTCCTTGTCCGGTCCCTCGACCCTTGCCCATTCCGCTGATCCGGACCCCTGTCTGCCCCCGGAGCCTCCTTCTCCCGTACCTCCAGACCCAGACCTCCCCTCCCTCCTCGCTAGCCTCTCGAAGGTGCTTGCCCAGCCCGTTAACCCCAGCTCCCTAGCCCCTGCTCCCTTACATTCAGACGCCCCTTCTACCCTCCAGAACCCTCCCGCTAACCACACAGTGCGTGCCCTGACCCAACCCCCCGTTACTGCCCCTTCTCCAGTGTTGCCTCCTCCCGAAGTCCCGGCCCCCTCTACCCCATTGTCCCCTCCCCCCTCGGCTGATTTGCCGTCCTTACTCTCTGCCCTCACTGCCCTGACCCAACCCCCCGTTACCGCCCCTTCTCCAGTGTTACCTCCTCCCGAAGTCCCGGCCCCATCTACCCCATTGTCCCCTCCTCCCTCGGCTGATTTGCCGTCCTTACTCTCTGCCCTCACTGCCCTGACCCAACCTTCTCCAGTGTTACCTCCTCCCGAAGTCCCGGCCCCCTCTATCCCATTGTCCCCTCCTCCCTCGGTGACTCCCGACCCGTCTGTGACCAATGACCTATCTGGTTCGATCTCCGCCCTCTTCTCTGCTGTTACTTCCCTGGTTAATTCAGCGATCCCTACTCCACCTCCCACTGATTTGCCTCCTCCTCCTCCTCCTCCCCCTGAACCCCCGACCCCTCCCTCGTCTTCCGCTAACGTCCCCGAGCGTTCCGATCCAATCACTGCCCTTGCTCACGTCCTGAATACCCACCTCTCACGCCCACCCCATCCGGCCCCTATGACAGCCCCCTCCACGGCATTGGTCCCTCATGCCCCTCCCGCCAGTCCCAGTTACCCAATCATGGTGGTTGGGTCCGAGGTGTCAGTGACATCGGACCAGCCCTATGCGATGGGTGCCTCCCCCCAGGCCTCGGGCTTCCACCCAACTACCTCTCCCGCTGCTGGCCTCCCTATTACGGCCACCCCTGAGACCACCCCGCACCGCGGCCCGGTGGTGCCCGAGGAGGTCGTTGTTGTGGACCAGGGCTCACCCCACTTAGGGGGGAGCAGACAACCACAACGGCGCTCCATCCCCCAGGGGTATACCCAGATTAACCATGGCGCGGATGGTGCACCACCCATGTATGTTACCTTTAACCCTTCCCAAGCTGCTACCCTTGTGACTTCACTCCCTGATCCTGAGAAGCACCCCATGCCCTTTTTCCGCCGGATGGCTCAGATCCGCAAAACATACTCCGCTGCTTGGCGGGATCTTATAAGCTTATGTGAAATAAAGGCTGGTGATGCATACTGGCCAATCATGGAACGGAGCTTTAGCGATGCTCCTCTTACTTCGGATACTGATTTTCGTTCTGGTGAAGTTTTCTGTGAACAGCTTCGAGCCTGGGCGCAGGATAAACTAGCTGATCAGGCTACTTGCATAAATGATATTCTTCAGGATAAACTTGAGACCGTTGAAAAGTACCACTCTAGGTTGACTCAGACTTTTTCAGATTTGGGGTTCAGCACCTATAACAAAGCACACACTCAGATGCTATCTGCAGCGTTTGTGGCAGGCCTCAAGGAACATATTCGTAAGGGGTTAATCCTAGCTCGCCCTGAGTATAGAATTATTCCTCTGGACACTCTCTTGTTGGTAGCCAAGGGTTTGGAAACAGTTTTACAACCCACACCACGTAGAGCAAATCCTTTGATGTACACTACCTCCACTCCTATCACAGGTTCTAACCAAGCACCTCAGTTACCCCTCCAACAGTACCACCAACCACCCCAGACACTGCCTGCACCACTTCCTTTTCCCAGAGACCGAACAATCACAACAATCAGGACCTGTTTTAATTGTAACCAACCCGGACACTTTAGAAGAGATTGCCCACAGCCTAGGGTGTTCCGTCAGCAGACTTCCCGGTACCCTGGTCCCCATGCCACCAGCTATAACTTCCCTTCCACAGGTTCTCTCTCTGCCCTACCCCTTCCACAGTTGCCCCAACTTCCTCCTACTCCACCCCCTCCGCCTCCTGAGTACACCCATGCCAGGCCGCCCACATCAGATGCTCGTGCTTACTCTTCGCCCTCTGGTGAAGGGTATGACAACGATGATTTCCAAGATAGTCTGCCACAGCCCCGCCATGCTATCCATCCATCTCGCCCACCCATGCATTCTGCTAACCCCCCTTCCACTTCCTGCCGGTACCAGGGACCAGACCAGGCCCATTTAGATTTATTGCAATAGGTAACCGGCAAGCCTGTGTCAGCAACCCCTGCCATGGCAGTGTCTGCGGGGGATGGGGGAGGGCCTTTAGCTACTGTAGTTCTCCCCGTGGAGGGCCACCCAACCACCTTTCTAGTCGACACAGGTGCAGCCCGTAGTGTTCTTAGAGAACAAGACCTGCCAGACCCTTCCTTTTTATCTGACACCGATGTCTCCTGTGTTGGGGTAGATGGTACACCACGCAGTAACCCCCTTACTAAACTCTTACACGTAGGATCACACATCCTCTCCCGGTTTGTTGTTTCCTCTACCTGCCCCATTAACCTCCTAGGTGCCGATGTTCTCTCTCGGCTTCAGGCTTCCATTACTTTCACTGCAGATGGCCAAGTCGAGTTGACAACCCCCCTATCACAAAAAGATACCTCTGCCCTCTGTTCCCTCCCCATCCTGCTGAACATAACTGACAACACAGGGAATGCACGGGTCACACACACCCCCCGCGCTCTGGATCGGGTCCCCCAAGAACTTTGGTCTACCGGCCCGGATGATATTGGCCGCTTACATGTACCCCCGGTCCTGGTTCAGCTCCTGCCTGGGGCACTACCCCCCCGTAGACCACAGTATCCTCTGAAGCCAGCACAAGCTGAAGCCATCACCAAGCAAGTTGACAGCCTACTTGCCAAAGGTGCCCTCATCAAATGCACATCTCCTTGCAACACACCTCTTTTTCCTGTCAAAAAGCGAACTGTTAAAGGTCAGCCTGACCAGTATCGCATGGTGCAGGACCTTCGTGCTGTCAATGAAGTCACCATAAAGGACACTGCTATTGTTCCAAATCCACATACCCTCTTGTCCCAAGTCCCACCAACTTCTACTATATTCACTGTGGTGGATTTAGCCAATGCCTTTTTCAGTGTTCCCCTTGACCCTTCCTGACGTTTTCTTTTTGCTTTCACACATGAAGGGCAACAATATACCTGGACTGTTATGCCACAGGGTGCTCAGAACTCTCCCACACAGTTTGCTCATGCCATGTCTCTTGTTCTGGATCCCTGGCAGAAATCTCATCTGGATGTTGTTCTACTTCAATATGTTGATGATCTACTTCTCTGTGCTCCTGATTTGCTCACTGCAGAGCGTGACTCAGAAGACCTCCTGTGTTTCCTCGCTGCAGCAGGTTGCAAAGCTTCAAAATCAAAACTACAATGGTGCCGGCCATCTGTGGTCTTCTTGGGACACTGCCTTTCCCATGGCACCAAACATCTGACTTCCCAACGTGTGCAAGCCATTCTGCTACTCCCTCTACCTGCAACACATCAGACTCTCCATGCTTTTTTGGGCCTTATAACATACTGCAGGTCCTGGATCCCAGAAGCATCAAAACTTATGCAACCACTCTATGATACCCTCAGGAGTGAGCCCTTCCACCTTACTGAAGAAACTATCACCTGCTTCCACAACTTGAAAAGAGCTATTGCCTCAGCACCTGCCTTGGGCCTCCCCAACTACCAGCTTCCTTTCAATCTATTTGTCTCTGAAAGGTCAGGACATGCTTCCGGAGTTCTCACTCAGAAACATGGGTCAAGACAACGCCCTATTGGCTATTTCTCCTGCATGCTTGACCCTGTTGCGAGAGGTAGCCCCTCTTGCCTCCGGGCGGTGTTTGCCGCCAGTACCCTCCTGGACAAGACCAATGATTTTGTTCTCGGCCACCACCTAACAGTGTTGGCCCCTCATGACATTACTGCCATCCTGCAACAAACCCAACCAAAGCACCTTTCCTCCCAACGCCACCTTCGCCTACAGACTTCCTTGCTCCTACCTGACAATGTTACGCTTCAGAGATGTCTTTCCCTGAATCCTGCCACTCTTCTGCCACTTCCCAAGGGGGGAATTGTCTATCATTGGTACAGCCTGGATATTAACCCAGAGGTTCAAGCAGACCTACAGTTGCCTATACTTACACCTCCACATGATGAACAACCAGAGGCCCTA
The DNA here is from genome assembly GCA_933207985.1 of Pelobates cultripes. Classification (NCBI taxonomy): domain Eukaryota; kingdom Metazoa; phylum Chordata; class Amphibia; order Anura; family Pelobatidae; genus Pelobates; species Pelobates cultripes. The sequence goes on from OW240913.1 coordinate 257,881,273, forward strand.
CTCCACTGCACATTGTGGTTTAGGGATGTACCAAGCCCTGACATGAACTATGAAGAAGAACTATTCCAGCTCAAAGAAATTCAGATTTCCCTGACTGATTTATTCTGGGACTCTACAGGTACAATGCTTGTCTTAGTTTGCCTCCCAGAGAATGTAACACACCTCTATCACCACTGGGATACAGCTATTCCACACATATCTCTCACCAGATCCCTCAACACCTCATGGAAAGACCTAGGCCCGATGGCCAGAACATGGAACCAAATGACTCAAACACAACTAACTTCTGCAGGGATCAATAAAAAGACCATTGATTACTGCACAACAGGGTACCCCAGGTACCACACAGAGGCCTGTGAGGACCCACTTATCGCGGATTGTGACTTCATTGATATCCCCCATGACTGTTTTGAACAAATGAAAATGGAAACTACACACCTACCAACTGTTTATGAAGCTGCACTACTCAATCCGGATCAAACATTATTTGTGGATGGCTCAAGATTTGCTGATGAACAAGGACAGTATCACACTGGATATGCAGTCACCACAGGATGTCAAGTATTACAAGCAGCTGCTCTACAACCAACCAAGTCTGCCCAAGAAGCAGAGTTAACAGCTCTGACCGTGGCTTGCAAACTGTCTGAAGGTCTACGTGTCAACATTTATACGGACTCAAGATATGCCCTGGGAGTGGCACACGACTTTGGTTTAATTTGGAAGACCAGAGGATTTCTTACAGCTACTGGTACTCCGGTAAAACATGGGACAACTATTGCAGAACTAATGGATGCATTGGAACTTCCAGCAGAAGTGGCAGTATTGAAAGTAAAAGCCCACGGAAAATTGGATACAGAAGAAGCACGTGGAAACCACTTGGCTGATCAGGCAGCTAAAGAGGCAGCGCGGCAAGGATGGGAAGTGGACAGAAGAGTGGCCACAGATGCATTACCTATCTACACTATGCAAACATTGCCTACTGACCTCAGGCTCCTGAAGGAACAACAAGCTGCTGCTACCCCACAGGAGAAACAAAGTTGGAAGAACAAAGGAGCTGTACTCCGTGGTGATGTTTACACTATCAATCTCAAGTTTTGCCTACCCAGAAACATGTATCCAGCGGTGGTCCAATGGGCCCATGGGCCAGCCCACCTGTCAAACCTCCTGATGAACTCGCTAATTGACAAGTATTTTGAAGCACCAGGCATCACTACTTTAACACAGAATTACTGTAAATCTTGTACTATATGTGCTAAATGCAACCCTGGGAAAGTTATAAAGACTGCACCTAACCACCTAGCTAAGCCACAATACCCCTTTCAGAGGATTCAGATTGATCACATTCAGATGCCAAAAAGCGGACGTTATGAATATGCATTGGTTATAGTGGACATGTTTTCAGGATGGCCAGAGGCCTTCCCAGTGACCAACCTCACCGCAAGAACTACAGCCAAGTACCTTCTGACGGAAATTGTTTGCCGCTATGGAGTTCCAGAAGTGATTGAAAGTGACCAGGGAACCTCCTTTACTGCCTCGCTAACACGGGAAGTCTGGTCAGCACTGGGGGTGACCCTTGCATTCCATACACCATATCACCCACAGAGTAGTGGCAAGGTAGAGCGCATGAATGGCACTTTGAAAGCCAGAATGCTTAAAATGTCACAAGAGACTAACATGCCCTGGCCCGAGAGTCTCCCATTAGCATTGTTTAGTGTGAGGTACACTCCTAGGGGAAAATACAGCCTGTCACCTTATGAGATTCTGTTTGGTACAGCCCCCAGGTTAGGTTGTTACTTTCCCCAACAGCTTCAGATCCAGTCAGATGCTATGGTAGATTATGTGACAGCCCTCTCACATGCCTTGACCAAGATACATGCCCAAGTGTTTTCTTCTATTCCAGATCCTGAGTCGAATACAGGTACACACAAGCTGCTTCCGGGTGACTGGGTTATGGTTAAGAAGTTTCTCAGAAAGCTAGAACCGAGATTTGATGGTCCTTACCAAGTGCTCCTGATTACAGCAACGTCAGTTAAGCTAGCTGGGAAGAGTTCTTGGATACACGCTTCACATTGCAAAAAAGTGCCTGCTCCAGAAGAGACCGATCCTGTTGAAAAATGAATTTATTATGTGTCTTGTGTTTTCTTATGCTGCTACATCTTGCCTGGGCCCAACAAGTGGCCATAACCAAAGATAATCATGTTTACACTTTTTGGTACAATTCTTCTAATACTGATGTGGCTACATATACCTTTGACTATTGTGACATAGTCACTTGTACATTCCCACAAACACAACATACAGCTATATATAAGGACATACCTAACAAGAAGGATCCATACATTTGTGTGACTGGAGGAGTTTGGGGACACCATTGTAGTTCATGGAAAGCTGCCGGGTGGAACGCAGGTAGACCATGGGGCTACAGACCTCAGGTAGCATTAGACAAACTTGACAAAGATGGGAAACCCTTACTCTCTAGAATGACCCTGAGTAAACCCATAGGGTCAACCTGAGTAAACCCATAGGGTCAACTCCCATTAAACTCACCTTGAATATAGAACACCCTAGTCCAAGGGATGCAGGGGAGTATGTGATGGGAATGTACTGGAAGGGAGGCGGCTCACATAACGCATTGGGGACCTTTTACCTGCAAGATA
>OW240913.1:257888929-257895213 GCA_933207985.1 Pelobates cultripes
TTACCGGAGATGGGAGCCGCTGACTTTCAGGTAAAGCAGTCTGGTTGGCCAATATTACAGCAATGCCAGTGTTTAGTTTTAATTCATATTAAAGAGTTCATGATGATATTGTGATTTTTACGAGTAGAGATTTACTACAAGTCTTTGAATACAGTAAAAGGACAGAATTTAAACCAGAGCATGCAGCATAATTAACAGCATGCTGACTAAATATCAGAGCTAGAAAACCAATCCCATTACAGCATAACTATTTTGTATCTATTATATATTTAATATTTTCTTTAGGTCAAACACACAGTACCACATTTACTGAAGAGAAGTCAAGACTGAAAGCTAGAGAGTTGTGCTTGGCTCGGAACATGGAACAGTCAGATGGGTTAGACTGATCTTGGGTTATAAAACATCTGATTCTACCTAAAGTTCACTCAAAATGGTTGAGCTGGAAGGGGGAGAGAAAGAGGAAAATGGGGATGAAATTAAATACAGATGATTAAAGTAATTCTGCCTAAAACAAAAGTATAGAAAGCATAATAATGGGGGCACATGCTGTCAGCAAGAACCTGATCCTTACAGAAAGTCAAAATCATTTAAAAGGATTTATTTTACTTATTTATTGTAAAATATTGTGTATTATTTTACAAAGTATGCATACAACACAACTTCAGTCTTTTGACAGTCATCTTTAATCCTTCTGGCCTGAAGCACAGATTATCTGACCAAACCCCATGTATGTAGTGTGCATTCATTAATCCTGACATAAGCATGTGTATCTCAAAAATGCACTCTGGTACGGTATCAGAGCTTCAAATTGTGCAGATATTCAGCACTTATTCATATGGCTGGGTAAGCCACCAGATTTACTAAAGCGGCATGGTATACGTACCTTATATACTAGAGTATAAGACAAGTTTTTCGGCACATTTTTTGTGCTGAAAAACCCCCCACTCGTCTTATACTTGAGTCACTGTCTGTATTATGGCAACTTACACTGCCACAATACAGACCAGGACCGCCGGGCTCATTACAAGCCTGGCGGTCCTGTTGGGGGCTGGCAGAGAGCTGTAACTTACCTTTCTTGCAGCTCCTGTCAGCTCCCCAGTCAGTTCCACTGCAAGACTCGCGAGAGCCACTGGTTACCGTGGCAACACTCCGTGCGGCACTCAGACCGCAAGACTTACCGTGGAGCTGACAGAGGAGCTAACTGGACTGGTGGAGAAGGGAGCTGACAGGAGCTGCAGATAAGGTAAGTTACAGCTCTCTGCTAGCCCCCTCCTACACAGGCAATGCCACTGGACCACCAGGGAATGAGAGCCCCCCCTCCCTGACCATGTATCAAGCAGGGAGGGGGACAAAAAAATAAATAAATAATATATATAATAAGAAAAAATATAAAAAAATATTAAAATAATTTTAAAAAAATAAAAATGCCCACCCACCACCAAGGCTCTGCATCACACACACACACTGCAGTTAAATATTCAATTAATATAAATTTTGGGGGATATTTTATTTAGAAATTTACCAGTAGCTGCTGCATTTCCCACCTTACTCTTATACTCGAGTCAATAAGATTTCCCAGTTTTGGGGGGTAAAATTAGGGGTCTCGACTTATATTCGGGTCGTCTTATACTCGAGTATATACGGTATTCATTAGAATGTGACATGTAATCTTACTTTCAGTAATACGAGTTCATTTAATGAGAGCAGGATTGTACAGAGCTACTAATGTTACAATGAATAAGGATGTCCTTAGGTTTGGGATTAAGACTTTTTATTCAAGAGCAAGTAAACATACATTAGGTCAAAGATCAGTTTGGAACAGGGAAGGTGACAATCCATAGCTGCTAGCTGTGTGCGCATGAACACAAACCTACACAGACAGTATGGTAATCATGCAAAATTAGGACTCCAAAAATGTTACCACAAGCATCTACATCTGAACAATAAACACACTGGCTTCTTAAATTCTTAAACAATGAAAAATGTGTGTTAAAAAAAAAACAAAAAAAAAAAAACCCTCGCATCCCTGTCTAAAGTGAAGTATTGGAGGCAGATCATATTGCAGAACACTGCCGAGGAGTGTTTGTGACAATCTACCACCGGCTGGGTCTTTAAATCTTAAAGAGACAGACAATTTATATGGAATGAAAAATTGTTACTATAACAATGCACACATCAAGTTCTTTTCTTGTTTAGAAAAACACGTGAGGTAAGAATACTAAATTATGAATATGTTCACTCAAATATTAACAACACTGGAAACCAGATTCTATTCACAAGACAATGGGCTTTACAGACCCAGCAAGCAGCTGTTACAGGGCATTCTGTAAAGGGTAACTGATCCTTGTTAGTCTGGATGAGAAAGCAGTGTGTATATAAAAAAAAAAAAAAAAAATATTCATCAGCAGCAAATCTATAGAGAGACACACACAGACACAAACACGATCAGCATTCATTATAGTTTAAGATTTATTTATTTTTTTAATCCTGATCTTAGCACCCTTACAATGGACAAACTAGCAGATTTCTCAAGAGAAAAATCATTAACTTTATGGCCTCCCCAATCAAGGTTTTTACATATAGATGTAGCTTAAACTGGCTGTGTGTGGTTTTATTGACATTTGCTCAGGGACATTCCTCTTCTCCTGGAAAACAGTAATCTAAAAGCCCAGGCCTACAGAAATAAAATGACAGGATGTGTAAAGCAAGGAATGGGGGGAAGGAGTAAAAACATCTAGTGAAAGTTTCCAAATGCTGACACATGGGTCACTTCCAGCTCAAACGTTAATGCTGACCTTACAGCATATCTCTTCACTGATCTGTAGGTGTGCCCCTTCTCAACCTCTCAGCTCTGCCATGACCTTCTGTCTGCACCCATATAGCCAACTCACACTTGCAGGACTTTTCGCGGGTGGCTCCCTTCCTTTGGAATAGCCTGCCATCACCATCAGACTCTCCTCTAGTGTTCAATCATTTAAAAAGTGCCTTAAAACCCATCTCTTTAGGAAAGCTTATGGCCTCCCAGAGTAACCTCTACCTCACATACCTGTCTCTTGCTCTCCCCTCCAGCTCTGCTTCACTCCCACCTTATTTGATTTCCATCTCCTGTCCTTTTGGGTGTTAAACCCCACCTCCTATAGACTGGGGTCAGGGTCTTCAATCGTTCCTGTAAGTTTTTGTACTCGTCTTTTATTGTTAAATCGCCCCCTCATATAATATTGTAAAGTGCTACGGAATATGTTGGAGGTATATAAATGCTGATAATATTAGCTTAATACATCCATGATAAAGTACATGTGTATACTCAAAGTGCTGATAATCACGTCTGCTAATTGGGAATAAAAAAATAAATAAATAAAAAGCTTTATTGGTTGTTCAGACCACCAGTTGAACTACATCCATAAAAAGGTATAGGGCGAGGGATAAGGGAAGCTAAAATAGCAAATAAAAAGGGTAATAACTATAAAGGACACTACAAAATAAAGAGTAACGTGATATGCAATTCATCGGTCTGCAGCAGACACACATTTAGCTTAATTCATGAACAGGATCTTATTTCACAACAAATTGCAACACGTGTTTGTGTAAGATTTAGAAAGCTACAAGGGCATGATATTACAGATATAATTTATACAGCAGCGAGAATCGAAAATTGTCCGTTTTGATAACAGATTCCGAAAGAATGGATTGGCTTAGCAGTTACTTTATTAAAAGTTAACCCCTTAAGGGCACACAACGGAGATATTCCTTAATGATTCCCTTTTATTTCTGACATATCCTTAAAGGACCACTATAGTGCCAGGAAAACACACTCGTTTTCCTGGCACTATAGTGCCCTGAGGGTGCCCCCACCCTCAGGGACCCCCTCCTGCCCGGCTCTGGAAAGGGGAAAAGGGGTTAAACTTACCTTTTTCCAGCGCTGGGCAAGGAGCTCTCCTCCTCCGTTCCTCCTCCTGGGCTGAATGCGCACGCGCGGCAAGAGCTGCTTGCGCATTCAGCCGGTCACATAGGAAAGCATTCATAATGCTTTCCTATGGACGCTTGCGTGCTCTCACTGTGAAAATCACAGTGAGAAGCACGCAAGCGCCTCTAGTGGCTGTCAATGAGACAGCCACTAGAGGATTAGGGGGAAGGCTTAACCCATTCATAAACATAGCAGTTTCTCTGAAACTGCTATGTTTATTAACCCCTTAAGGACGGAGCCAAATGTACACGTTGTGAACAAAACAAAATGTAAACAAAACCTGGCATTTGCGCTACATGTCTGTCCAACCGTAATTCACCTCTTTCATAGTAAATGCACCCACCCTTATCATATATCATTTTATTCAGGGGAAACAGGGCTTTCATTTAATATCAAATATTTAGCTATGAAACAATTTAATATGAAAAAAAATGTGAGAAAAAACGATTTTTAAAAAAAATTTTTAGTTCTACGTGACATTTTAACGGTCAATGTCATAATACTGTTTGCTTTTACTGCAATAAAATACACATTTGTATTCAGTAAGGTCTCACGTGTAAGACAGTACCCCCTATGTACAGGTTTTATGGCGTTTTGGGAAGTTACATGGTCAAATATAGCACGTTACATTTGAAATTGAAATTCGCCAGATTGGTTACGTTGCCTTTGAGACTATAGTAGCCCGGGTATGAAATTTACACCCATAATGGCATACCATTTGCAATAGTAGACAACCCGAGGTATTGCAAATAGTAGACAACCCGAGGTATTGCAAATGGGGTATGTCCAGTCTTTTTTAGTAGCTATTACAGGCAGCCCCCCTGCTGGCAATGCAGCAGGCAGCTACCCCCGGCCATGCCGGCGGGCTTTGAGGAGGACGGATGTGCCGCGGGGGGCTCCCTGGGAGTCCCCCCCACCGCGATCGCCGGCGACTGGGTAAGTACCGAAAGACCGGAGGGCGTACTATTACGCCCGGCGGCGTATAGAGCCGCTTAGAATAGGGCGTAATAGTACGCCCTCCAGTCTTAAGGGGTTAAAAAATGGGTTAACCTTAGCTGGACCTGGCACCCAGACCACTTCAGTAAGCTGAAGTGGTCTGGGTGCCTAGAGTGGTCCTTTAAGGGATCAAAGAAAACTAAAAGGATAAAAAACAGCTAGCTTACGTGCTAAATACTAGGTTGTCAGCATTTAAGAAATTGCTCTTTTGGAATCTTGGGACAGCAACAAAAGGTAAATTATCAAGGAAGCTGGAAGAGTGTCCAGTGAATATGTGAGTTACTAGAAGTCGTTCTCTGTGCTGTATTTGGAATCCTTACCTGGTGCAGTCTACCAAAGACACTTTTAGACGGCCTTCTGTTAAACCCAGGTCTTGTAAAGTCAGGTTTCGCTCCTCCAAGTCAATACCAGTAGGAGACTGGACTTGAACTGGGAAAAATGGCTTGTACCTATAAATAAATAAAAAATGATATAAGATGTAAATAAAACACAAAATGAAAGTCAGTTTGCAACAGCAAAGAAAAACAAAAATTGGCAACACACAGCATGAAAACACGAGGCATTTAGTTTCACCCAAACAATTCAAGCATAATGCACCAAAATCCATCATTGCGCAGAGCAATGTGTTACCTCCAGCTAGCAGGACTCACACAGAACCTACAAAGGCTACGTTTAGAAACACTCCAGCCATAGACATGACCCCTAGTATACAAAAAGAAGTCAGACCATAATCACCTATCCACCTGCTTGATAAAATTTCCCACTTTGCTAAATGCTAAAAGTCACAAACTCAAAAGAAAAAAAAAAAATTAAAAAAAAAAAAAAATTAGTTCATAGTTTACATATTTTAACTGCCTGTGACAAAGTTGACACTATAGGAGGTTAGTTTTTTTTTTTTAATGCATTCCACAGATAATGGAGTGTCCACACAGCATTCGCCCTTGCGAAATAATGTTCAATGAATGGTCACATCCTGCAATACTGAAACTATGGTTTTGTAATCCTAACATGCAATGACTGTGCTACGTGTCACAATGTTTAACGAGTCAAAGAAAATCATACTTTCCATGAATAGAGCACCATGAGGGAACATAGCCAACAATGTTGTCATAGGGAGATCACTAGAAAATGCAGGAACAACTGTTTCAACAGGCAAGGCAACAAAAGTATCCCATTACAGGTTGAGTACACAGAAAATACTCCACTTAAATGGACGCTATAGTCACCAGAACCATTCCGGTGTCTATAGCATGTCCCTGCAGACTTTACAATGGAAACGCAGAGAGAGAAAGAGAGCGCGAGAGAGAAAGAGAGAGAGAGAAAG
>OW240913.1:257902245-257966324 GCA_933207985.1 Pelobates cultripes
AAGAATAAAAAATATTACAGAAACTCAGCTTTACATTCTATTAGATTGCCAAGAAAGGCGATATTAATGGGGCAATGCATTTATAAAGCTTACAAGCACAACACTAAAAGAGGGTGAAAAAATATAGGGGAAGAATAATTGGATTTATGTGCTCAGTCAACATATTTAATATAAACTAACAGAAATTGAATATCAGCAATGTAGACATTTGTTCTCGAATGACCTTTAAGAATAGAAATGGTTTAAATTTGCCAGAAAAAAGAATTAATAATAATTATGCAAAAATATAAACCCTTTCCTTCTGATCGGAAAATCTCTGTAAAAATGTATCTTTTTTTTTTAAAAATGTACATCATTGTGGAAAATTAAATTTTACAATCCATTTCGTGGATAATTTTACAAATTTGGATTTGAAGGCACTCGATAATTCTCATTTCTGAAATTCCCGTGAAAACACATAAAACGTTGTTGTAAAATGATATAAATTTAACAAGAAAAAGCATCTTCTGAAATAATCGCTAGATAAGGGATAACATACAATTTGAGTGTGAAACATTGTGTTGCTTAAAGGACCACTATAGTGCCAGGAAAACATACTCGTTTTCCTGGCACTATAGTGCCCTGAGGGTGCCCCCACCCTCAGGGTCCCCCTCCCGCCCGGCTCTGGAAGGGGGAAAGGGGTAAAAACTTACCTTTTTCCAGCGCTGGGCGGAGAGCTCTCCTCCTCCTCTCCGCCTCCGTTACCGCCGGGCTGAATGCGCACGCGCGGCAAGAGCTGCGCGCGCATTCAGCGGTCGCATAGGAAAGCATTTACAATGCTTTCCTATAGACGCTGGCGTGCTCTCACTGTGAAAATCACAGTGAGAAGCACGCAAGCGCCTCTAGTGGCTGTCAATGAGACAGCCACTAGAGGATTAGGGGGAAGGCTTAACCTATTCATAATTATAGCAGTTTCTCTGAAACTGCTATAATTATGAAAAAATGGGTTAACCCTAGAAGGACCTGGCACCCAGACCACTTCATTAAGCTGAAGTGGTCTGGGTGCCTAGAGTGGTCCTTTAATACAGTATCTCACAAAAGTGAGTACACCCCTCACATTTTTGTAAATATTTTATTGTATCTTTTCATGTGACAACACTGAAGAAATTATACTCTGCTACAATGTAAAGTAGTAAGTGTACAGCCTGTATAACAGTGTAAATTTGCTGTCACCTCAAAATAACTCAACGTGCAACCATTAATGTCTAAACCGCTGGCAACAAAAGTGAGTACACCCCTAAGTGGAAATGTCCAAATTGGGCCCAATTAGCCATTTTCACTCCCTGGTGTCATGTGACTCGTTAGTGTTACAAAATCTCAGGTGTGAATGGGGAGCAGGTGTGTTAAATGTGGTGTTATTGCTCTCACACTCTCTTATTCTGGTCACTGGAAGTTCAACATGGCACCTCATAGCAAATAACTCCCTGAGGATCTGAAAAAAAGAATTGTTGCGCTATATAAAGATATCCTAGGCTATAAGGAGATTGCTAAGACCCTGAAACTGAGCTGCAGCACGGTGGGCAAGACCATACAGCGGTTTCACAAGACTGGTTCCACTTAGCACAGGCCTCTCCATGGTCAACCAAAGAAGTTGAGTGCACATGCTCAGCATCATATCCAGAGGTTGTCCTTGGGAAACAGACATATGAGTGCTGCCAGCATTGCTGCAGAGGTTGAAGGAGTTGGGGGTCAGCCTGTCAGTGATCAGACCATACGCCGTGCACTGCATTAAATTGGCCTGCATGGCAGTTGTCCCAGAAGGAGGCCTCTTCTAAAGATGATGCACAAGAAAGACTGCAAACAGTTTGCTGAAGCCAAGCAGACTAAGGACATGGATTACTGGAACCATGTCCTGTGGTCTGACAAGACCAAGATAAACTTATTTGGTTCAGATGGTGTCAAGCGTGTGTGGCAGCAACTAGGTGAGGAGTACAAAGACAAGTGTAGCTTGGCCTAGAGTCAAGCATGGTGGTGGGAGTGTCATGGTATGGGCCTGCATGAGTGCTGCCAGCACTGGGGAGCTACAGTTTATTGAGGGAACCAAACCTACCTCCAAGACAACCACTGCCTTGCTGCAGAAGCTGAAGGCAAAGGTGATGGACTGGCCAATCATGTCTCCAGATCCAAACACTATTGAGCATCCTTGAGACAGTCTCAAATGAAAGGTGGGGGAGCACCATGTCTCTAACAGCCACCAGCTCCGTGATGTCATCATGGAGGAATGGAAGAGGACTCCAGTGGCAATCAATGAAGCTCTGGTGAACGACATGCCCCCCAAAAATGTGTTTTTATTGTGTTTTTAATGTGTTAAGGCAGTGCTGGAAAATAATGGTGTCCACACAAAATATTGACACTTGGGGTCCAATTTGGACATTTCCACTTTTAGTTCACAAACTGTGTGCTGCGGTGCCCTGGGGCCCTGCAATGTGTACACAAGGGTGCCACAGAATGTTTCCATGGTGCTATGATTACCAGGGAAACATTACTACTAAACAGGGGCCCAGTTGGGTGCCGCAGTCCTTAATGCCGTGACCGGGCCCCTGTAATATCGGCCGGCTGGGAGGAAGTGACAGCCTGCGGGAGGAGGCAGCTGCAGCGTGAGAGGAGAGGAGCAGAAAGAGCTCCAGATCCCTGAATCTCACCAGCAGTAGCTCCTGGCACATAAGGTAAGCTAATATATCCTGGAGATATTTAAAAATGTCTTGTATGTGTGAGTATGTGTATGAATTTAATTTGAGTGTGTGTGGGTTTAAGTGTGTGTATGTATATGCGTGTGTGTATGTGTATGAGTGTGTGTGTGTGTGTATGAGTGTGAGTGTATGTATGAGTGTGAGTGTGTATGTGTATGAGTGTATGTGTGTGAGTGTGTGTGTATGAGTGTGTTAAAGTTTTTTATGAGTTTGAGTGTGTGTGTGAGTATGAGTGTGTGTGTGTGTCGGGTGTGCATATATATATACATATATATATGTCAGTGTGCTTCTGTGTCTGTGCACACATCTGTGTATGTGCATCTGTGTGTCAGGGTGTGTGTTTATATGTCATGGTGTGGGCATGTATCAATGTATGTGTGTGGCAGGGTGCATGTGTGTATATGTTGGCGTGTATCTGTTTGTGTATGTGTCTGTGTGTATCTATATGTGTGTATGTGTCGGTCTCTAAATGAAGTTGTGTGTATGTGTCGGTGTATTTCTATGTATCTGTGTGTTAATGTGCATGAATATCTGTGCAAATAGATATGTATGTGGTAGTGTATGTGCATACTTCCAAGCAGTCAAACACCAGCACAACATACAAGCACACACCTACATCTAACACAAATATTATATACAAACACACCCCTGCATTCAAACTAAAACAAATATACAAACACACCCCTTCACTTAAACACAAAAACTTTCACACAAATGTACATCCGCATTGAAAAGTGAACATTACATTCAGACACAACCCTGCAATCAAACGCAAACATTACATACAAACACATCCCTGTATTAAAACACAATAACTATATACAAGCACCCCTTTAAACACCAACACTGTACATTACACTAGAGCACCAGTAAATGCTGCAGCGCTGTACAGATATAAAACCTAGACATTTTGACTTGGGGTGCCGTGGAAAAATACTGAAATATTAAGGACGCATTGAACCTAAAAAGTTTGGGAACCACTGGTTTAGACGTTAATGGCTGTGTGTTAATGGCTTACATTGCTGTCACCTCCTGTACACTTACTACTTTACATTGTAGCAGAGTGTCATTTCTTCAGTGTTGTCACATGAAAAGATATAATAAAATATTTACAAAAATGTGAGGGGTGTACTCACTTTTATGAGATACTGCATATCCGTAATAGATGGCATGAATTCATGAAAACAATAAAACTGAAGAAGTCTAATATTTTTTGGCATCCTTGAACAGCAAACCTTACACAAAGTCACAGTTTTTCCTAGTTTATCTTCTATGTTTTAAAATTATTATGCTACTTTAAAAAAGAAAAAAAAAAGACAATTAGGTGGCCAGTTTTTTCTTAATAGTAAAAATTCTATTTGCTTTCTTAGATGGCATCACTAACATAATATGATCCTTCCCAGTTCATCAACCTAAGCATCTGGATCGTATATGGACTTTCACAGAAAGATAAAAGTTGAAAAAATTAGTTCTGGCTGATTCCCTTTATACATCCTATCAATTAACCTCACATGTTGTCCACCAGCTGGAGTGAAGAAGAGGGGTGAGAGTCCACAACAACATTTACATTATTAAAGGTCCATATCAAAGAAGGATCAGAGACTATACTGACGTTGTAGCCACTGGCGGATCCGGGGGGAGGGGGCAACGGGGCAATTGCCTCCCCCCCGAGAATCCGAGGTTCTCCCTCTCCCCTGCCAGCTAATGCAGGGCTGGTGCTGCAATGTGCCTTCATGGACCGGAGGGGAGATCAGAGATCTCCCTCTCCGGTCCGCAGGCACTGTTTGCTGGCCGCCGGCAGAGGAAGGAGAGAGAGAGGACCCAGGGGAGCTCAGTCTGCAGCTCCTCCAGGTCCGGATCCGTGAGAGTGAACTCTAGCCCTGGAGACCGGGGCTAGAGTTCACTCTCACCACATGGACCACCAGGGATTGAGAAATGTCCCCCTCCTCCCTAAACAAAGGTAAGAAGGGAGGGGGGATATTATGTATATTTTAAATAAAATAAAAAAATCATTTTATCAAATTAAATTAAAAAAAGCCCCCCATCCTTATCACACACATAACCTACACACACACACACACATACATTGCCCCCACACACACACACATGCCCCCCACATACATAGACTGCCCCCATACACACACACTGCCCCCACATACATGCACTGCCCCCATACACACATTGCCCAGCATACACATGCACTGCCCTCAATACACACACACACACACACCCTACACACACATTGGCCCCCCACACACAAACTTCCCCCCATACACACATTGCCCCCCACTCACACTGCAACGCACACACACACATTGCCCCCCTAACACACACTGCCGTCCTCACGTACACACTGCAGCTTTCACACACACACACTGCTCACACAGTCCTTCTTACACAAACACACACACACTGCACCCCTGCTCCTACGCCCTACTACAGCCCCATTTCCAAGCAGACCTCAGGTAAGTTGTCAAACTGTTCTTAAACGGTTTGACTACTTACTCTGGGAGGGGATCCCGGCACTACTGGCACCATAACCACTACACTGAGCTGTAGTGGGTATTGTGTCTGGATTTCTCTAAATAATCTGAAAGTGCCCCTTCCGAGGTCAGGCTCTGGATGCACGACTGGTTGTAGCCTAAGTAGTGATAGAAATGGAACACTAGCAACCAATCCATGATGTAAGACATAATTCTACATTCTTGCTTTTAAGTAGAATCCTTTACACATAAGAGTTAGTACGGCTTATTTTAACCATGTGCTTCCAAAGGGAATAATAAAAAAAATGCAGCCTTGCTACCACGCATAGAAAACAAAAAGGTTGAAGATGTGTTCTTACACAATAAAGCATTTAAGTGCTCTTTAAGATTGTGCTTGCTCAGCTCACCTTGCTTTGACATAAATTGGGTTATTACATATAATTTTTCCTCATTTTTTTTTTTGTAGATCAAGGTCTTTCTCAAAACACATAAGTATGTGGGAGGTTAATATGCATGCATTTATGTGTGGGAGCTTGTTTGCATGAACCTACATTAGAATGAAGTAGGTTTTCCTGAACATCTATTAGACAGGTGAGCAGTTATTATTTCCAAACATAGAAACAGAGAGCACAATTTTCTCTCCATGAGTTAAAAAGTAGTAATCAAAGACTAAACATTATGTTGTGTATATGTTCCTGCAATAAACCCATCAAGTTAGAGACCAAGGTTATACCTTACTTGCTCATATGGTTTATTGAAATGCTTGTTAGGACAATAGACCTTGGTGTCTAACTGGTCCACATTCACACTGATAACATTTACCAATGGTTCCCAAACATTTTAGGTTCAAGGTGCCCTTAAAGGACCACTATAGTGCCAGGAAAACAAACTCATTTTCCTGGCACTATAGTGCCCTGAGGGTGCCCCCACCCTCAGGGCTGGATGGAGAGGAAGGGGTTAAACTTACCTCTTTCTCCAGCGCCGGGCAGGGAGCTCTCCTCCTCTCCGGCTGAATGCGCATGCACGGCAAGAGCCGCGCGCGCATTCAGCCATTCCATAGGAAAGCATTCTCATTGCTTTAATATGGACGCAAGCGTCTTCTCACTGTGAAAATCCAATTGAGACAGCCACTAGAGGCTGGATTAACCCTAAAGTAAACATAGCAGTTTCTCTGAAACTGCTATGTTTACAGAAAAAAGGGTTAATCCTATCTGGACCTGGCACCCAGACCACTTAATTAAGCTGAAGTGGTCTGGGTGCCTATAGTGGTCCTTTAATATTTCAATATTTTTCCAAGGCACCCTAAGTCAAAAAAAGTTCTAGGCTGTATACATAAACAGCACTGCAGCATTTTTCCCTGTCAGGGGTGGATCCAGAACCTAATCTCGGGAGGGGCACTGGTAGATTATTTAAAGAAAGACTCTAGGCACAATAACCACTACAGCACACTGTAGTGGTTATGGTGCCAGGAGTGCCGCGGTGCCCTCCCAGGGTAAGTAGTCAAACTGTTTAAGAACTTAAACAACCTTGAAAACTTACATGGAGTCTTCCAGGATAGGGGCTGTAGTAGGGGATAGGGGCAGTAGTGTGTGTGTGTGAGTGGTGCAATATGTGAGGGGTGCAGTGTGTGTACAGGGGTGCATTGTCTTAGTGAAGATTGTAGTGTGTGCGTGGGGGGTGCATTGTGTCTGTGTGTTTGAATGGTGCAGTGTTTGTGAGGGGTACAGTATGTGTGTATTGAGGGGTATGGTGTGTGTGTATATTTTCTGTTATGTATGGTGTGTGTGGGGGCAGTGTGTGTATTAAGGGGTACAGTGTGTGCGGGGGGAAGAGTGTTTGAATGGGGTACTGTGTGTGAGGGGTACAGTGTGTGTGTGTATAGGGGCAGTGTGTGTGATGGTATGGGACAGTGTGTGTATTAAGGGGTACAATGTGTGCGGGGGGAAGTGTTTGAGTGAGGCACTGTGTGTGAGGGGTACAGTGTGTGTGTATAGGGGGCAGTGTGTGTGTATAGGGAGCTGTGTGTATGTGTGTATATGGGAGAATTATTGTGGGGCTGTAGAGTAGATTAATAAATATATAAAAGAAATTTAAATAAAAATTAAAAAAAACTATTTTGATATTCCCCTTGCCTGCTTACCTTTGCCTGGGAGGGGGACAGTACAAGGCAATCCCTGGTGGTCCAACTGGTGAGAGTGAACTCTAGAAGTCCACACATGAACTCATAATATATGATATGGCAAGTCTTCTTCACTGGCCCACACAGTGGTGTATTCTGGTTTTGTGCTGCTTTAGGCATGACAAAACCCAGGCCCCCCTCCTACCCCTTCCAAATTTCTCTTCCTGACAGACACACCCCCTCACTGATGCATGCACTGACATGCACTCACAGACAAACATTTATACACTCTCACTGACAAACACATATACACTTTCAGCGACAGACACACAAACTCACTAACACATACACACTCTAACAGCCACACACTAACACTCACTAACAGGCACACTTACACTCACTAACAGACACTAAAATTCACAGGCACACACACTATCACTAACAGACACACTAACACTCACTAACAGACACTATAACTCACAGGCACACACACACTCACACTCAATACCTGACAAACACTCACTAACAGACACACACAGACAGCCACTAACAGACACACTAACATTTGCCAACAGACACACACACTCACAATTTAAAATAAAAATAGTTTCAATCCACCCGGCCTCCTACCTTAGGGAGTGCTACAGACACACACTAAGACACACTTAAACTCACAGACACACACACACTCTCACCAACAGACACACACACGAACACACTCACAATTAAAAAAATAAATAAGTTTCAATCTACCCAGCCTCCTACGTTTGGGAGTGCTGCAGTGGATTTTTGCCTAATGTCCAGTGGGGCTGGCTGCAGTTTGGCGGCCAGTCGGTTGGGCAGACAGGTGAGCGGTGGAGGCGGGTGGCGAGGGAGCCCTGATCCTCCTGCTCAGACTGTGCAGGGAAGAGCTCAAGGTAGAATGTTCCCTCGCCGCCTGCAACATCAGTGCATGCCAGCCTCGGGGGGCCCTGAGGTGGCCAGCCGACCAGCTCCTGGGTTTCCCAGGACAAGAGGCTGGGAAATCATTTTCCAAAGTGATTGTGGGTGCGCTATACCTTTAATATACTATATAATGTGTGCCTGAAGGTATAGCGCACCTTTTAGCTTTAATTCTTATGGTTGTTTGGGTGTTTTTGAGGTATTTCACTGCTAAGGTGCAGCTCTACCTTTTTAACATTTATATATTTTATCATTTCATTTAAATTTTAGAGCCTTTTTGCTTGTTCTTTTTTTTTTTTTTTTTTGTATATACTGATAATACATGTTATGCACTGGGCTGCTATGAATAATCAATGTTCTAGTACCTATGACTAAAAGAAAAACTGCTCCTCACCTCCTCCTCTGGAATTGTAAAGGTTAAAAATATGTTCTATTTTTCATTTCATTTTCATTGGTGTGGAGGGCATTAAACTGCATAAGACATCTTTCTACTCAGGACCATTTATTCTAATACTAGTCATAAATTATTATGAAGGCAGTTATTGATTTTGTGGGGGGAAAAGATAACAGAATTTTAGTAAGTAAGAAGCACATAAAATAACATGTGAGCTAGAACTGGTCAATACGAAAACAATCAGAGTATGATGGATAATAAAACTCCGGTTAGGATGTCCATGGAGAGGTGAATGTTAAGGGGGTGTACCAGAAAATCTGCAAGCAATATATGGATTTATTTGGTTATGGAAGGGCTGTCTAACACTGTATACATTATATCGCTATAAATCTGAATTGAGGCTGGTGAATGAAAACTTAGTCATATCATGCAAAAATGGTGTGGTGACACTACAATGCAATTTCTGTATAGTGAAAATGCTTTGAACAAAAGCAAAAAGATTACCTATGCACTATCCAAATCCATATGCCCATTTAAATAACAGGATTCTTTCAGTATCATTCCAATGGCGATTAAAGTACAAGTTCATCTGTCCCATCAAGGCAAACCTTTATGTATTTATGTATTTTGGCAGATGAATACTGTGGCAGATGAACCCCAAAACTGCACAGAGGTGATCTGTGAATTATGACCCATTCATTATGAGAAATGGATAACACCATCCAAATATGTTATGATATTTTTTCAAGTAGTGAATTGTAGGTTGTTGAAAACTGATATCCGAATGTCTTGCCAGAAGAGCAAAGTAGCATCACGATTTTTCCAACTTGGCTATTTACTTGGTTTTCAATTTACATATTTACTACTTAATTAATATATTCCATTAAAAGAAAATGACATGAAAAATATAATTTGATGCATATAAGAATAGCTGTATGGGTGGAAGTGGAAAGATAATCAAAAGTGAGTAAAGCTCCGGTAGGGAATAGGGGTGAAATTGGGTTATATATTTATGTATAAAAGAATATAAAATGCTTATTGATTTTTATATTGATTATAAAAATGTTCTCTCTTCTTGATGATCAGTGATCCTTAGCTGTGACATAATAGTGGCATCATTTTCTGATGTCATCGGGGTTATTCCTAAATTCTATTTCCTGATTTATCGGAGGTGCTTTACAACATATACATCTCCATTGCATAGAGATTTATGGCTCACCTCGATGTGTCTGAAGACTTGGAGATTGACTACCCTGAATTTGACCTTGAACATTGGAGCTTCTGGCTGGGAATAAAATATAGTGCATAGCTAGGTGTATGCTAATTCAGTGGGTTTGCACTATGTTGGTAGGGTCACAAATATGAGGTAAAAGATAAAATATGCCTAGTTTTCCATCTCTGAACAAATGTATTCCCCTTTTGGCCATTTAAAATTCTGTAAAAAATAAATATTAAATATATATATATATGAAAAATGTTAAACTTTTGCACTCCTACCTTCAGCCAAGATGATACCGGGTGCCCAGCTTTTTCGAATATATATATAATTTTTTTTACTAATCACTAGTATCTTTAAAATGTACTTACAAAGTGACACACACTTTAATCTGCAAAACATTCTCCAAAGACTATTTTAAAGATCTGTGTTTTGCATATATCAATTAAGCAGAAATTAAGGCGGTTAATAACAGTAACAAAAACAGAGTATGAGAGGAGGCAAAAGCTTAGAGAAACTCAGTAGCTTGCTCTTCGGTTTGTACCCGCAGGTACAAGTCTCCAAAAATGTTTTTGCTTACTTTTGCCATTACAAAGAGAACCTACAGTTTTAATCAAACTCATTCAGCCACCATTGAAAAATCAGGTTTATTGTCAAAAGGTACAGACTTCTTACTGTTTGCAATGAACAAATCGAACAAAAGCAATTGAAATTGCTCAACACAACAAATGTTTCAACTGGCTTCCCCAAATTCAACTGAAAATGCAACTTAGAATGACTTATCCAGTTTAAAAATGATTTAACCCCTTTATGACAAGCAGCTTTAGTACTAATCAGAGACCCTTTTGCTGTTATGACCTGCTGTAAACAAGATGCATAGTCCGACACCAGCTTATGGCAGCATTCCTGAAGAATCTTAGCCCTCTTGAGCAATGGCCTCCAGTTTAGTAATATTCTTGTGTTTGCATGCTGCAAACACCTTCACATCAGGTGACTGTGACGAGCACTGTAGAATATTCAATTAATTCTTCTGCAACCAAGCCATGGTGGAATTTGAGGTATGCTTGAGATCATGTCTTGTTGAAAGGTGCAATGATGCCCAATCTTCAGCTTCCTTACAGACACCATGATGTTTTCTCTTAGGAGTTCCTGATGCTTCAATTAACCAATCTTGCCTTCCACATGCTGCAGGTTTCCAGTGCCAGAGGATGCAAAGCAGCCCCAGGCAGATTATTCTTTTCAGTGTATGCTTCATCCTTCTTCTTTCAGACATACCACTGATCCATTGGGCCAAAAAGTTCCAGTTATGTTTCATTGCTCCGTAGAACAGAATCCCAAAACATCTGTGGCTTATTTATATAAATTTGAGCATATTGGAGACAACGTTTCTTGTGCTTTTGGGTCAGTAGTGGTGTACATCTTGGAGTTCTGGCTTGGAAATCTTCTGCATTTAGTACACGTCATACTGTGCTACTGTGTGATAGAAACCACAGTGCCTGTTGATATCAAGTCTTGCTGTGGGTCTTTTGCAGTCACTCCAGGGTTTTTCACAACCTACCTTCTCAGAAATCTGGTTGCAGCCGTTGATAGCTTTTTTTTTTTTTTTTGCCATGTCCAGGTTTTGTAACCACTGTTCCTTCAATTTTGAACTTGCAAACTATGCTGCCAGTGGTGTCTCTAGGAACATTCAGTTCCTTCGCTATCTTTTTGTATCCTGTTGCTTGTGAAGGGTGATGATTTTGTATCTTAACTTTGTGGCCTATTCTTTTAACTTAGCCATATTTCTAATACGCAGTCAAACGTGACACTCAACAAACCCATAGCCAGTTCAGGTATTTCAAGTGGTACAACTATTGAAGTCCTTGATTAGTTGCATCAGCTGTGCTTGAGACAATACTTATTTTGCATATTTATGTTGTGAGGGATTCTATTCAGGGGTTGAATGAGTCATAACTTGCATTTTCCGTTGAATTGGGGAAAGCACTTGAAGCATTTGTTGTGTTAAACTATTTCAACTGCTTTTGTTTGATTTGTTGCGTCATTTTGATTACAACTGTATATTATTTGCATATCAGAATGACCCACCCATAAAGGCTGTTCAACACCAAAATGCTCTGCATGAGAAATCCAGCAACCTCAAAAGATCGTTTTGACCTTAATTTGATACCCCTCTAGGCACATTGAGTAAATAGTCCATATCAGGATTACCCTTTTAACTTAGAGAAAGCCCAAGCAAATGCATTGCAACAGAAACCGGGAGTATGAGTTAATAACAGTAGATTTAACTAGATTAACTGTCAAAGTTATTCCTAATTGTTCCTACTTTGCCTTAATATATCTATTGACTGGGTTGGAATTTCAGTGAAATTACAAAATTTCATAAAAATACTCACCTTGGAGGGTGTGTGTGACAGTGCCTCTTTAGTTGCATAACATGAGTCAAGCCAGATAGTTAAACTGCAAACCTATATGTATCATGACAGATTTTAACAGAAAAAAATGTGTTTAATTAAACAAAGTGTGGAAAAGGAAAACCAGTCAGACCCCCTAAAGGGCACAGGAGAAAAAAAAAATAATTGAAAAAAACAAATACAGGTCTTGAAATATGGCATGTTCTGGTTTTGGTTAAAGAACATTTCCAGCAGTTTAAATAATTGAGATATTAAAATGGTGAAATTCAACGTGGAGATAGGCTTATATTTCAGAGTCTACAGGATATCATTTCTTGCAGTACACCTTGATTTTTTTTAAAAAGATTTCTGATATGTAGTCAAAACCTATACTGTTACATTAGGGAATACTTGAAAGCTTCTTCTATGGAAAAAGGATACAAATGACACAAACACCAGGTGTCAGCAGTGCTGAAATCATATTTTTTCCATTTTAGTTACAGACAGAATTAAAAAAGTTTATTCATAAGTATGTTCCTACTTTTTTGGATTAACCCTTTGTAGGGTTAGAGTGGAAATCTCACCATCTCTGGAATTTTTTTTTTTTACAAAGTATATTACATTGCATCATTATTGTGTAACTGTACAGGTGGAAAGACACTTGCAAACCAGGCACAGCCAGGGTACACACAGCAAATAATGAGGAAGACAAATGGTTTATTTTTGCTCTTCTCTATATGCTATCGTGTCGATCAGATGCAAAGGACCAGTTGTGGAACGAACATATAAGAGGGCGTTGGTGACAGATTTATTTTTTTGTCCCCCCTCTAGTGCAAGGTAGATTCTCAATTGTCATACAACTCCCATAATGCTGGGGATCTACCATTTGCCCATACATGCAGGGTTGTATTTGTGAGCACAGTGTGTTTGAATGTAAGCATGTTTTTAATTGGAGTATGTGTGTGTGAATGTACAGGTGAGTAGTGTCAGGAGTTTGAATGCAGAGTATGTTCATGTATAGTGTGTGATTGTAGGAGTGTAATTGTATGTAGTGTTTGAATGCTGTGTAAGAGTCAGAACTGCAGCCAGTACGTTTGCACAGAAGCCCGCATGCTGTGCTGGCCCATTGAGTGGCCCATGCACTAAGGCCCACCTAACATGTGTCCTGGTCGTATGCGTAGGTCCTTTAACAGTACGAGAGGGCCCCTGTAATATCAAAGCGTTAGAAGGAAGTGACAGCTGTTTACTTCCTCCAAATGAACAAACAAAAAGCCACGCAGAAGAGAGCGGGTAGACCAGGAGAGCAAGTATGTATATCTTTGTATGTGTCATGTGTCTGTGCATCAGTATGTCTGAGTATCCACTTGTCTGCATGTGTGGCAGACAGATAAAAAAAAAAAGAAATAAAAAAAGCAATTCTGACACTTTGGAGTGACCACAGGAAAGTATAAATTTGAGGTGGTTTTGGATAGTAATGTAACTTTAAACTAGAACCAGAATCTCCTTTTGGGAGAGTGTGTGTTATAAAAGAAGTGATTGTAGTGAAAACTGTGTATAGCAGCTCTGTACACTAATGTGGATTACCCTTTATTCCACATGCAATTAATACAAAAACAAAAATTGGTATACAGCTTCGACAGCTGACTGAGGAAGCTCCAGGAGGAGTGAAACACGTTTAGGCCATCAGGACTTCTAATTTTTAAAAGTTTATCTTAATTATTTTGTAGATCTTTTGCATAATAAATAAACCAGATTTTTAACAAAAGTCCATTGAAGCCGCAGTTACCTTAATTGGGGGAAGTGCCATCCCCCCTATATTGGCACAAAGCCTACTACCCTCAGAGCCAGGTCCTTAAGGCTCTGAAAAAGGTGAGCTTAATACCTATTCTCATTTATCCAAGATACTTCTTAAACAACTATATTACACATTGGATGTTTCTACTGTTTTTATCTTTCCGGAGGAAAAATCTCATCAGGAAATAGTGGTGGGATGCTGTCCTAAAAAGCATACCAGTCCTGTTTACTGAGCCAATAGTATAGGCTCTTTAAAATGTGAGTAACCCATTTTTATATTTAACTAAACTAACACAGTGTTTTATAATCTGCATTATATTGTATTTTTCTATATCTTTTATATATCTACTCAATATACACGATTCAATCAAGATTTTGAGGGGTAACCCCCTAAATACTTATAGCGCTCTTGTTTTAGTAATATAACTTTAATTATAATTTTCATAGAGCAGATACATGATATGCATTGAGAGTATATACATTTAGGAACTATCACTTTAACTGTTTAGTTTTGACACAGCATTTTATTTTTATTGCGTTTATCACATTAATTTTGCAATATATATATATATATATATATATATACATACATATATATATATATATATATATATATATATATATATATATATATATATTGTTGTGGAAATAAGGTCTGCGCATATTTCCTAGATAGAGAAAATGTCTATTTACTCATTTCATGATATATATCGTATAAAGCTAAACACACATATTTTAATCAAGATGGCTGCTAGAAGCTTCTAATCCCTCCTTCCCCCCCCCCCTCCTAACGTCGACTAACTACCTCGTGCATCAAGATGGCGCCGGGAAACCGTGGGAGACCCTCATGGCCCCGGTGACATCACCTACAGTAGGCAGAGCATTAGAGCAAGCACTTAACACCTAACCAATTGTTGATGTATTATTCCATGTTATCTCTGACAATGCATATGATGTAATTTTGCTTTAAAAGGGACTTGCCGTCCCCTCTGAATAAACATTCCTCAAGTTATTCAACAACCTGGAACCTGTGTCTGGTGTGAATTACTTCAGGGAGCGTGCACGCATTGTTTCATTGATTTGGCCAGGGGCAGATACACAAAGAAATAATCAATACTTTAATTGATTTTTCCACTTCAATTGGCGCCCAACGTGGGGCCACCGGAGCGCCGGTTCGGAGGGCCGGAACCAGCGGACCGGAGCGGACCTCCGGAAAGTGGGACAAGCGGAGCCTGATCACCTCCATAATACAGCCGTTGCCTGTGTTATTTTCCTGTTTTGTGTCGGTCTGCCTCCGGGTCCACTTCCGGCTTCCAGAAGGCTACTAGAGACAGGTAACTAGCTCATCCGGTGTGCCTTTTTTTAAGCGAACCTGTCGATTGTCTATCTGCCTCCTGTATTAGTAATATGTGTATGTGTGTTCCTTTTCCTATATTTTATGTTAGCTTGACTGCCTAGCGGGCAGGGAACGCATTACAGCCGGTGGGGCTGGGATTTTATGTTAGCTTGACTGCCTAGCGGGCAGGGAACGCATTACAGCCGGTGGGGCTGGGATTTTATGTTAGCTTGACTGCCTAGCGGGCAGGGAACGCATTACAGCCGGTGGGGCTGGGATTTTATGTTAGCTTGACTGCCTAGCGGGCAGGGAACGCATTACAGCCGGTGGGGCTGGGATTTTATGTTAGCTTGACTGCCTGGCGGGCAGGGAACGCATTACAGCCGGTGGGGCTGGGATTTTGTACAATTCTTGCATGATTTCATTAATGCTTGTGTTATAACAGAGCTGGGGATTGTTACACGGTGGGTATTGGTACCAGTGGTGTTAACATGTACATGGCCATTTTACTTTCTATCATCCTGTGGTTTTTGTTTAATTGTTGTTACAGTGTGGGTACCCTCGGTGTGTGTGTGTGTGTTGTTTGGTTGGTTCTGGATTCCGGAGTTTATGCCCATTTATATGTTTGTGATTTTTGCAAATGTCTTCTCATTAGCGCAGCCACGTTCATATTCTCCTTTGTTCTTTATCTTTCCTGTGCCTGTTGCCCAGAGCTGTGTTAGTCACCCACGCTCATTCGCTCCCGTCCGTGACCACCACCCCGGGTGGGCGGATCCCTGTGACTAGTCTACGTTTGGGGAAGACGCACAGAGCTCAAGCTCTCGTGGCAGTCGAGCACTGTAGACATTCTTTTTCCTTTCCCCTCAGTACCTTCTCTATTCTTCTGTCTTCACCACGTGACACGCTTTGTTTATATAAGATGGGGCAGGAACATGCTAGACCTGCTAAGGGCTTGTTGGCTTGTGATATTGTAAAAGAAAGGGCAGGAGAGGATGCAATGTTGAAACTTAAAAAGATTGCCAAGGTGTGTGGCTTCCAAATGCTGCCTAGTGGAAGGTTACAGCCTGAGTTTTGGAGAAAGTTGCTCACAGACAAGGAAGGTTTGTTGTTGGATAACGGACTCACTAAGGTTGCAGAGGCTTGGTATCGGGTAGCTAGAGGGTTGAAACGAGAGGGATGGGTCGAGGAAGAGTTGGAGTTTGAGGGACAGATTGTATATGTTTACCATAGGAATGCTAACAATGATGATGTTGTTTCTATTGTCCCACGACCACCGCCCTATGATGGCGCCCAGAGTGCAGCCTCAACCTCCCGCCCTGCTTCCCCCATTACAGTGCAGACCACACCCCCCGGAGGTGTTCCTTCAGCTCCCACTCCCCTTTGCCCCGTGCTCGGCGCGGATGGTGCTTACTATTTCCCGATGCCACTCCACTCGCTCCCACCCACTCCCCTGCATCAGCCCTCCTGCAGCCCCGCCTCCTCCTCCTCCTCCTCCTCCGTCATGCCTGTAGAAACCCCCCCATCTCCCTTGTTGTCTCCCCCTGTGCCTGTGCTTACTCCAGCTCCTCGTCAAGACTCTACCCCACCTATTCCCGTTTTGCCTGTCGAAGCTTCCTCCTCCTCCTCCTCCTTCTCCCCATCCACCCTTTCCCCATCGAGTACCCTACCCTCAGTGATACCCGTTCCCCCACCCTCCTTGTCCGGTCCCTCGACCCTTGCCCATTCCGCTGATCCGGACCCCTGTCTGCCCCCGGAGCCTCCTTCTCCCGTACCTCCAGACCCAGACCTCCCCTCCCTCCTCGCTAGCCTCTCGAAGGTGCTTGCCCAGCCCGTTAACCCCAGCTCCCTAGCCCCTGCTCCCTTACATTCAGACGCCCCTTCTACCCTCCAGAACCCTCCCGCTAACCACACAGTGCGTGCCCTGACCCAACCCCCCGTTACCGCCCCTTCTCCAGTGTTACCTCCTCCCGAAGTCCCGGCCCCATCTACCCCATTGTCCCCTCCTCCCTCGGCTGATTTGCCGTCCTTACTCTCTGCCCTCACTGCCCTGACCCAACCCCCCGTTACCGCCCCTTCTCCAGTGTTACCTCCTCCCGAAGTCCCGGCCCCATCTACCCCATTGTCCCCTCCTCCCTCGGCTGATTTGCCGTCCTTACTCTCTGCCCTCACTGCCCTGACCCAACCCCCCGTTACCGCCCCTTCTCCAGTGTTACCTCCTCCCGAAGTCCCGGCCCCATCTACCCCATTGTCCCCTCCTCCCTCAGCTGATTTGCCGTCCCTACTCTCTTCCCTCACTGCCCTGACCCAACCCCCCGTTACCGCCCCTTCTCCAGTGTTACCTCCTCCCTCGGTGGCTCCCGACCCGTCTGTGACCAATGACCTGCCTGGTTCAATCTCCGCCCTCTTCTCTGCTGTTACTTCCCTGGTTAATTCAGCGATTCCTACTCCACCTCCCACTGATTTGCCTCCTCCTCCTCCTCCTCCCCCTGAACCCCCGACCCCTCCCTCGTCTTCCGCTAATGTCCCCGAGCCTTCCGATCCAATCACTGCCCTTGCTCACGTCCTGAACACCCACCTCTCACGCCCACCCCATCCGGCCCCCATGACAGCCCCCTCCACGGCATTGGTCCCTCATGCCCCTCCCGCCAGTCCCAGTTACCCAATCATGGTGGTTGGATCCGAGGTGTCAGTGACATCGGACCAGCCCTATGCGATGGGTGCCTCGCCCCAGGCCTCGGGCTTCCACCCGACTACCTCTCCCGCTGCTGGCCTCCCTATTACAGCTACCCCTGAGACTACCCCGCACCGCGGCCCAGTGGTGCCCGAGGAGGTCGTTGTTGTGGACCAGGGCTCACCCCACTTAGGGGGGAGCAGACCACCACAACGGCGCTCCATCCCCCAGGGGTATACCCAGATTAACCATGGCGCGGATGGTGCACCACCCATGTATGTTACCTTTAACCCTTCACAAGCTGCTACCCTTGTGACTTCACTCCCTGATCCTGAGAAGCACCCCATGCCCTTTTTCCGCCGGATGGCTCAGATCCGCAAAACATACTCCGCTGCTTGGCGGGATCTCATAAGTTTATGTGAAATAAAGGCTGGTGATGCATACTGGCCAATTATGGAACGGAGCTTTAGCGATGCTCCTCTTACTTCTGATACTGATTTTCACTCTGGTGAAATTTTCTGTGAACAGCTTCGAGCCTGGGCTCAGGATAAACTAGCTGATCAGGCTACTTGCATAAATGACATTCTTCAAGATAAACTTGAGACCGTTGAGAAGTACCACTCTAGGTTGACTCAGACTTTTTCAGATTTGGGGTTCAGCTCCTATAACAAAGCACACACTCAGATGCTATCTGCAGCGTTTGTGGCGGGCCTCAAGGAACATATTCGTAAGGGGTTAATCCTAGCTCGCCCTGAATATAGAATTATTCCACTGGACACTCTCCTGTTGGTAGCCAAGGGTTTGGAAACAGTTTTACAACCCACACCACGTAGAACAAATCCTTTGATGTACACTACCTCCACTCCTATCACAAGTTCTAACCAAGCACCTCAGTACCCTTCCCAGACACTGCCTGCACCACTTCCTTTTCCCAGAGACCGAACACTCACAACAATCAGGACCTGTTTTAATTGTAACCAACCCGGACACTTTAGAAGAGATTGCCCACAGCCTAGGGTGTTCCGTCAGCAGACTTCCCGGTACCCTGGTCCCCATGCCACCAGCTATAACTTCCCTTCCACAGGTTATCTCTCTGCCCTACCCCTTCCACAGCTGCCCCAACTTCCCCCTCCTCCACCCCCTCCGCCTCCTGAGTACACCCACTCCCGGCCGTCCACATCAGATGCTCGTGCTTACTCTTCGCCCTCTGGTGAAGGGTATGACAACGATGATTTCCAAGATAGTCTGCCACAGCCCCGCCATGCTGTCCGTCCATCTCGCCCACCCATGCATTCTGCTAACCCCCCTTCCACTTCCCGCCGATACCAGGGACCAGACCAGGCCCATTTAGATTTATTGCAATAGGTAACCGGCAAGCCTGTGTCAGCAACCCCTGCCATGGCAGTGTCTGCGGGGGATGGGGGAGGGCCTTTAGCTACTGTAGTTCTCCCCGTGGAGGGCCACCCAACCACCTTTCTAGTTGACACAGGTGCAGCCCGTAGTGTTCTTAGGGAACAAGACCTGCCAGACCCTTCCTTTTTATCTGACACTGATGTCTCCTGTGTTGGGGTAGATGGTACACCTCGCAGTAACCCCCTTACTAAACTCTTACACGTAGGATCACACATCCTCTCCCGGTTTGTTGTTTCCTCTACCTGTCCCATTAACCTCCTAGGTGCCGATGTTCTCTCTCGGCTTCAGGCTTCCATTACTTTCACTGCAGATGGCCAAGTCGAGTTAACAACCCCCTTATCACAAAAGGATACCTCTGCCCTCTGCTCCCTCCCCATCCTGCTAAACATAACTGACAACACAGGGAATGCACGGGTCACACACACCCCCAGTGCTCTGGCTCGGGTCCCCCAAGAACTTTGGTCTACCGGCCCGGATGATATTGGCCGTTTACATGTACCTCCGGTCCTGGTTCAGCTCCTGCCTGGGGCACTACCCCCCCGTAGACCACAGTATCCTCTGAAGCCAGCACAAGCTGAAGCCATCACCAAGCAAGTTGACAGCCTACTTGCCAAAGGTGCCCTCGTCAAATGCACATCTCCTTGCAACACACCTCTTTTTCCTGTTAAAAAGCGAACTGTTAAAGGTCAGCCTGACCAGTACCGCATGGTGCAGGACCTTCGTGCTGTCAATGAAGTCACTATAAAGGACACTGCTATTGTTCCAAATCCACATACCCTCTTGTCCCAAGTCCCACCAACTTCTACTATATTCACTGTGGTGGATTTAGCCAATGCCTTTTTCAGTGTTCCCCTTGACCCTTCCTGCCGTTTTCTTTTTGCTTTCACGCATGAAGGGCAACAATATACATGGACTGTTATGCCACAGGGTGCTCAGAACTCTCCCACGCAGTTTGCTCATGCCATGTCTCTTGTTCTGGATCCCTGGCAGAGATCTCATCTGGATGTTGTTCTACTTCAATATGTTGATGATCTACTTCTCTGTGCTCCTGATTTGCTCACTGCAGAGCGTGACTCAGAAGACCTCCTGTGTTTCCTCGCTGCAGCAGGTTGCAAAGCTTCAAAATCAAAACTACAATGGTGCCGGCCATCCGTGGTCTTCTTGGGACACTGCCTTTCCCATGGCACCAAACATCTGACTTCTCAACGTGTGCAAGCCATTCTGCAACTCCCTCTACCTGCAACACATCAGACTCTCCATGCTTTTTTGGGTCTTATAACATACTGCAGGTCCTGGATCCCAGAGGCATCAAAACTTATGCAACCACTCTATGATACCCTCAGGAGTGAGCCCTTCCACCTTACTGAAGAAACTATCACCTGCTTCCACAACCTGAAACGAGCTATTGCCTCAGCACCTGCCTTGGGCCTCCCCAACTACCAACTTCCTTTCACTCTGTTCGTCTCTGAAAAGTCAGGACATGCTTCCGGAGTTCTCACTCAGAAACATGGGTCAAGACAACGCCCTATTGGCTATTTCTCCTGCATGCTTGACCCTGTTGCGAGAGGTAGCCCCTCTTGCCTCCGAGCGGTGTTTGCCGCCAGCGCTCTCCTGGACAAGACCAATGATTTTGTTCTCGGCCACTACTTAACAGTGTTGGCCCCTCATAACATTACTGCCATCCTGCAACAAACCCAACCAAAGCACCTTTCCTCCCAACGCCACCTTCGCCTACAGACTTCCTTGCTCCTACCTGACAATGTTAAGCTTCAGAGATGTCTTTCCCTGAATCCTGCCACTCTTCTGCCACTTCCCAAGGGGGGAATTGTTTATCATTGGTACAGCCTGGATATTAACCCAGAGGTTCAAGCAGACCTACAGTTGCCTGTACTTACACCCCCACATGATGAACAACCAGAGGCCCTACTCCACTGCACATTGTGGTTTAGGGATGTACCAAGCCCTGATATGAACTATGAAGAAGAACTATTCCAGCTCAAAGAAATTCAAATTTCCCTGACTGATTTATTCTGGGACTCTACAGGTACAATGCTTGTCTTAGTTTGCCTCCCAGAAAATGTAACACACCTCTATCACCACTGGGATACAGCTATTCCACACATATCTCTCACCAGATCCCTCAACACCTCATGGAAAGACCTAGGCCCGATGGCCAGAACATGGAACCAAATGACTCAAACACAGCTAATTTCTGCAGGCATCAATAAAAAGACCATTGATTACTGCACTACAGGGTACCCCAGGTACCACACAGAGGCCTGTGAGGACCCACTTACCACGGATTGTGACTTCATTGATATCCCCCATGACTGTTTTGAACAAATGAAAATGGAAACTACACACCTACCAACTGTTTATGAAGCTGCATTACTTAATCCGGATCAAACATTATTTGTGGATGGCTCAAGATTTGCTGATGAACAAGGACGGTATCACACTGGATATGCAGTCACCACAGGATGTCAAGTATTACAAGCAGCTGCTCTACAACCAACCAAGTCTGCCCAAGAAGCAGAGTTAACAGCTCTGACCGTGGCTTGCAAACTGTCTGAAGGTCTACGTGTCAACATTTATACGGACTCAAGATATGCCTTGGGGGTGGCCCACGACTTTGGTTTAATTTGGAAGACCAGAGGATTTCTTACAGCCACTGGTACTCCGGTAAAACATGGGGCAACTATTGCAGAACTAATGGATGCATTGGAACTTCCAGCAGAAGTGGCAGTATTGAAAGTAAAAGCCCACGGAAAATTGGATACAGAAGAAGCACGTGGAAATCACTTGGCTGATCAGGCAGCTAAAGAGGCAGCGCGGCAAGGATGGGAAGTGGACAGAAGAGTGGCCACAGATGCATTACCTATCTACACTATGCAAACATTGCCTACTGACCTCAGGCTCCTGAAGGAACAACAAGCAGCTGCTACCCCACAGGAGAAACAAAGTTGGAAGAACAAAGGAGCTGTACTCCGTGATGATGTTTACACTATCAATCTCAAGTTCTGCCTACCCAGGAACATGTATCCAGCGGTGGTCCAATGGGCCCATGGGCCAGCCCACCTGTCAAAACTCCTGATGAACTCGCTGATTGACAAGTATTTTGAAGCACCAGGCATCACTACTTTAACACAGAATTACTGTAAATCTTGTACTATATGTGCTAAATGCAATCCTGGGAAAGTTATAAAGACTGCACTTAACCACCTAGCTAAACCACAATACCCCTTCCAGAGGATTCAGATTGATCACATCCAGATGCCAAAAAGCGGACGTTATGAATATGCATTGGTTATAGTGGACATGTTTTCAGGATGGCCAGAGGCCTTCCCAGTGACCAACCTCACCGCAAGAACTACAGCCAAGTACCTTCTGACGGAAATTGTTTGCCGCTATGGAGTTCCAGAAGTGATTGAAAGTGACCAGGGAACCTCCTTTACTGCCTCGCTAACACGGGAAGTCTGGTCAGCACTGGGGGTGACCCTTGCATTCCATACACCATATCACCCACAGAGTAGTGGCAAGGTAGAGCGCATGAATGGCACTTTGAAAGCCAGAATGCTTAAAATGTCACAAGAGACTAACATGCCCTGGCCCGAGAGTCTCCCATTAGCATTGTTTAGTGTGAGGTACACTCCTAGGGGAAAATACAGCCTGTCACCTTATGAGATTTTGTTTGGTACAGCACCCAGGTTAGGTTGTTACTTTCCCCAACAGCTTCAGATCCAGTCAGATGCTATGGTAGATTATGTGACAGCCCTCTCACATGCCTTGACCAAGATACATGCCCAAGTGTTTTCTTCTATTCCAGATCCTGAGTCGAATACAGGTACACACAAGCTGCTTCCAGGTGACTGGGTTATGGTTAAGAAGTTTCTCAGAAAACACACCCTGGAACCGAGATTTGATGGTCCTTACCAAGTGCTCCTGATTACAGCAACGTCAGTTAAACTAGCTGGGAAGAGTTCTTGGATACACGCTTCACATTGCAAAAAAGTTCCTGCTCCAGAAGAGACTGATCCTGTTGAAAAATGAATTTATTATGTGTCTTGTGTTTTCTTATGCTGCTACATCTTGCCTGGGCCCAACAAGTGGCCATTACCAAAGATAATCATGTGTACACTTTTTGGTACAATTCTTCTAATACTGATGTGGCTACATACACCTTTGACTATTGTGACATAGTCACTTGTACATTTCCACAAACACAACATGCAGCTATATATAAGGACATACCTAACAAAAAGGATCCATACATTTGTGTGACTGGAGGAGTCTGGGGCCACCATTGTAGTTCATGGAAAGCTGCTGGGTGGAACACAGGTAGACCATGGGGTTACAGACCTCAAGTAGCATTAGACAAACTTGACAAAGGTGGGAAACCCTTACTCTCTAGAATGACCCTGAGTAAACCCATAGGGTCAACTCCCATTAAACTCACCTTGAATATAGAACACCCTAGTCCAAGGGATGCAGGGGAGTATGTGATGGGAATGTACTGGAAGGGAGGCGGATCACATAACGCATTAGGGACCTTTTACCTGCAAGATATGCTAAATTCTTCTGACTGGGTGGGAACCACACATATGGTCATTAACCCATTGAAACCACATATCAAGACCCTACATGACATGGTGGCCATAGCTAACCCCACTTTTGAAGATACCATGGCAGTAGAAACAGGGTTTTCAGACACTAATTTGTGGCTAGAATGGATGAGGTACAACGCTAACTCACACAATAAGACTAATTGTTATGTATGTGGAGGTGCCAGACCCCATCTGGGCACAGTACCTCTGAGCTTACCCCCCGAAATAGAATCATGTGTACTGAGTTTGTATGCACAATCTATCACTAACTCCTCAACATGTGAATCCTGGAAGAAGGTTTACCCAATCACCCATGGACATGTGAAACCACCTGATGGAGTCACCATCTACCCAGGTAATTACACATGCTATTCAATACCTAAGAACACTGGTTTGTATCTGGGCAAATTCCCATCAGGATACTGCTCAACTTACCATAGTCCACCTGTATCACTGCTAATGAACCACACAAAGACAATCGGTGATATCTATTGGTTATGTGGTGACAAACAATTGAGGTCCCAATTAGTTGGGCAATGGTGGGGGGAGTGTGCCCTAACCAAAGTCATAATGCCTATCCACATTATTCCAGATGGTAGTCATAACACTTTAAATCTTACACATATATATTCTAGAACCAAACGAGAGGCTCCTATCCGAGGGAGCTTCGACCCCCATGTATATATTGATGCCATAGGTGTGCCTAGGGGGGTGCCCAACGAATTCAAAGCAAGAGATGAAGTAGCTGCAGGATTTGAATCCCTAATTCCAATGATAACTGCTAACAAAAATGTCAATTGGATCAACTATATCTATTATAATCAGCAGCGCTTTGTCAATTATACAAGGGATGCCCTACAGGGCCTAGCAGAACAGTTACAAGCCACAACCCAAATGACATTTCAGAACAGAATGGCTCTAGATATGATTTTAGCTGAGAAAGGGGGGGTATGTAAAATCCTCCCTGAAACCATGACATGTTGCACATACATTCCAGACAACACTGGGCCCAATGGTAAGGTGACTATGGCCATAGAGAAGCTAGATAGTCTTGCAGACGAATTAAAGAAGAATTCGGGAGCCACTGACATATGGGATAAATGGTTTGGATGGATGAATGGCTGGCAAAAGACCCTCTTCCAGGTGGGGACAGCTGTTCTTATAGTGTTCATTATCTTCTTGTTTTTAGCCTGTTGCATACTCCCCTGCATACAGAAATATCTGCAGAAAGCAGTGGATAAGACTGTAGATAACGTGACCCCTACCTTCCTACACCAAGATATCACAGACCTCGAAGATGACACCCCACATACACCCCTACAAACACATCAGTTTAAACAGACAACTGCCTTCCTATAGGGATAGAGTAGGGAAAGCATCTGTCTTGACAGGTGAGTCTCACGTGTGGAGATGTAGTGGGCTAGCCACTGCGGGATACCCGCGGAGTGAAGCGTTCGATGCTTGTCGAGACGGATAGGTTGCGGGCAACTAGGGACATATTAGGGACAGCAGCAGTTGTTATGGTAAATAGCCATTTTAGGGGGGACTGTTGTGGAAATAAGGTCTGCGCATATTTCCTAGATAGAGAAAATGTCTATTTACTCATTTCATGATATATATCGTATAAAGCTAAACACACATATTTTAATCAAGATGGCTGCTAGAAGCTTTTAATCCCTCCTCCCCCCCCTCCTAACGTCGACTAACTACCTCGTGCATCAAGATGGCGCCGGGAAACCGTGGGAGACCCTCATGGCCCCGGTGACATCACCTACAGTAGGCAGAGCATTAGAGCAAGCACTTAACACCTAACCAATTATTGATGTATTATTCCATGTTATCTCTGACAATGCATATGATGTAATTTTGCTTTAAAAGGGACTTGCCGTCCCCTCTGAATAAACTTTCCTCAAGTTATTCAACAACCTGGAACCTGTGTCTGGTGTGAATTACTTCAGGGAGCGTGCACGCATTGTTTCATTGATTTGGCCAGGGGCAGATACACAAAGAAATAATCAATACTTTAATTGATTTTTCCATTTCAATTAGCACAATCACTAACCCACACATTGTCATTCTGACACATTCACTGGCCCACACACTGTCATTCTGACACACTCACTGACCCACACATTGTCATTCTGACACATTCACTGGCCCACACACTGTCATTCTGACACAATCACTGACCCACACATTGTCATGCTGACACATTCACTGGCCCACACAATCACTGACTCACACACTGTCATTCTGGCACAATCACTGACTCACACACTGTCATTCTGACACAATCACTAACCCACACATTGTCATTCTGACACATTCACTGGCCCACACACTGTCATTCTGACACACTCACTAACCCACACATTGTCATTCTGATACACTCACTGACTCACATACTATCATTCTGGCACAATCATTGGCCCACACATTCTGACCTATACATACACTCAATAGTCACACACAGACAAACTAACAAACACTGGCCCATATTCTGTACAGCCTCATCATTACATATTTCACATTATCTTAGTCCTGCAATCCTCAATCCATATCTTTACACCATCCCCTATTTCCTTTCCTCATACGTTTCAATCATCTGTCTCTTTTCCATTGCTGTGTCCATACACTTATCATGCTCTCTGTATAATCCTCTTACCATGATTTTCTCCCTCAGATTCCTCCCTACATCTCTTCCATGACCTATTCCTTGCATTGGTCTCCTATTCCCATGGCACTCATATTTGGCACTATTTTTCTAATGCTTTCATTATTTTTCTTCCCAATCTTCCCCTTTATCTTTCCTCCCTCTCTCCTGCTCCCTGTGATCTCTTCCAATATTCCCCTTTTAATTTCCTACCTTTGTCCTGCTCTCTGTGGCAGGCTGCTGATCCTTCCCCTTGCTGGCTGTTAAGGCTCCATGTGGGAGGAGAGTACAGGAAGTGATGTCACTTCCTAGCCCCGCCTCTCCCCATCACACAGAGTGCCGCACAGGACAGCAAGGAGCCCTAGCAGAGAGGAGGTAATGCTGCCAGGTCTCATTTTGCGAGAGGGAGGGAGGTGGTAAAGTGCAGAGTAATAGGTTGCTGGAGCCCTGCTCTCCATCAGGGGCCCCACAACCTATTGAGGGGAGATTTTTTATTTTATTTGCCGTTCCAGTTGGAGAGTTCTCTGATCTCTAATCTCTCCAGCCGGAGCATGGCTGTGCGGCCGGGCCCCTGGCTGTCTCGGGCCCTCGGTCCAAGACCGATGTGCCCGAGTGGTCAGTCCGCCCCTGGTCATAGCCCAACACCCACAGCTTGTCTAATTGCCAAGGGGAATCAGAAAAAAAAAATGCTACACTGAACAATGCACAGATGCCCTGATTCATCAACACGGGAAACCTTTAACAATGAATGGAGCCCTTCCACACTACTACCTTCTCAGGCTGAAGGTATCAGGAGAGCTAAATAAATTTTCGTGGGTTATTTGCAAAACACAGAATTTCAACAAATTAAGGCCTCCATTTAATATTTTTGGATAAACTTTTCAAATGGTTTAATGTTTTTTCAATAAACGTTACAAATAATTTTTCAAAATATTCAAATCTGAAAAAATATATTGTATAAATATATAAAAAATATCAAAATGTTAATATATATATATTTTAGAATATTAACTCTTTAAGGACTGCGGACGTAGTAGGTACAAAAAACAGTCCTTCTTGCCTGCGAACATACAGTATCTCACAAAAGTGAGTACACGCCTCACATTTTTTTTAAATTCTTTATAAGTGCATAGATAAAAAGCAGTAACAAATACGTTTGTCATGCCCCGACAGCATGTACTCATGATTTAACCATTAACAGCAAGTAACTAAGGCATGGCACAATGCACACAATGCACATTTTTATGTATTATGACATGAAGGCTAGTTCAGAATATAGATAGTTATACGTTGAGAGACAATGATGCAAGAAACAAATTAATATACAAGTTGGTTAGCATTATACACAGGCTATACCCAGGGACGTATTAGCCACGAGGCAAACAAGGCATTTGCCTTGGGCGGCATTTTCCAGGGGGCGCCCCAAATGCCCAAGGCAAATGCCTAGTTAGCCTCGCAGCTAACTGACATGCTGGGCGGGCGGGCGGCACTGGCGAGGGAGCTCTTCCTCTGAGCACTCTGCTCAGCTCCCTCGCGCGCCGCAGAGTGAGGCTGGGAGCCGGAAGATGATGTCATATTCTGGCTCCCAGCCTCACTCTGCGGCGCGCAAGGGAGCTGAGCAGTCAGCTCAGAGGAAGTGCTCCCTCGCCAGCCGCCCGCCCAGCTGCCAACCCATCAGCCCGACCGGCAGCCACTGGACCACCAGGGAGAAAGAGATCCCCCCGCACCCCAGCATTCCCAAAGGCAAGGAGGCTGGGGGCGGGGGGGATTAAAAAAAAAAGTGTTAATGTGAGTGTGAGTGTGTGTGTGTGTCTGACTGACTGTATCTGTCTGACTGTGTGTGTGTGTGTGTGTCTGTCTGACTGTGTGTATGTGTGTGTGTGTGTGTCTGACTGTGTGTGTTTGTGTCTGACTGTGTGTGTGTGTGTGTCTGACTGTGTGTGTGTTTGTGTCTGTGTGTGTGTGTGTCTGACTGTGTGTGTGTGTCTGACTGTGTGTGTGTGTTTGTCTGTGTGTGTGACTGTGTGTGTTTGTGTCTGACTGTGTGTGTGTTTGTGTGTGACTGTGTGTGACTGTGTGTGTGTTTGTCTGACTGTGTGTGTTTGTGTCTGACTGTGTGTGTCTGACTGTGTGTGTGTGTCTGACTGTGTGTGTGTATATTTAGAATGTGGGGTGGGTGAGGGGCGTCTGAGTTTTGTCCTGCCTAGGGCAGCACAAAACCAGGATACACCACTGGCTATACCTGTTGAGATTTATGTAGAGCAGGGTGCCTGTCAGGCATAGCTGCCTAAGCGTTAACAGACAATAGGCGACCATATGCAAGGAAGATATATTTTATAAATTTCTTTTATGCAGAAGACACAGATCAGGGGTGACACTGCAATTTAAATCAAAAGAGGCTGGCAACCCCAGTGCATTGTGCCTGTCTGGGGTGCTGCACCATTTGTTAAAACTAAATAGCCTGGTGGGTAATGTTCAAGATGTAGGAGTAGAAGGAGCAAAAGAGTAACCAGGAATCTTACTTAACACATGTTAGCTGGGACTTCTGCATGAGGATGAATAATAACTATCCCTAGAAATACAGTACAGAAATGTAAGAGACCTTAACTGAAAGGTTGGATTTACTAGAGTCCCGTGGTAGCCGTGTTGAGGCCCATTTAAAAAAAATAAAAAATAACAATAACCCTGATGATGGTTATTTGATGAAAGGGGGGAACTGAATCTTGGTTAACCCTTGCCAGTTCGGGGTACGTCATAGTCCCATGGTGTAGTCAGTGCTTCGAGAGAGCCTGCGGCTCAGACATGGCGATATGCCAGGTGCGAGTAAGGTGTTCGCTGGGGTGTAGTGCTGTGTACCGCAGCTGAAGTCTGCGTTGCGTGGATGTAGGAGCTCGTCGAGGTCACGTGGTGCGGCTTTTGCTGGGGTTTAGCTGCCTCTGTGTAGAGGGGTGAGCACGTGGATTGGTTGCCGGAGCACGAGGTGCAGATCGGGAGGGAATCGGGGAATTACTCTCTGGGGCATGCTTTTGTTGCCCTTGGAGCATGTACTCCAGCTTCCTCCAGAATGCTTCAAAGTGATTTTGCAGGTTTGTCACTATGTCAGGTGCATTGTTGTTGATTCCATTGCCACAAGCGTTATCCGCCATCATGTGTGGAGTTCCCTTCGCGCTCTCTGCTCTTGCAATGTCACTTTGCTCTTCTGCCTGCTTTGCGTTGTGTCTCTTAAGTGGACCGGGATGACCCCCACCGGTCCGAGGGGGGGGGACGGGGCTTACTCGTGTTGTGGACAGCGTCTAGGCAGCTCCAGGTCATGGGAGCGGCCGTTTCCCCCATCCGATGCATGCCAGGCTGCAGTGTGGGCCGCGATACCAGTGGGTCTCAGTCGGGTCGCAAAACACCCCACTGCACTCCTCCCGATATGGGGGGCCAGTGGTTGCTCAGATCCCTTGCTTGTCTCGCTGAAACCGGCTGTAATGTGCAGAGATTGCAAGATTTGTGCGGAAGCCCATGTGAAACACGTCCCTCTGCCATGATGGTTAGGCCCCGCCCCCCACACTTTTGTAAATATTTTATTATACCTTTTCATGTGACAACACTAAAGAAATGACACTCTGCTACAATGTAAAGTAGTAAGTGTACAGCCTGTATAACAGTGTAAATTTGCTGTCCCTCAAAATAACTCAACACACAGCCATTAATGTCTAAACCGTTGGCAACAACAGTGAGTCCAAATTAGACCCCCGCAGGCAATGTGAACGCTGCGAAAGAGCAATCACATGGCCGCAATAGGCGTCCATAGTGCTGCCTGCACTGACAGTCAGTCTCCATGCTGCTGTAAGATAAAATAAAAATGTTAATAAAAAAAATATTTTTGATTTGTATATCACATTGAAGAAGAAGAATCGTTATGATTTCCATGAAGCGACCTATTTTATTATTATATAGCTCCAGCAAATTCCGTGGCGCTGTACAATGGGGTGGACTAACAGACATGTAATTGTAACCAGACACATGGATGCACAGGAACAGAGGGGTTGAGGGTCCTGCTCAATGAGCTTACATGCCAGAGGAATGGAGTATAGTGACACAAAAGGCAGGGCCGCCATCAGGGGGTGACAACCGTAATGGTTGTCACGGGCCCGGGCCCCACGTGGAGCTGCGAAACTGCCACACGTGCATCTGCACCGGGACCCATCAGGTGGCCCAAGCATTTAGCGACCAGGCCCCTTTAAAAAAAAATTGCGGCTGCACCGCAAATGCTGCTGGGAGGAAGTGATGGCCGTCATTTCCTCCCAGCTTACTCCGCACGGGTGGAGAGCAGCGGGAGAGTGGAGGAGAGCGGAGGCCAGGAGAGGACACCAGAGGCAACCACTCCCATCATCCCCAGCCACCCTCCTGAAACTTAAAGGTAAGAGGAGGGTGGCTGATAAATGAAGTGTGTGTGTGTGTATATGTATGTCAGTATATATGTCTGTGTGTGTGTGTATGTCAGTATGTATGTCTGTGTGTATGTCAGTATGTATGTCTGTCTGTGTGTGTGTATGTCAGTATGTATATATATATCTGTGTGTGTGTATGTCAGTATATATATATATATGTCTGTGTGTGTGTATGTCAGCATGTATGTCTGTGTGTGTGTCAGTATGTATATATATGTCTGTGTGTGTGTGTATGTCAGTATGTGTGTATCTGTATCTGTGTATGTGTCTATATGTGTGTATGTCTGTTTCAGTATTTGTGTCTGTTAGTATGTGTGTATCTTTCTGTGTGTCTGTGTATTCCTGTGGGCGGGATTTGGAGGCGGGCACCCTGGGGCCCAGACCTTGAGCTGTGTTAGGGGCCCCCCAATTTCTGATGGCGGCCCTGACAAAAGGTAGAAGTAAGGGTAATAACCCAATTATGAGATTAAACACTTGACAGAAACATGAAAAAACGTTAAGTCTTGAATGACAATGTATACCCCAATCTAAAAGCTAAAACTGTAGCACATGGATTACAGAAACAGCTGGATACATAGGGACTAAACTCCAAATGTTATGATCTAATGTCTAAAGATATAATTTGTGTCCCATTCCACATTATAGCCTAGTGGGTTATCATGTGTATTATAGATTGTCTCATTTTCTATCCTAAAAGTCGAATGCACATAGTTTTTATTAATCAATATGTTTATTTGTCATAACCGTTATGGACAATTGATATGTAATGTTATAGTATCTTATTGTTTGATTCTCTTCTATCTCGCATGCAGCACCTCCGCAACCATCTCTTAAAGGACCACTATAGTGCCAGGAAAACATACTCGTTTTCCTGGCACTGTAGTGCCCTGAGGGTGACCCCACCCTCAGGGACCCCCTCCCGCCCGGCTCTGGAAAGGGGTTAAATCTTACCTTTTTCCAGTGCTGGGCGGAGAGCTCTCCTCCTCCGATCCTCCTCTTCTCCTCCCCGTCGGCTGAATGCGCACACGCGGCAAGAGCTGCGCGCGCATTCAGCCGGTCACATAGGAAAGCATTCATAATGCTTTCCTATGGACGCTGGCGTGCTCTCACTGTGAAAATGAGACAGCCACTAGAGGCTTTGGGGGAAGGCTTAACCCATTAATAAACATAGCAGTTTGTTTATTATGTTTATTAAAAAATGGGTTAACCCTAGCTGGACCTGGCACCCAGACCACTTCATTAAGCTGAAGTGGTCTGGGTGCCTAGAGTGGTCCTTTAACAATGAATTATATATCTAAAATAGTCAATTCTGGAGACGGTGGAACATAAACATATGCATTTTTTGTTATATTTTGTCTAAACAACAGCAGTTAATTACCCGCTGCTATTCAAGCCTGCACCTAAGTCAACATTCAAGGAGGGATTATCTTCTAAATGTTACATTATGAAAATAACGACTATTTTTCTGCAATATGCAATTAAATCCCAGGATACACAAAATTTGTAGTACGTTTTTGAATAAGTTTGCAATTCAGCAAGAGTGTTGTTTTGCCTCAACTGGAAAAGGGATTATTATCTAAATGTCTCTTCATGGAAATCATAACGATTATTTTTCTGCAATGTGATATACATTGGGGGGAAGGGGGTGGGGGGTGCGAAACACATCCACTCTTACCTTTTTGTGGGTGGCAGTGTAGGTGGTCTTCCTCACGTCTGGCAGCAGCAAGTATCACAACTATTTAATATCTCATTCTCTAAATGTTCCTATGTTTTGCAAGTGTGTTGTCCTTGCCTGGATATCTGTATCTCCATCTTGTGATTATCATATGCTGTTTGCATTACTCAGTAACAATGCTTTTATATTCCGCTTTTTGGAGTACTGCCATGACTATTTTCTGCCATACATTACTGCAATTTTGTATATCAATAAATGTGCACTTTTTCATTATTTCTGTGTATTTTTCTGTGGATCGTAAGAGTTTACTCCTGAGTGCGGACTACATTTTGTTTTGTGTTACTTCATACTAAATATAAAAATCGGAGGCGCTTTCCCTTTAAGAAAAATATAAAATGGTTATACCTTTAAATGATTATTAACACAATAATATTATTTCATAGAATCAAGATACAAGATATAAGATAAGAAATATACAGCAGATGATCTTATTTTTATCAAACATTTGTTTTATTTGAGGAATTTTATGTGGTTTTTAATACAAGGTATATCCTTTTAAATAATGCTGGAAAGCAACTTAGTCTAATAACAGGATAAAGATATGGAAATATATTTTTCATAAACACACATTTCACTTTAGACTCTCATGTGGTCTTTAGAGGAGGCATATCCCTTTAAATTTTATAGTTTAACCGAAGGGTACTAAGTTAATTCACATCTAATAATATGTAGGGACACTTATAGTTCTCATCATATTAGATATCTATGGGTACTTGTTTGACTCTAAGAATCTATGTGGTTTTTATAGGTATATCCCTTTAAATCATAAATAAGGGTGTTTAAGTTTATTTTAAACTGGATGTTTTTGTTAATACTATTTTGGTATTGTTAAATCAATTAGTTCCTTATATAACGAGGATATAATTTACATAAGTTATTTTACATTTATTTAGCACTTATTCCACTTTTTTATAAAAAGTATGTCACTTGAAATAAAGGTTCAAAACCAACATTTTCTAATTATAAGTTTTTAAGGTTTATTGAAATAACACTTAAAAGAATTCCCCTAGTATATTACCCATAGGGGTTATTTTGACGTTTCTTCTTATTTATTTTTTTTATGTAATTTTATTTTTTATGAAAGGAATTTCGATTACATGATATAAGATGAAGTTATTAAATATTCTGCAACAGTGTATAAAAAATGATTATGAATGTGCACATAATTTGTATACTGAATTTTAGATGTCCTTGATGGATAATCAATAGTATAAGATCCTCTGTAGATTGTATGCAGCTGGATTGCTATAGGACTTTTACTATTATAACAGTATTTAATGGAGGTCGGCACTCGGCACAAATAGACTTTGAGAAGGCCCACCCACTGCGAAATGCGTAAGTCACATGGTACCGACATTATGTACCTGGCGTTCAGGGAAGAGAAGGATCAAGCGAGACCATTGGTGGAAGGTGAACTCCACAGCGATCTCAGCATATACCCTAAGAACTGTAAGCCAGCTATACAGATTTAAACTGTTTTCAATTATTT
The DNA here is from genome assembly GCA_933207985.1 of Pelobates cultripes. NCBI lineage: Eukaryota > Metazoa > Chordata > Amphibia > Anura > Pelobatidae > Pelobates > Pelobates cultripes. The sequence goes on from OW240913.1 coordinate 257,936,653, forward strand.
TTTTACTATCTTTCTGGAAACCCAATACAGTGTGAATACATTGGAAACTGGAGAGTCATTCTCTATCCATATTGTGCAGTATACTGTGGGGCTAGTTAAAGTCCCTGCACCAGATACCAACTGGGACTTGACACAGGTGCAGTGCAAGGTGAGATCTCAACATAGGGTGTTTATGGTGGAGGTTTCTCATCTGATATATTACACGATCTTAAGTTTTTATCCCCCCAGATTTCATACCCTCAGGAGTGTTGGAGGAGTCCGGAAGGGGTGACTACATATTTGGTGAGGACTATACGATTATTAAATAAAAAATAAATTATCATAAGAGCTTCAGGACAATACTTATATATACATTTTTTATGCTGCAAAGTATTATTCCAAAGAAGTTCTGTCAATTTAAATTTTCCCAATTTTGTGCGTTTACTCATTGGTTTAATACTTTATACTAAGTGTATTTTTATATTAATATACACATACCTGTATATTAATATAAAAATACACTTATAATTAAAATATATATATATATATATTGTGTGTGTGTGTATGTGTATATGTATATGTATATCTTTCTCTCAAAATACACTTAGAATGAAATTATATATATGTATTTTAAAAAATTATATGAAATATATAATATGTGTGTGTATATATATCTGTCAGTGGCGCACCTACCAGGGTCGCAGCTGCGATCGAGCCATTCACTGCAGGGAGCCCGGCCGCAGCCACAACCCCTGCCACTACCGATGGCCTAGATGCCGTCCCCTCTGTATTCCCCCTGTCAGAGGGGGGCCCAAGAGGTGGTCCACTGACCACATAATGGGCCCCCCAGCGGGCGGTAGAGTTCCTGTCAGACGTGGCGAGGGAGCTGTGTTCTCTCTGCTCTGCACCATCGTTCCATCTGCCGGGAGCCAGAATATGATGTCATCAGTAGACAACCCACGAGGGAGCAGGGCATAGAGAACACAGCTCCCTTGCCACGTCTGCAGGAACTCTGACGCCCGCCGCACTGAAGCCCCACTGGACCCCCGGGACAGAGCCACGCCAGCTCTCCAGGTAGGGAGGCTGTGCGGGCATTTAATATTAATAATTTGTGTGTGTCTGTAAGTGTGTGTGTCTGAATGTGTGTGTATCTGTAAATGTATGTGTTTGTCTGAGTGTGTGTGTATGTGTTTGTCTGTGAGTGTGTGTATGTGTTTGTCTGTGAGTGTGTGTATGTGTGGTTTTACAGTGTTTTTTAAAGTTACAGGGTCAAATATAAGACTTGAGTTTTAGTTTTTTCACATTTAAATTTGCCAGATTGGTTATGTTGCCTTTGAGAGCGTATGGTAGCCCAGAAATGAGAATTACCCCCATAATGGCATACCATTTGCAATAGTAGACAACCCAGGGTATTGCAAAGGGGGTATGTTCAATATTGTTTAGTAGCCATTTAGTCACAAACAGTAGCCAAAGTTAGCTTTCATAATCATTTTTTTTTTGCATTTTTAACACACAAACAAATATAAATGCTAACTTTGGCCAGTGTTTGTGACTAAGTGGCTACTAAAAAAGACTGGATATAACCTATATTGAATACCATGGGTTGTCTACTTTAAAAAAATATGTACATGTGAGTTGTGATTCAGATATTTATGACAGATAAGTGTTACAATGTCACTATTGATACATTTTAAAAACATATATATTGGATCAGCAATGTCCTACTTATAGCCCTATAACTTGCAAAAAAAGCTAAGACTATGTTAACATTGGGTATTTCTAAACTCAGGACAAAATTTAGAAACTATAATATGTGTGGGTACCGTCAGGGCCGGTGCAAGGATTTCTGGCACCCTAGGCAAAGATCAATTTTGCCACCCCTTCATGTCACATACTCACTGACAGACACACACATGCTGACACACATACGCTCACTGACACACACACACACACAGAAAGTCACTGACAGGCATACATACACACACACTCACTGATAGAAATACACACGCACTCACTGACATACACTTACTCAATGACAGACATACACACAGACATATACTCACTCACTGACAGACACACACACGACAGATACACACACACACACACAGACACCTACTGACAGTCATACACTTACTGAGAGACGTACACTCACTCAATGACAGACACACACACACACTGACAGACATATACTCACTCACTGACAGACACACACACACACACACACACAGACACTTACTGAAAGACAGACACACATAGAAACAAACACACTCACTGACAGACACTCACTCACTGACAGACACTCACTCACTCACTGACAGACACTCACTCACTGACACACACTCACTGACTGACATATATACACAGACACTGACAGACATACACGTATACACAGACACACACACACAGGCAGACACTCACTCACTGACAAACACTCAAACTCTCACCTCCCTGGGGTCCAGCGTGGGGCAGCTCCTCAGTCCTCCTGGCGCCATTTAGTATGCCAGGGCAGGAATGACATCATATTCCGGCTACCGGCATCACAGAGGGAGGAGTGAGAGGGAGGAGTGAGAGGCTGCAAGAAGAGCCTCCCTCGCCACCTGCCTTCTCCTTCGGTCACCGGCATTTGATGGCAAAGCAGCCACCTGTCATCAAGTTACTCCTAACGCAAGAGTGTTATAGTAAGTAGTTAGATATCTAAGGCTGAGATCATCAATTTTGGGCAAACTTTCAATGAAGCATTTTACAGAGGTAAATGCAAATTCCTAGCAAATGTAACTAAAGTTTTCAGTTATGTAACTATTTGACTAGTGTTCTTTGCTGTTTGGCGAAATCTGCACAGTAATTATTGAAAATTTTAATTACCCGGGCATAAATTGGGATAGAGGTCGTAGTAGTTCAGCAAGGGGAATCGGGTTTTTGAACAACTGGTCTCAACTGGAGCTAAAACATACCATTTTAAAAAGGCCAATTTCAATATGATAAGGGCAGTTTTACAACATAATTGTAAGATATTGATATGCAAAACGTCAATATTGTATATAACTTTCTGTGTATGTGACTGGTTTCACAAGTTGGGGTCATTTACTTGATAACAGTGTGATAAGGATCAAAGCGTTCAGTTGCATTTTACACCACCCAGCTAAAACAAAAGCTTACATCCCTCCAGCAGTTCTCCTGCCAACCAGTTTTAACATCTACGTGTACCCATGGAAGTGTGTGTTTTCCCAAGCCATCCTGTCCAATCTACCAAGAAACCTAACCAACTGGTCACTTCTTTCACAATGTTACAGTATGGCTGGGGGGAAGAGATCAAAGGGAAAGACTTGTGTAAAGACAGAACTCTCTGGAGAAAAAGGGCGGGATAAACCACTTTTGGGAGGGAAAAGGGATTCTGGGAGTTGTAGTTTATAACAGCAAAAATGAGTCTTTAAAAGGACAACAGCAAAGGAGGCTCTCTCTCTCTTTGTCTCTTTTGGAGAGGACAGCACAGGAGGCTGTCCCAGATTACTTCCAAGATCAAGGTGCAAGGTGCAATATTTAAGTATTGCCTTTTTTATGCATCTTTTGATTATGTACTGAATGTAATGTGTATATCCTTTTAAAATCTAACAGTATCCTTAAATTAATATTGACAATACATTTTATTATACACGTGTGTTTGTGTCTTATTAGTTAGTATCACACATTCCCTAAAATAATATCCTTGTAAGAGGGTCATAATTTCTTACATAAACAAAAAAAAAAAAATTAACCCCTTAAGGACACATGACATGTGTGACATGCCATGATTCCCTTTTATTCCAGAAGTTTGGTCCTTAAGGGGTTAAAGAAGCTAAATGTAACATCTTCTAACTAATATTAGAACGGTAAATATTTCAGTATATACCATTGGGTAGTAAATATAAGAGAAACAAACAAAGTAAAAATAAGTAGAGATTAAAAATGAAAAATGGGCATTTAAAACCTTTAATTCAAACCAACCAGAAGCATCCTACATAAGATACTAGGAAGCCAATAATGCATGCAAAAAGGAGGTTAGAGTGGCTAAACTAGGAAATGAGACAGACATAACCAAACCCAAAACAGTTCTTTAATACAGAATATAAATAAATACAATTTAAAAATAAAAGTGCATCTACACTGAAATCAGAGATGGGTATATTGGTTAATGAAGGCCAGGAAAAGGCAGACATTTTAATAACTATTTTTCCTCCGTATATATATTAAGAAGGATCCTACGGCAAGAGATATACAAACAATTGTTGCAAAGAACGTGCAGAAAAATTGTGATTGGATGACTCGAGACAAGTTGCTACGGCAGCTAAAGATGGTTAATGTAAACAAAGCTCCGAGGCTTGACAGTATTCACAAACAAGTATTTAAGGAGCTAAGTGTGGAAATAAGTGAACCTCAAGAGTCTTTTCTTTCAGGAATTGTACCGGAGGATTGGAGGAAGGCAGATGTGGTTCCTATATTCAAAAAGGGTTCAAAATCCTTGCCTGGAAATTATAGACCTATGAGCTTAACTGCTGTGGCTGGGAACATTTTGAAGGGTTATTAAGGGATAATATTTAGGAATTCATTGGGAAAAACATTGTTATAAGCAATAATCAGCATGGTTTTATGAAACATAGGTCATGTCAAACTAACTTTATTGCATTCTGCGAAGAAGTAAGTAGAAGTATAGATCAAGGTGTTACAGTGAATGTGATCTACTTGGATTTTGCCAAGGTGTTTGATACAGTCCCACACAATAGGTTAGTGTTTAAACTAAAATAAATTGGTCTAAATGAAAATTCTTGTTCTTGGGTAGAAAATTGCATTCAAGATAGAGTACAAAGAGCTGTCACTAAAGCGGCACTGTAATGGCCACATCCATCTGTTTTTTTTTTTGTTTTTTTTTAAACACTCCCACCCCTGACTCTACTACATCTAATTGCCCCCCCAGACACCCTCAAATTCCCCCATATTACCAATTTTGTATCTTCATGCCCAGACCTAGGTTCTGGGCGCTGCCATCTTTGTCTTGGCAGATGAAGGCCCTATGGGACACATCATCTGTCCACACTAAATAGGGACCTAAAATTCCCACACATGCCCAGTTAAACACTTGGGCATTCGCTATTGTCCAAAATTCGGACGGGAATTTCGTCTATTTATTAATTCGTCAGAAAGACGAATGAATGAATAGAAATTTCAGACAAACAAACGCCAAATGTTGGTGTTTGTTTGTTCGTTCTGTTTATTACAAGGAGGGAGCTACCAACTCGCAACTCCCTCCTTGTTATATGTAAAAATAGAAGCGGTAGAGAGCTGTGCCCTCCACCACTCCCTAAGCCCCCCATATTAGCATAAGGGAGATTGAAATATCCTGAATGCCCTTACTCGCTATGCTGCGTTATGCTATGTCCCCCCCCAAAGCCCTCACCGGTGGCCTGCGAGTAGGGACTATTCAAATAAACGGGGGACATAGGGTCCCCCTTGGCCCCCACCCATGAGCGGTGTGTGGGGGCCCTAAATGACAATGGGGGGAGGACAATAGGTTAACAAAGGCCAAATTAAAATCCATAAAGCCAGTCAAACGTATAAAATAAAAAAAATCCCAACGCAAAAAAACCCCATTAATCCATCTTCACCCCGTGAAGCCTCCGCACAGACTGAGCTCCGCAGAGCAGGGAAAGGCTTCTAAAGCCTTCCCACGCCCTGCAATTTAACCAGTCAGGTAAAGGTCACTATTTGCCTATCAGAGCACTCTTATTTAAGCCAACCAATCACAGCGCTCTGAGTCAAATTGCTGGTGTGGGAAGGCTTTATTAGATGGGATTTATGGATTTTAATTTGGCTTTTTTGGGGACTGAAAAAATAAGGTTTTAGAAAAAAGAAGACTTCAAATGGTAAGTATTTTGTTTTATTTTTTTCCCTGTCACTATTTTTAGGGTGAGGTCTGTAGGTAGGGCTTTATTTTATTTTTTTGGGGTGGGGGAGGTGACTAGGGGCTTGGGGACCCCTGGTCACCTGGGGGAGTATTTCCTCATTTAGCCCCCACCCGTTGCCCATGGGTGGGGGCTGGGAGGTGGGACAATAAGTCTTTCCCCCCACATTGTCTTTTAGGGCCACCACCCGCCGCTCATTGGCAGGGGCCGGGGGAAGAAGGGGACATGCCGCGCATGCGCATTAGAGCTTTCAATAGGAAAGCATTGAAAAATACTTTCAATGCTTTCCTATGGGGAATCGAGCGACGCTGGAGGTCCTCACATTATGACGTTTCATCTTTGTATACGTCGATTGATCATGAGAAAGGTATTGAGGCTATTAAAGAAATTTTGGGAAAGGACATAAATATGCATGAAGCACAAGCCACTTTAATTTTAGACATCATTCGTTTTATCCTTTTTCACAATTTCTTTTGGTTTGAAGGTACATATTACCTCCAAACTTGTGGAACCGCAATGGGCACCAGGTTCGCACCTAGTTATGCAAATATTTTTGTGGCGGATTGGGAAGCAAAGAAAATTTGGAATAATAATCCATATGGTGCGAACCTGGTGCTCTGGAGAAGATATATTGATGACGTCCTTATTATTTGGGAAGGGGATAGGTCTCTTTTAGAAGAATTTTTATTATACATTAATAATAACACTTATGGATTGCGTTTTACGGCTGAAATTCAGACGGAGAGTATCAATTTTTTAGACCTTTCTTTCTTTGTATCATCAGGAGTAGTTTGTAATAAAACTTTTTTTAAGCCAACGGATGGGAACAGCTTCATAGAATATTCCAGCTGTCACCACCCGAATTGGCTGAACAATATACCGAAGGGACAACAAACGAGACTCCTTAGAAATTGCACTAACAAAAGTGATTTTAAAGAACAAGTTAAAATGCTAAATAAAAAATTTGAAAAAAGACATTATCCATCTCAACTTTTGATTAATTCAGAAAAACAGATAGAAAACAAAGATAGAAATAAACTTTTAAAAAATAAAAAGGTATATAAGAAAAACAAGAAAGATTATAGTATCTCCTTTTTAACTAGATACAATAATAAAGCACATCTTATAGAGAAAACTATTAAGAAATTTTGGCCCATTTTAAAACAAGATCAATTTTTAAAGAATATTTTACCAAATAAACCTCAGATTATTTATAAAAAGACCCAGAATTTTAAATCTATTTTAGCTCCAAGTGCTTTACCCCGTATCAAACCCATTAAAGAAGAAGCCACTTTGGGTAATTTCCTTAAAGAAAAACCAAAAGGTTTTTTTAAATGTGGGCAGTGCAGTACATGTAGATTCCAGAAACAGAAAACAACAGAATTTACCTGCACTGCCACTAAAGAAGTTTTTAAAATAAATTTTTTTATAAATTGTCAAACAAAAAATGTAATTTATTTACTTGAATGCAAATGTGGCATACAATATGTAGGTCGCACAATAAGAAAACTCCATGTTAGAATCTTGGAACACTTTAATGGGATAAAAAGAGGAAACACAAAACATAGTGTTCCCAAACATTGTATAAATTGCACCCATTTTAGTTTCCAAGATTTTAGATGTATAGGGATAGATACGATAATCCCACATTGGAGAGGGGGTGATACGGAAAAAGCGCTAGCCATGAAAGAAACAGAGTGGATTCATAGACTTAAAACTACTTTTCCAAGAGGTCTAAATGTTGATCTGGATTTATTGGTGTTTATGGATTGAATTTTATAATTTAGGGCTTTTAGAAGTCCCTTTTTTATTAATTGATTGTTTTATTATATTATATATTTTTTCCCTGTTTCCATGGAATTGGTATTAACTTGAACCATTTTCTATTAATTTTAATTAATTTTTTATTAAAAAATTTTTTTATTAATAATTTATTAATTTTTGAATGAACTAATTTTTTAACGAACTAATTTCTCATCGATTTATTAATTATTTTAATAGAATTTAATGATGTATTCGCCAGGTCCCTCATCTGAATAAAATGACTATCAGTTATTTATACAGTTTGTTATATACAAATATCAGTTTTTTATATAGTTTGTAATAAAATATTGTAATATTGTATAATATGTAACATTATGTCTCTATTATATTTTTTCTATAGTATGCTCAATCTCTCTTTTCTATAGTATGTTTAATTTTCTATTTCTAATAGTAGAATCTTAAAATATGATGTACTTAAAATGTTTTTTATCCTTATTATAAGGTTTGGTTTTATTAAGAAAGATAGTTTGCCAGTACTCTATATATAGACATTAGATGAATCACGTATGATGTACAAGTTTGAAGTGCCCACACATCACTCCGTAAGACCAAGTGGTCTTGTACGGAAATGTGTCTGCCGGCATATAGTATCAATAAAGTTGTTCTGCGTTTCAAGCTGGATGTGCGAACATGCGCGGTAAAGTTTTACCGTAATGCGCATGCGCGCAATACTGAAAGCCGCGCGGACTTGATTATTTAAAAAGCCGGAAGAAGAACAGACACACAGCTCTTGAAAAAGTCGATCGGACGAAAGGCGTTGAACGGTCAAAAGCCTGCCAGTGTCCCCAGTATTTTTGGATCTTATCCAGCCTCGAGTGAATCATCACTGGGAGTTATTGGAACTTTGAAAACTGGGATCCTACCACAAGAGGGGACTTTAGCCCAGGAAAGGGCTGACAAGCTTTTCTAGCACAATCAAGACATATGTTCTTGTTGTGCAACTACTTTTGTGAGTGTATTTGTTTTTATTATCTTGTTTTACTTGCTATTAAATACTTCACTATATATATTTTTGTTTTTATCTCCTTATATGAATACCCATGAATGTCATATGGTAAATATATTCACATGTTTGTGATTGTGGCGCCCCCGGTGGTATATGTTTTTTAACTATACGTATTTGTTTGTATTTTATTGGGACTGGGAGTGATCCCTATTTCGGGGTGACTAGCCTGCACTGTATCTTGCACTTTTCCCCACTTACTGCCCCTCTTTTAGATCTACATTTTTGGCATCACTAGAACAGATGATGCAAGGTAATACCTAAGACCAGGAAAATAGTAAAGTTTATCTTTACCTAGTGGATTGATTAATTTGTACATATATTGACAGATATTTGATTCATTCAGCGCAGCTAAAGGGGATTTGGGCAAAAGTCTAAACTAAAACTAAGATAAGAAATTAACCAAATGTTACCACTATTAATTGATGGACTGACATTGTAGATCAATTTCTTACATGAAAAATATTCAAATCAATTAATTAAAACATATTTTCCAATTAAACTAAAATATAAACATTGGTGATTATCTTTGTCTACATTATGTTACATTATACAAAAAAAAATCATTTTTTAAAACAAAAAGACAAACAATATAGGTCATTTTCCTAGCCTGCTGTTCAAAGTTATTCTTCTGCCTCTAGGCAACAGATTAAATGTAATCTGCTGTATTTAAGGATAGAAATCCCGATATAGCATCGCAGGCAGTGCCAGCTTACTTGTGTTGGCAAGAGAATGGATGTTATAAGTTGATCCTCGGTTGATTGTATGGTAATTTTCCAAAAGCTGTCATGCGTGTAGACAGTAGCAATAGCCAGGATGTCTGCTGTCACAGGTGGGAAAAGTTGAATTGATGAATAGTACATGCTGGGCAGAAGCAGTTTATTAATAGTATGGAGTCATTGTTACACATTAACCTGAACAGTTCCTGGTGGGAGCACTTTAATTGACTCCATTAAAATGATCAACAGTGTGAAATGTATGAGTTATTCACTAAGCTGTTCACTACGTTCAATTGAGAATAACATTTTATAATTTAAACTATAATAGTATAGCTGGACTTGTAGCTTTAATATTCCAAATTGGCAATTTTTATCATTAATTAGCCACTTTATCAATACAATATATATATGAAAATCTCATATGTGCATTCATAACTTGAAGTAATTGCTTTATCAGTCTCTTACATCATTGTGGAGGAATTTTGACCCACTCTTTACAATGTTGCCTCAGTTCATTAAAGGACCACTATAGTGCCAGGAAAACATACTCGTTTTCCTGGCACTATAGTGCCCTGAGGGTGCCCCCACCCTCAGGGTCCCCCTCCCGCCCGGCTCTGGAAAGGGGAAAAGGGTTAAAACTTACCTTTTTCCAGCGCCGGGGAGCTCTCCTCCTCCGACCTCCTCTTCTCCTCCCCTGCCGGCTGGCTGCGCCAAGATTCAGTCGGTCACATAGGAAAGCATTCAATGCTTTCCTATGGATATGCGTTTCTCACTGTGATTTTCACAGTGAGAAGCACGCAAGCGCCTCTAGTGGCTGTCAATGAGACAGCCACTAGAGGGTAGAAGGCTTAACCCATTGATAAACATAGCAGTTTCTCTGAAACTGCTATGTTTATGAAAAAATGGGTTAACCCTAGCTGGACCTGGCACCCAGACCACTTCATTAAGCTGAAGTGGTCTGGGTGCCTAGAGTGGTCCTTTAAGGTTTGCTGTCATTTGTTTATGCACAGCTCTCTTAAGGTCCCACCACAGCATTTTAATCGGGTTGAGGTCTGGACTTTGATCGAGCCATTGCAATACTTTGATTCTTTTCTTTTTCAGCCATTCTGTTGTAGATTTGCTGGTGTGCTTGGATCATTGTCCTGTTGCATGACCCAATTTCGACCAAGCTTCAGCTGTCGGACAGATGGCCTCAGATTTGACGCTACAATGCTTTGCTACACAGAGGAGTTCATAATTGGCTCAATGACTGTAAGGATCCCAGGTCCTGTGGCCAGTGGAATAATATATAGGGGTGCACATAAGATAACTCAGTCAAAACGGGGGGGAGGGGGGACATACTTATAACTTCCATTACTAAATTATACAACTAAAAAAATTAAATATATATAAATGTACACACAAACAGATTCAGAAAAGTGCCATACCTATAGTTTACAAATCAGAGTAAAACAGGACTAAGGGAGTTATTGAAAGAGCACTGGTGTTTGCTTTAGTTGCAAACAACGGAGGAAATATCTGCTGTTCTAACAGCGAAAATATCTCGGCATTTCACAAAGAGGAATTAGAACGATGGCAGGAGAAACTTCATCAGTGAAACTTCTTCCGCTGTTTGTATTTTCTTTTAATGAAATGACAAAGTTTGTAGCCGTTGCACCTGTACAGCCAAATTGTATCAAATTCAATTAATATGTACTATAACAACCAGGATTTGTCCTGCACTAAATACAGGTTTCTGCATCTACATTCATTCACACACGCAGTGGTGTATCCTGGTTTTGTGCTGCCCTAGGCAGGACAAAACTCAGGCCCCCTCACCTCCCGCGCCAACCCCACCCAACCCTTCCCCCCCGCCCCACCTTCTAAATACACACACACACAAACAGTCAGACACACACACACACACACAGTCAGACACACACACAGTCAGACACACACACACAGTCAGACACAAACACACAGTCAGACACAAACACACACAGTCAGTCAGACACACACACACACACATTCAGTCAGTCAGACACACACAATCACTCACATTAACACTTTTTTTTTTATTTAACCCCCCCTTACCTTTGGGAATGCTGGGGGGAGAGATTCTCTTTCTCCCTGGGGGTCCAGTGGCTAATGGGCTGGGCGGGCAGCTGGCGAGGGAGCACTTCCTCTGAGCGCTCTGCTCTGCTCCCTCGCGCGCCGCCTAGTGAGGCGCGCGAGGGAGCTGAGCAGACCGCTCAGAGGAAGTGCTCCCTCACCTGCCCAGCGCCCAGCGTGTCAGTTAGCCGCATTTGGGGGCGGCGTTTTTTGCCGCCCCCTGAAAAATGCTACCCAAGGCAAATGCCTTCTTAGCCTCGTGGCTAATACGTCCCTGCACACACGGCCTAATACAAAATACAGATTAGGGAACAGTGCACATACACACACAAATAAAATCACCATATTGTGTTACGCCCACCATTAGGTCACAGTATCCAAATATCGATGGGTCCTACACTAATTCTAACATGGGAGATTAAAATGCTTATTGTTTAAACCACTTTCAGAGACTCTCCTCAATTTATGCTATCCTGTGGTCTCCAAAAGGGCAACTGTAACGAACCTCCTGTATCCTGAGTGATACCTTCGATCAAAGTCTTCCGAAATCCTGCAAGGTCATGTGATTATCTAGCTCTAACCGTCGCATACGCAAACATCAGTCGAGACTTGATGAAGGGTACAAAGGAATCTTTTATTATGGCCAAGTGGCCTGCTTATATACACAGACACCCAGCATTAAACGAATGGTTCCCATGGGTCGTAGGGAGCGAATGTTCCCCTTGTTCGGGAGGCTCTTTTCACCGATCACCCTCTCCTGGCTTGTTGGGAAAGGAAGGAGGTGGCACAAAGTTACTGAGTTTCGCGGGTTAAAGTATCTGTCCTTGAGTTCCAGGCACTCGACGACTTTGAGCCGCTGCCTGAGTTTGGGAGACAAATGGCCTAGAGAGAGCACTTGAGTTTGGGGTTTGTTTAAAGACAAACCAAGGAGGGGTGGTTGGTGTTCGGTAGATAAAAGTACCAAACCAAGGGGAACAACTTGGGCTCGGGAAAAATAAAGATAGTTTCAGGGCAGTTTATCACAGCAACTATAGTGGATGGGTGGGGTGCTAAGCCTAATACATACACACAAACTACGTAATAGTTACATACACACTGCCTGCATACACAGACAAACAAACTGACTAATACATGCACCAGGTCTCACACACTGCTAAATAAATACATACACATGCACTGCCAAGTGCACCCCCAAGCACACTGTTAAATGCACACTGCTAAATACATACACATGCACACTGCTAAATACATATGCACACGCACTGCTAAATACACACACGCACTGCTAAATACACACACACACACTGCTAAATACACACACACTACTAAATACACACACACTGTTAAATAGATACACACACAAACACACTCAGCACGCAGCCCTCGCTTATTCCTCACATACAGGGGAGCATTGAAAGCAGGCCATTGCAATCAGAGTGATACCTGCTCTCAGGAGTCAGAGTTCCTGCTGCCATGCTTCCATTCTATCTGCTACTTCTCCTGTCGCACAGGGCAGGGGGTAGCAGCAAGTGGATGCTGCACCCTTGCACTGCCCTAATCTCCTGAAGGCTCACTGTTCAGTCCTGGCATGTGCCTCTATGGCAGATCAGCAGTGCAACCGTGGAGGCAGTGCCTACTCTTTAAGATCGCCCTCAGACCACAGCCTTGTGGTTGGAAGAAAGTATTATAGGGTGAGGGAAGTTGAGTGTGACAGGATTAGGTGAGATTAATGTGATAGGGTGAGTGTGGCAGAGTCAGTGGCGTACATACCAGGGTCGCAGGGGTCGTGGCTGCGACCGGGCCCGGCCCACCAGGGGGCCCGGCCGCCCCTGCGACCCGGTATGTAGCCACAGGGCCAGCCTCTTCTCCTGGGGGGCCCAGGAACCGGCCACCCCAGGGCCCCCCGAGGCTGGCCCTGCTGACCCCGGCGGGCAGGTGGCTGTCGGGCAGGCGGGCGCGCGAGGGAACACTCAGTGCTTCCTCTTCAGCTCCCTCGCGCACCGCACTGATACCGGAGCGGGAAGATGACGTCATCTTCCGGCGCCGACATCCCTACGCGGCGCGCGAGGGAGCTGAAGAGGAAGCACTGAATGCAGTGGTGTATTTTGGTTTTGTGCTGCCCTAGGCAGGACAAAACTCAGGCGCCCCCCCACCCCCCGCGCCACCCCAACCCAACCCTTCCCCCCGCCCCACCTTCTAAATACACACACACACAGTCAGACACATACACACACCACACACACAGTCAGACACATACACACACCACACACACACAGTCAGACACATACACAGACACAAACACACACACACACACACACACACATACACAGTCAGAGACACACACACACTCACAAACACAGTCAGACAAAAACACACACACAGTCAGACACAAACACACACACACACACAGTCAGACACACACACACAGACACAAACACACACACACACATACACAGTCAGACACACACACACACAGTCACACACACACACATACAGTCACACACACACTCACAAACACAGTCAGACACAAACACACACACACACAGTCAGACACAAACACAGTCAGACACAAACACACACACACACACAGACACAAACACACACACAGTCAGACACATACACAGACACAAACACAGTCAGACACAAACACACACACAGTCACACACACATACACATTCAGACACAAACACACACACACAGACACAGACACATACACACACACAAACATTGTCAGACACAAACACACACACAGTCAGACACAAACACACATTAACTTTTTTTTTAATTAAATCCCCCCCCAACCTCCTTACCTTTGGGAGTGCTGGGGGGGGGGTCTCTCTCTCTGGTGGTCCAGTGGCTGCAGAGCGGGCGGGCGGCGCTGGCAGGCGGGCGGCTGGCGAGGGAGCACTTCCTATGAGCTCTCTGCTCAGCTCCCTCGCGCGCCGCAGAGTGAGGCTGGGAGCCGGAAGATGACGTCATCTTCCGGCTCCCAGCCTCACTCTGCGGCGCACGAGGGAGCTTAGCAGAGAGCTCATAGGAAGTGCTCCCTCGCCAGCCGCCCGCCTGCCAGCGCCGCCTGCCCGCTCGGGATGTCAGTTAGCCACAAGGCTAACTAGGCTTTTGCCCTGGGCATTTGGGGGGCGGCGTTTTTTGCTGCCCCCTGAAAAATGCCGCCCAAGGCAAATGCCTTGTTTGCCTCGCGGTTAATACGCCCCTGACTGAATGTTCCCTCGCGCACCCGCCTGCCTGACCGACCGGCCACCCGCCCAGGAGCCCAGCAGCACCACTGGACCCCAGGGAATCCCCCCAGCACTCCAAAAGGTAAGGAGGCTGGGGATTATTCTAAAAAACGTGTGAGGTATTGTGTGTATTTAGAAACAGTGTGAGTGTTAGAAGTGAGAATGTTAGTGTGTGTGTGTCTGCTAGTAGTGTTAGTGTGTGATGTGATATGAGAATGTTAGATGTGTGTGTGTCTACTAGTGAAGTGTTAGGTATTGTATGAGAATGTTAGTAATGATGATAGAAGTGAGTGTGAGTAATGTGTGTCTACTAGTGAAGTGTTAGTGTGTATAGTGTTGATAATGTGTGAGAATGTTAGTATATTAATGAGTGTTAGTGTTAAAAGTGAGGAATATTGAAGTATTATTCAATACTGCTAATGAGTGTTGGGTGTGTGTGAGTGTTAGAGTGAGTGTGAGTGTGTGTGTGTGTCTGCTAGTGAGTGTCAGTGAGTGTTACTGTGTGTGTCTTACTGAGTGTGTGTGTTAGTGAGTCTGTTTGATGTCTGTTAGTGAGTTTGTGTTTGTCAATGAGAGTGTATGTTTTGTAAGTGAGTGTGTATGTATGTCTGTCGCTGACTGTGTCTCTGTCAGTAAATGTGTGTGTCTGTTATCTAGTGTGTATGCATCTGTAAGTGTGTGTGTGTGTCTTCAGCACTTACCTTTCTCCAGCGCCGGACTCCCTTGGCGCTGGGGATCTCTCAGCTCTGAATGCGACCGCGCACACATTCAAACCGCCCATAGGAAAGCATTACTCAATGCTTTCCTATGGACGTTCAGTGTGTTCCTCTAGTGGCTGTCAGTGAGACAGCCACTAGAGGCTGGATTAACCCTCAGTGAAACATAGCAGTTTCTCTGAAACTGCTATGTTTTCAGCTGCAGGGTTAAAACTAGAGGGACCTGGCACCCAGACCACTTCACTGAGCTGATGTGATCTGGGTGTCTGTAGTGGTCCTTTAAGTGTGTGTGCATCTGCATGCACTGGCGTACATACCGCGGTCGCAGGGGTCGCAGCCCTGTAACCCCTGCGACCAGGTGTCCACCGCCATGTGTTGCGGCCCGGCCCGCGCGTGAGGGGGGGGCCCCACAGATCAATTTTCGCACCGGGGCCCCATGGGTCATGTGTACGCCTCTGGGCAGAGTGACTCATGTAAGTTTGGTATGGTTGGAAGGAGTGAGAGTGACAGGATTAGGAGGGGTTAATGTGAGTGTAGCTGGCTGTATGTGTATGTGTGACAACGTGTGTAGGAGGATGACTGTGTCTGTGGGGGGTGTAACATTGAGTGTGTAGGGGGCTGACAATATGTGAGTGATACTGTGTGGAATGACAGGTGGTACAGTGTGTATGTGTGTGTGTGTGTAAGATGACAGTGTATGTTTGACAGCGCTGACAGTGTGAGGGAGTTGACAGCGCTTATCTGTGTGTGTGTGTGTGTGTGTGTTTGTGTGTGTGTGTGTGGGGGGTGATATTGTGTTGAATGACAAGTGGGAGGGGTTGACAGTACAGTGTTTGGGGAGGCTGTTTTAGTGAGCTGCCTCCCCACACTAAAATACCTTTAAAAAAAAAAAAGAAATCCATTCCCTGGTTGTTTGTTGGCCATGAAATCTGGTCTGCAGCTCGGCCAGTGTTCTAGAGCTGCAGACCATGTGTCTCGTGATCTCAGCCAGTGTCAGAGCATTGCCATGGTAACCCATAATCGTGAGGCGGATGGAGCATAGGGGATCCCTCAACTTGCGGCACACAGTGCAAGCTGATGAACCCCTCCAGGTGTCAGTACTGCATTTGAATTGGGGGGCACAAGGTGGGGCTATGGCCCCCTCTGACCTCCCCCCAGCGACACAAGCCTAAATCCTCAATCCTCCACCACCGTGGTTGGCAGTTGGTATGAAGGGTTTGTGCTGATATGCTGTGTTGGTTTTTGCCAAACTGAGCATTATGGCCAAACATGTCCACTTTGTAACTTCCAAAATATAAAATGGAGAAATAAAGTAAACAGAGTGCAGGTCAGGAGTCCGGATACAAGGCAAGGGCTCATGAGCTGCACTACTGTAACCACCTAATAGGGAGCTCCAATGAGGGGGTAACCCTCCAAAATATGTAGGTAATAGGAGTAGGTGATGTGTAGAGTCCCACAAGGGGAAACCAACATCAGGAGAGCTCCACTGTATAAGAAATGAGGAAGGGAGGTCCTACCTTTAATCAATATAAGGATAAAAAGGGATATGCAAATAAAAAGTATAACTTTGAAAAAAAAGGGAGATCTACTAAACGGTGCCAAGGGGATCAATTGTCTGGAGTACTAGCTAGCATCTAAGTTCCAGTTTCCCTAGTGTCCGACTGACAGGAAGGTAGTGTAAATGAGTGTAGCCGATTTCAGTTCCATGAATTTGGCTACACACCGCTGACCAGAGCCAGATTAAGAGTCCAGTGGGCCTGGTGCTGACAATTATGATGGGCCTAATTACAAAACCTACCTCGTAAGCGTCATGTATCTGATGGAGATGGTGCTGGAGGGAAGCTCATAGGATGCAGCTATGAGAAAATGCATACCCTATGCTAATCTCATGCTTTCATCTTTCAAGTAAACCCATACCCCCCTAACAGCAGTGTCCAGTAAAGCAGGAAGTCTATGGATGGAGTAAAAGGGTGGGCCACTGACACAAATCACATAACAGGAACTGCCGAAAGGGACAAACATACACAAAAAGGGGGCATGTCTGTGTCCCCATGTCTTCCAGTCCCTTAGTGTCTGTGTCCCCATGTCACTAAGACACTAGTGGACATTGAGAGACATTGGGACACTGGGAGACATGGGAACACTGGGAGACCTGGAGACACCGAGACTCTTGGGGACACTGGGAGAGATGGAGAAATGGGGACACTGGGTGACTTTGGAACACAAGGGGACACTGGGAGACATGGGACACAGACACTGTGATACATAGGGGACACTGTGATATATAGGGGACACTTGAGACTTCATAAAGACCTGGGTACAGGTCAAAACGTTGCGTTGTCCAATAAACCTGCTTAAATCTATCACAGTGAGTGCCTGAGATGTATTTCTTCTATACTAGGGGGCACTGTGAGACATGGGGACACTGAGAGAGTAGTGGATTATGAGAGACTACGGAACACTGTCACTACAGACACTGAGACATTACGGACACTGAAAGATACCAGGGACACCGGGAGACATGGAGCACTCAGATACTCTGATACATAGGGGACACTGTGATACAGGTCGAAATGTTGCAGTGTCCAATAAACCTGCTTAAATCTATCACAGTGAGTGCCTGAGATTTTTTTCTTTTGTACTAGGGGACACTGGGAGACATGGGGGCACTGGGAGACTAGGGGACTTTGGGAGACTAGGAAACACTGAGACCCTAGGGACACTGGCACACTATGGACATTGAGAGACACCAGGGACACTGGGAGACATGGGGATACTGAGATACTAGGGACACTGGCTGGGAGACATGGGGACACTGGGAGTGCCCCATGTCTCCCAGGTCTCAAAGTCGCCCAGTGTCCCCATGTCCCATGTCTCCCTGTGTCCCCATGTCTCTCAGTGTCCCCTAGTGTCTCAGAGTCCCCATGTCGCCCAGTGTCCCCTAGTGTTTGTATCCCCATGTCTCCCAGTGTCCCTTTAGAGTCTGTGTCCCCGTGTCTCCCAGTGTCCCAATGTCACTAGGACACTAGGGGACACTTAGAGACACTGGGACACTATGAGACATGGGTCCACTGAGATACATAGGGACACTGAAAGAATAGGGGACTCTGGGAGACTAAGGGACTCTGGGAGACTAGGGAAATGGACACTGAGAGACACCGGGGACACTGGGAGACATGGGGACACTGAGAGACCAGGGGCCACTGGGAGACATGGGGCCACTGTGTCCCTAGTGTCTCAGGGTCCCCATCTTCCCCAGTGTCCCTATGTCTCCCAATGTCTCAGCGTCCCCAAGTCTCTCAGCGTCCCCATGTCTCGCAGGCTCGGAGCTGCTGTCTGCACTCTCTGTGCAGAGCTGCTCCCCCGCGGATCAGTGAGTAGAGAGAGGCAGGGAGGACGATGCTGTAACTTCTTATCCCTGCCTCTCTCCACACAAACAGCCGGCGCTGGTTTTGCAGAATAATCTCTGTTTATACTGAGACAGTCATTTGTATTGCCGGTATTACTGCAATACCGGCACCGGCTAGGCAGCCTTAAATACCTGAGAAATACCTGGCAACCATAAGAAATACATGAGAAATACCTGGCAACCCTAAGAGCAGCTCCATCACCCCCTATGTTAATCCGGCCCTGCCGCTGACCGCGTTCGAATGAACAAAGATGGCCGCCGCCCAGCAGTCGGCAATTTACCTACAGCAGGCTCCCAGCCTGGGAGGTAAATTGCCTGCACACTTCCACTTCTGGGTGTTCCGCCTGTGTGAACCAAGTGGGAAAAGGGCACAAACAAAGTATTTTAGGGGACAGGGGACACAGTCTTAAAGGGGCTTTGTTCCCAAAAGTCACAGTATGTCACCAGATGGTTCTTAAAGGGCCAGCAGCAGCACAATAAAAATCGATTATGCCCAAATACTGTATTTAACGGGCCAAACCTCCCAGGGACCATAATCACATGGCAAGAGGCTGGCAAGTAGTCCTCTCCAGGCACAAGTGGCGATGTTAATTTCGCCACAGTTACTATTTTTATCAAAGCGTTAAGGCAGACCAATCTAAGGTCCTTTAATACTCCTGTCTATCCTTTCCTACTGTGCCTTTTGGTTAGGTTGCGGACATATCTTGCTGGCGATTCTTTTGCTTCCTTACAATAGTTAAATTGTTCAACAACGGTCTGAACTTACCTAGGGCCGCTAGAAGCCTATTGACACCTCACTGAAGCCAGAACTCCTGTGAGAAGCTTCCATTAGCTCCACTGAGCTTAACCATGCATGATCAGCAACTTAGTGCAACAACGTTATCAGCTGCAGATGGGACCATTGTTGAACAACTTGACTACTTACCAAGGGTACCCCAGGTACAATAACCACTACACCATGCATGTATCTAGCATTTAAACAAGACATGACTTTACCTGAGTGTAACTTTTAATATATTTTCTAAAAAAACAAACAAAAAAAAACTACCAACAAATGTAAAGATAACATTTTATGTCTATATTACTTTTTTAGACATCACCACAATGCATTGGGATTACCTCAATGACTAACATTTCAGAAGAAAATGCTTCACATCACCTCTAAAATAGACACGTTATTTAAGCTGTCATAAATTATTGTGAACAGCTTGTTTAATAACTGACTGAGTAATTTTCACTGACCCATTTCTTCAATATATCTTAATATTCTAATTTTTGTAAGGTCACAAAGGCTGAAGATGAAAGATTTACTGTGTCACGATACGTGTTTTACGTTTCTAGATAGGTATAATTATAAAGGAAGCTAGAAAGCAAACAGGAACATATAGAATGAAGGCAGATATCCACAAAGGATGCAGCTTTCACATTAACTAAAGAGCCCCTACATTGAATACACAGATGTGCATTTCCTGGCTGCTATAGTAAATAGGTGAGAGTAATGGAATTTTGAACTAGAGAGACACAGAGAGAGAGAGGTAGCGTTGCGTAAATTGCCATTTGAAGGCTTTAAAACAAATTGGTTTTGAGAGATCCCATTTAGAAATCCAAAGAAATCTGTAAATAAATGGTATGGGAATTACCAAGCATGGTGTTCTATTTTTGTGTTTCTTTTTTATTTGTTTTTTACTTAAATTCTTTTTTTTTTTTTTAACAGACCTATGTCTTTATTGAAGTGATGATGCTATACTAAGATCTGAACATGCCTTCATGATTATGAAATAATCCACAGGGCAAAGCAGAAGTCTCAGTTTAGATTATTTTCTAAGGTTCTTAAAATGCAGATAAGGAATTATATAGCTCAGTCTTCTCTGTCTCTATTTCTTGTTGCAAATATGCATGCATTGTATTGCCAAATCACGTGACAAGCCCTTCCTAGGCTATTTAAAGGCCCTGTCGTGCTTTCCACATTGATATCCGAGATCGCGTTATTGTATTGATTCTATAATATATTTATTAATGTTAAATCAGGCCATTCTGAGGTTCGGTAACACATATAAAAACTTCTGAAGTGCAGCTACCCAAAGTTCAACTTGAGATATGTAGGTAATGCACACCAGTAATTTTTTTATATTTACTGTGAAGAGATTTATTATTATTATTATTATTAATAATGGTATTTCTATAGCGCCAGCATATTCCGTAGCACTTTACAATATCATCACAGGTGGAGATTTAACAATAAATGAGACAAGCACAAAAACTTACAGCAACAATAGGACAAAAAGGGCCATGCTTAAAATAAGCTTACAGTCTACAGGAGGTGGAGCATAATACTATTTAAGAACAGAAAAATCACCGAGCGCAATACTATTTAGGAACCAGAAAATCACAGGGCATAATACTATTTCACAACCAGAAAATCAAAGGGCATACTATTTAGGAACAGGAAAATCCCATAGCATAATACTATTTAGGAACAGGAAAATCACAGAGTATAATGCTTTTTAGGAACAGGAAAATCACAGAGCATAATACTATTTAGGAATCAAAAAATCACAGAGCATAATACTATTTAGCTACAGGAAAATCACGGAGCATAACACTATTTAGGAACAGGAAAGTCACAGAGCATAATATTTAGGAACAGGAAAATCACAGATTTTCACAGACTGCTCGGGCCGTGGCCGCAACACATGGCGGCTGGCACCTGGTGGCAGGGGTCACAGGGCTGCTATAGGCACTCAGATCACTTCAGCTCAATAAAGTGGTCTGGGTGCAAGGTCACTCTAGTTATAACCCTCCAGCTGAAAACATAGCAGTTTCAGAGAAACTATGTAACTATTTGTAACTTATTGTACCTACACCTAGTATCTTATGATTAAATGCACATATATACCCACATACACAAAGCACCTATATCTTACAACACCATAGAGATTTATAGATGGGGCAGATTGACAGATCTAAATTTTCTTGAGAGACGACAAGAACAACATCAACATAATTGTATGGTTTCATATACATCTGAAGTATGTTCTTTTACATTTATCCCTCATTAAAAATGGCGATCTGGCATGTCAGTGCATTGAAATCCTTTATTCTAAAAGGGTTAATCCAGCCTCTAGTAGCTGTTTCACTGACAGCCGCTAGAGGCGCTTCCGCGATTCTCACTGTGAAAATCACAGTGAGAAGATGCTGGACGTCCATAGGAAAGCATTAAGTAATTCTTTCCTATGGGCGGTTTGAATGTGCGCACGTCTCTTACCGCGCATGTGCATTCGGGGCTGAGAGGCGGATGGGGAGGAGAGATCCACAGCACCAAGGGAGCCCGGCGCTGGAGCAAGGGAAGTGCTGAAGGGGTTTTAACCACACACACACTCTCACGAACAGACGCATACACACTAGCTAAACAGACACACGCATTTACTGACAGACACACACTCAGTTAGCCATATAGGTAATGGAAGCGCACTCATCCCTTCATCCTGGAATTCTGGGTGCTATGCTGGACAAGTCCCAGTACCACAAAGGACCAAATGTAGAATTTGAGTATAGAAAATAATCCAGGCACTCCAACGAATTCCAAACAAGGCAGTTTTATTGAAACCACAGAAAAGAAAGCAACTTTTTGACCCCTAGGCCCTTATAGGACACACACTGAGTGACAGACATACATACACACTCACTGACAGACAGACACACATACACACTCACTTACAAAACATACACTCTCTCTGACAAACACACACTCACTAACAGACACAAAACAGACTCACTAACAGACACACACTAACACACACAAACTAACACACTCAGTAACAGACACACAGTAACACACTCACTGACACACACACACACACACACACTCACTGACACACAAACTAACACACACAGTAACACACACACACTCACTGACACACAATAACTCTCACTGACATTCACTAGCAGAAACACACTCAATAACAGACACACACTAACAGACACACACAAACTAACACACTCACTGACACACACACACACACACACAGACACTCACTGACACACAAACTAACACACACACTTAATAACAGACACAGTAACACACTCACTGACACACACACACTCACTGATACACAAACTAACACACACTCAATAACAGACACACACAACTAACACACTCAGTAACAGAGACTAGCAGAAACACACTCAATAACAGACACACACTAACAGACACACACAAACTAACACATACACTCAATAACAGACACATACAACTAACACACCAGTAACAGACACACAAACACACTAACACTAACACACATACACACTCATATTTTTTTAAATCCCCCAGCCTCCCTACCTTTGGGTGTGCTGAGGGAATTCTAGCTTTCCCTGGGGTCCAGTGGGGCTGATGCGCGGCCGGTCACTGCAGGCGGCGAGGGAGCACTGATCCTCCTGTTCAGCTCCCTCGCACGCTGCTTACTGATGCCGGAGTGACGTCATATTTCAGCTCTGGTATCACTGCGGTGCGTGCGCGCCCGCTAATTGACGCCACTGCCAGCCTCGGGGGGCCCTGAGGTGGCCAGCTCCTGGGCCCCCCAGGAGAAGAGGCTGGCAAAATGTGGCCGCACTGGTGTACATACTGCGGTATGTACGCCAGTGATCACAGAACATAATACTATTTAGGAACAGGAAAATCACAGAGCATAATACTATTTAGGAACGGGAAAATCACAGAGCATAACACTAACTAGGAATGGGAAAAAAAACCATATAATAACCCTATTTAGGAACTTGAAAATCACAGGGCATAATACTATTTAGGAACAGGAAACTCACAGAGCATAATACTATTTAGGAACAGAAAAATCAGAGCATAATACTATTTAGGAATACTATTTAGATGTATGATATTTTACCACATTAGCAACCACATCTTTAGATTTTTTTGTTTAATTAGTAACTATATCCATATGTGATGCATTTTTGAACATGATATCAAGGACAATTTCCAGTTTAATGCTTAGTATTTGTAAATCATGTTGAGAGCAAATAAGTGCCATAGAGGTACAATTAAGCACTGTCTAACCCTACAAACTGTAAAATTGCTTTTACATTTTATGTCATGATATATAGCTAACTTTAGGCTTCTACTCCCTGAAAACAATGAAATATTAAGTAGTGACTGTCTGCTTTTCAAAGATTTTTTAGTCAAGCAAGGTCAATGGCATTTCACAGAGGGCAGTAGAAAGGATGGAAAAATATATAATCATATAAAGATATGTGTGACTTGATGCAGTCTGATGCCATTTATCTTAAAAATCCTTTTATTTCTACTTTATTACCACTTTTCTTGTAAGTGCCAAGGCAGTCACTCAATGAATTCATGCGCCTGATCTTCTCACCACTTGACTTTTCCATCTCCTTCAAAAAATACAAAAAATCTTAATCCTACTTACTCTACAGCAGCAAATCATCTTGCATATGATCTGTCTGAATATTAGCAGTCTCCACAAACTGCTATACCAATTTTTTTCTTAGAATAAAGGATTTCAATGCACTGACATGCCAGATCGCCATTTTTAATGAGGGATAAATGTAAAAGAACATACTTCAGATGTATATGAAACCATACAATTATGTTGATGTTGTTCTTGTCGTCTCTCAAGAAAATTGAGATCTGTCAATCTGCCCCATCTATAAATCTCTATGATGTTGTAAGATATAGGTGCTTTGTGTACGTGGGTATATATGTGCATTTAATCATAAGATACTAGGTGTAGGTACAATAAGTTACATAGTTACATAGCTGAAAAGAGACTTGCGTCCATCAAGTTCAGCCTTCCTCACATTTGTTTTTTGCTGTTGATCCAAAAGAAGGCAAAAAACCCAGTTTGAAAAAAAATCCTTCTTAACCCCAGAATGGCAGTCAGATTTATCCTTGGATCAAACAGTTATTACCCTACATTGAAAGAATATTCTGTTTTTGCAAGTATGCATCTAGTAGTTGTTTGAACATCTGTATGAACTCTGATAAAACCACTTCTTCAGGCAGAGAATTCCACATCCTTATTGTTCTTACTGTAAAAAAACCTTTCCTTTGCCTTAGACGAAATCTTATTTCTTCCAGTCTAACCACATGACCTCGTGTCGTATGTAAAGTCCGGTTTGTGAATAGATTTGGTTTGTATTGGCCCCGAATAATAATAGTTTTAAATATTACATATCTATAGTTTATTTAGATATATCTATAGATAGCTGTATTTAGTGTATAAAATATATATGATCAAAACAGCTTAATAAACAGTTTTAGTTTGTAGATAATGCCTCTGCAGTCACCATTTAGGAGATAATTCCCTTTTGTTTCTGCACATGCAGACATAATCCAGACGTGGACCCCTTGCTCACGGTGCCTAGAGAGATATCAGCTATGCCTCACTGATGATGCCTAACAAGGCTGAAACGATCATCTGGGGTTGCTGTGTTTCTCGTGCAGAGGGAACTTGCTGGCATTTTGGATCTGGACTGCCCGTATGGGTGGGACCAGTCTGATATGTTTCAGAGATGTTCTCTCTGTAATGGCACAAGATGAGCTAAAACCAGCTTGAGAAATGAGCGGGGACCCACCGAAGGGCAGGCTATTTCAGCTGCTGCCTGCTCTCAGTATTCTCTTGCACCCCGTTTTTTGCCCATACAGACATAGCCACACCTATCCTGCCTGTGACTTTCACAGCTTGCAGGGGAAAAATGGTTTAATTTTCAATTAGATATTAACTTACTTTAGAAAAGTTTGTTTCCTGCTCTGTAAATTGAACATTAGTCACACACAGAAGGCTCCTGCAGGATCTAGTATGCTATTAAAAAAATCAAAAGATTATACATTCTACATTAACCCCTTAACCCCTTAAGAAATAGTTAGTTTTCTTGTGGCGGGACCGCTGGCTCTCCGTGAATTGCCCTCTTCTATATCGTAGATTCCCCACTATAAAATGTGTGTTTCCCCATGTAGTTTTATTTATTTTAATTTTTTTTATAAGTAATTTTTATTATTTTCATACAAAATAGACATTTAACTTGCTTACATAAAACATGGTGTTCAGAATTCAATCAGAATCATAAAAGAGGTCATAGCACAACATACAAATACAAATACAACAACTTTCATGCCTAATGGAGAGCAAAGGGAGTTCTATAAATTGGTCACAGAATTCCAGGATCACATTAGAGTCTTATACTAGTTTTCTGCCCTTTAAGCTTTGGGTGTGACCTGGACATTCTGTCACTCAGGGACAACCATAATCACTTTGTAGCTTTTCTAGCCAAAAGGTACTATAATCTTTAGCTTTCAGATCTTTACCATATAGCTTGTACACTTGGGATTCCATTCCCAATTGGAACTTAACCTGAGATATGAGTTTGTCTAAATAAAAAGGTAATGGATTTTTTCAATTCCTAGCTATTATTATCTTTACTGCTATCGTGAAATGAATATAAATAGTCGAGTCCTTCTGGGATAAGGAATCAATATTTAAGTGTAAAATAGCATTTTCTGGAAGTTTAGGAATAGGCTTAGAAATCAGTTTATCAAGAGTAATAAAACTTTCCTGCCAAAATTTTCTGACAATCTCACATTCCCACCAAATGTGTATGAAAGAGCCCAACAATTGCTTACATCTCCAACATAGTGGTGAGGTCGAGCTATACATATGGACCCGGAACCAGGAAGTGATTTGGAGACAGACGGCAACAGCAACCAGGATAGCAGCCGGAAGATTTTTTTACATTACATGAGTATATTGAACTTTCTTTGCGGTTTCCTGAGGCTGGTGAGCGGACTAACTAACTCCACAACAAGTTTTGCTGTTTTTTTAATTGTTATTAATAAAGTATACTTACCTGAGATCCGGATTGCAAGCTTCCTTTCCACGGATCCCACGCACTCTAGGGGCTGATCCTCCCTGAGTGCTATAGCAACGAGTGGTGCTTTTACCACTCCAATCTTGTGAGTGTAACACCTAAAGGGCACCTTATATATCTATAAGTGAGTTACTATGCTGCACTAGGAGCTCTCTTTCTGTTTTTGTCTCCTTAATAGGTGTCAGAGTGATTTCCATGTTTGCAAGTATACCTACAGATTGTGCTTTGTTTTACCACAACCACTGTTTGGTTTTAAATTATTTATAATATTTCCACTCTGTAAACACCTCATTTTATGTACACAGGGTTACTTTCACTCTCTATAAGAGGTCCATAGTGAATACGATTTTTTTGTTGTTGCGCACCATCACTACTGTAAGTTATTTTATGTTCAAATCGTTTTACCAGGATTTGTTTTTGTTGGTTGCTGCATGTACTAAGATACTTCTCTCATTTGCGCCATCCTATTTATAATCGTTTTTTCTTTATACATATTGGCTAGTCTTGTAGGGACAAGATACCATCTATTTATTACTTTTATACAATGTTTCCAGTTAATTCGAACAATTAATAATTTTAGCTGTTCTGGGTATAACTGCACGCCAGTTTTCCTTATTAATTTTTATTTTTAATTCTTTCTCCCACTTTTGCAAAGAAGTAATAACAGGAGGTGCATCCAGTTTTAGAATAGCATTCATTGCTGTAGCAGATACTCTATTTACTGTGTTATTATTTAATATTAAACATATCAATTTAGCCCCGACTTGACGATTATGCTCAATCTTTTGGTTTAAGAAGTTTTTTAATCTCAAATAAGTAAATAATTCCTTATTAGATAAGTGAAATTCCTGCTTCAGTTGTGGGAATGGTTCGATTTTATCATTTACAAACAACTGGTCAGTCTGGACAATACCACTAAGGATCCAACTCTTTAAGTTAAGTTCTGTTACGTAGTATGGTATTAATTCAATTTTAAGAGTTAAGGGGATTTTGTTATCTATATTACACTTCCTTTTTATTATCTGCCAAATTTCTAGTATTGAATCTATACATATATTAGATTTTCTTGTGAGTTGGACTTTAGGATCAGTAGAATTAAAGAACTTAGGTCTTGGACTTGGCATATCTCACTTTCTAGGATATACCACCCCTCGTTCTTTCCAAATGGGTTCGGTAGATCTGAAAGAACTAATTTGCCAAATATATATCATTAATGGTCGGAAAACCCAAGCCTCATTCTTTAATTTTTTGTGCCAGGAGTATTTTATTTATTCTAGGTCTCTTGTTTTTCCAAATAATATTAGTGACCGAATTTTGAAACATGTCGAGCCATGGTCTAGGTATTCTTATGGGAAGCATTCGGAACATATATGCACACTTAGGGAAGAGATATGCCTTTATTAAATTAATTCTGCCCCACCAAGAAATTTCAATTTTTTTCCATTTGTTCGGAGCTTTTGACATGTCCCTAAAGTTGCTCAAAAAGTTAATCTGCATTAATTCTGAGGGATTGATTGTCAAAGATATCCCTAGATATGGGATACTATTTTTAGCCCATTTAAAGTTATATAAATCTTGTAGGTGGGTCCTGCTGGTAGTATTTAAATTAATATCTAAAATGGTTGTTTTGTCTTCATTTAATTTATAGTTAGACAGTTCGCTATAGTCCTTTACTACCTCCATAAAAGCCTTAATGGATTTAGTAGGATCAGTAAGGGTCAAGATTAGATCGTCAGCGTACAGCTTCAGTTTCAACTCTCTATGTTTAATAGTTATACCTATTATTTGTTGGTTAGATCTTATTTTATTAGCCAAGATTTCCATAGTAATTATGTAAAGGATAGGGGACAGCGAGCAGCCATGTCTTGTTCCATTATACAAATTGAACCAGTCAGCGCAGATGTTAGGGCTCACTGTCCTCGCCGAAGGACCGGTGTATAGAGACATTATGGCTCGATGAATCCATCCCTGGAATCCAAATTTTTTCAGGGTTTTGCTCATAAATATCCAATCCACTCTATCAAACGCTTTCTCAGCATCCACCGTAACTATAGAGAGGGTTTTTTTTGTTCTATTGGCCAAGTCTATGATGTCAATAATACATCTGGTGTTATCAGAGGAGATTCTGCCTAGTACAAAACCTATTTGATCGGGTCTATTATATCAGGTAGTGTGGTTTTCATCCTATTTGCTATTATTGCAGCAAAGATCTTGACATCAGTATTTATGAGGGAAATAGATCTATAACTTTCCACTTGACTTGGGTCTTTATTCTGCTTCAATATTGGTGTTATATTTGCTCTTAGCATTTCTTTAGGGAATTGACCGGTTTCTACCATATTGTTAAATAAATCTGCTAATTGTTTTTTGAAAAGATCACCAAAGGCTTTATAAAATATATTTGAAAATCCATCAGGACCCAGAGTTTTATTATTCTCCAATTTTTTAATAACTTCCTCCACTTCTTGGGTCATTATCTGAGCATTAAGGAGTGTTCTTTGAGAGTCTGATATTGTCAGGAGGTCAATAGCCTCCAGGTATTTGTCTGTGTCGTTTTCTTTTGTTGAATCTAAGTCGCTATAATATGTATTAAAACATTTCCCAATAGACGTGGGAGAAATATGGATCTGGCTATTCATCTTTATTTTTGTTATTCTACGTGAGACCCTTTTATCTCTGAGCTTCTTGGTTAGAAGTTTGTCTGTCTGTTCCCTATATTGTATTCTTTCAACTTAAGTTTTCCCAAAATGTTAGCATTCTTTTATATGTTAATTTGATTAATTTGATCTTTAATCATCTTAATCGCTTCTGAATTAACTCTAGAGGGATTCAGCTTATTCTTTTTCACTTTTTCAACTAGATT
>OW240913.1:257972949-257987904 GCA_933207985.1 Pelobates cultripes
CCTGTGTCTCTCCCTTCTCCCTCCCTCCCCCCTTTCCCTCTGTCTCTCCCCTCTCCCTCCCTTCCCCCCAATTTACCTTAAAGAAGGCAAGGGGGCCGGCCGCGTTCCAGACTGGAGCCGCCGGGCCGGGTGGCCGCTTCGCCGGTCCGGCGGCACTCCAGTCACTGGCTGCTGATGGAGGAGGAGCCTGTCTACCATGCTCCCTCGCGGTTCCACCGTGAGGGAGCATGGTAGACAGGCTCCTCCTCCATCAGCCATCAGCAGCCAGTGACTGGAGTGCCGCCGGACCGGCGAAGCGGCCACCCGGCCCGGCGGCTCCAGTCTGGAACGCGGCCAGCCCCCTCTCAGAGTGCCACCGGACCGGCCACCCGGTGGCACCCATGTGTCAGCACAGCCCCCAGGTGCCGCGGCCCACCGGGAAATTTCCCGGTATCCCGGTGGGCCAGTCCGGCCCTGGTTTAGGGAGAGGGCAACGCTTCGGTGAAGGAGAGAGAGAGAGAGAGAGAGGATGGGAAGGGAGCCACAAGCTTCCCCTTCTGCAAGGGTCAAAGCAGAGAAAGTATTTTGCCAATGAGCAGTGCATGCTGATGACCAACATAAATTTTGCACAGAATGGACATAAGGCAGTCCAAAATAATATTCTGGGATGCCAAAGTCACGTGTGCTGGGAGTGTAACTAGCCCCTGCACAAAAGTGCAAATATCTCTGGATGTGCAGTGTTTCAAGCTAAAAAACTTCATATGCAGAATCCTTCCTCTAGGACCACTTCAAAAAGCAGAAGTGGTCATGGACATTCGAATAACCCTTTTAAGAATGAGCATAGATAACAGGATGAAGGAACAACTGAGAAAGGGCATAAAAAAAGAAGATAAAGGAGGAGAGTAAGCAAAGGAGGTGAAATACCATAGCAATATTAAAGAGCTGACTTTAGAAAGAGAATAGAATTCATCTATGTTAATATGATCCTATCAAGCGCTATACCTCTACAAAATAAATGTGCCGAAATTACATTGGAACTTAAAATTTTAGGACTCAAATATATAGAGTGGATGAATTTTTCCTTATTCCTTATTTTACTTAGCATTTGCAATTCCCGTGTCCCTTTCCACAAAACCCAGTTTAGTGAATTTACCAACAATTGCATCCACAGGTAAAGTCAGCCATTTTTTCAAATCTGATTTTTTCCGCATGTTCAGATTACATTATAAAAAATATGTACATGTAATAAAAAGTACTGGTTATATACATAGTACTGTTAGGAATAGAAAAACTATTTGCATTTAGTGACTGCCGCAATAAATTAGAATTGACATAGAGGTAGGAGTAGTTTTAATAAAAGACATCCCAGCATACTTAAGCAATAACGTGCCTGCCCAAGGATTTTACAATGTCATTGCTCAACAAGACAATCACGTTTGCTTCTGGTGCCACTGTGAGGCAATTCCATAGGATTGTCTTGTGATTTAATTGAAACTTTATCTCTTTGCAAACTGTATGCCAGGTGCTAGCTAATCATGCTAACGAATCTCACCATATAGTTTTCCTGACACTAATGTCTCTCCTCTTTAATCTCCTACCCTATTAGTAATGAAGGTAATTGAGGTAATCATATACTTGCACTTAACTTATAACGATGTGTTTAAATTTCAATCATTTCTTTATTGAATGACCATTTTTTTCACTTTTCTCATTAAATCTTCTCTTTAGTGATTCTGCAGAGAATAATTCCAGTTTGTGAATTGCTGCTGTGTTACTATTTACTATGGATTTTGCAGCTTATCAAATATTAATTATTTGTAATGTTTAGACTCACAACAATGTGATCACTAGCTACTGAGTTAGGAAGACATTTCTTAACCTCTAAACTGTAAAATGCTTTGCAAAAAAAGAACTCTACGAACTAGCTTTGGGAATTATTTTCTTGGATCCAAATGGAAAAATCTATTTATTTTAAGGCCATTTACCGTTTCACTACCAAGCAAATTACAAAAAACATCCCCAGAATATTTTAGGTGTCCTGGAAAGTAATGTTTTTTGTTTCATTATGCAAAGATAGCAAATTAGTTAATGGAAGCAAAACAGATTTCTTGGTTGGTCATTACCATGACATTGCCCATACCATATCTCCCACACATTGCAGTCATGTTGCCTCTTTGGACTCACGCAGATACTCTGATACATACACATATATACACACACTCTGATAAATGCACACAAATACATTGATGCACACAGACACACACACGTTTACAGATACAGACACACAATCACATTGTGTAACTGTGCATGTGGCTGAGGATGTGTGTCTAGTAGTGAGTATCCTGTGAGTGTCTATCTATCTATCTATATTTATCTGTGTATATGTACATAGGTAACTGAGCATGAAATGCATATCATAGTCTGTGTATCACTGTGTCTGTGAGCATGTGTATCTATGTGTCTGGCAGCATGTTTATGTTTGGAGTAATTGCTTGTAGTGTGTTATGTGTAATGGGGTGCTACGTGTGGTCTTGATGCATATGTTGTGTTTATGGCCAGGCTTTGTTGTGCATAAGGGGTGACAGTGTGAGCATGATGCTTACTGCATGTGCGGGTGCCTGTGTATGAGGGTGCCAATTACATAAGTGTGACAGGTTGACTATGGAAATGTGATTTTCTGATGGTGGCCCTGACCAGAATGAATGACTAAAAAAAGAAAAGGTACGTATACCAGACCTTAGAATGGCTGGGTTAACGTGTACCATAGGCGACAAATACAGAGTCAAAATACAAAGCCAAGCTCAAGGACCCCAGTGATACTCAAATATGAAATAACAAGCTGAAGTCAGGGAACCAGAAAATCTGAAAAGTCAAATACAAAGCTGGGTCAGTAACGAGTAACAAGAAACATTTTTCTGCCCAGCCTCCCTACCCACTGCAGCTTGTTATTTGTTTCTTTTAGTTTTTGTTAATTAGTTAAGCTTCCTTACTGATTACTTGTTATCCAGCGAGGTAGGCTGTAATGTTCATTCCCTGGTAGTGTACATCAGTTTCCCTGATCCGGTGGGATTGGTGAAAAGAAATAACTGTTTGTTCTCTTGATCCATCTATTCAACAACTTTAATAAGTGTTGCTAGATTCTTGTGGAACATGTACAATAATCTGGAGCCAGTAAGGTTTACATATAGGAACCAGCAATCACAAGGAGTTAATAATTGGCATGTCAAAAAAAAAAAAATTGCATCAGCTTTGACAGGCCTGGTGTCAGCAAGTTATCCAGCAGGTTACTGCAGAAGAACATCCTGTTTAAAGTAGCAGATTCTAAATTATTTCCCTTGTCAGCCTTCACAGAATAGGCATTTTTTTTTTTTTGTGGAAAGATAGTGGGCAACGATATCTACTCAAAAAAGTGAATGAAGCGGTTTTAAGATTTGAAATTACTGAACTATCTTGGGAATTTGTAGACGAGCTGAGAGTTAATTTTGTTACTCTGGTCTATTTCAGGATTAAAATTGATTTTATGTCACCCAAAGAAAGAAGCAATTCAAAGTAACATTTGCTATTATTTTTTTGGTGAAGAATTTCTATCCTGCGCATATTTTTTATAGAAGAGGGAAAAAAAGGTGTAATTCCAATTGGTCAATAAAATATCTTGTGATTAATGATTTGCAAGAATATTTGTGAACGTTGTGTGTATCTATAATAGGAGTTGTTGTGTGTGGCCAGGTACAATCTCATTCTGGTGTTTAAGCCATCATGGGAAATTAAGATTTCATGCATCCCTAATTAAAATTATCATACACTGAAGTTCAAAATAGCTGAACCAGAAAAATGCAGTCAGCTATGCTTCCATTTCAGCTACTTTGGCCTTAAATTTGAATTTCATTTTGAATTCTCACTTTAGTGAAAAAAAACTGTTTGTTCAGGCAAGGTTCTAAAAAGAAGAGTCAGTTCTCATGTGTTTCAATATGTGTTTTATACTTGTATATGTGATGCATACTTACTCAGTGGCCTTTATATTATTAGGTAAACCTATTAAACCTATCCAAGTCCAGATAGGATCACTTTTTTTTGTTTCTGGAATAATCCCAGGGGTTTTCAGGGTACAGATATAATAAAGTGCTGGTGACATTTCCAAAGGATTTTGTCCCCTGCTTCCACTCCTGGTAATAGCAAAATACCTTACAAACATGGGTGTCCCCTTGGATTTTTCAGTTTGTTCTGCTATTTTTCGTGTGAGATTGAAAATGCACTGCAATACCGGTGCCGGCCAGTAAGTTTGTATGGAGAGAGACAGGGATAGGAAGCTACATCTTATCCCTGCTTCTCTCTGCTGACTGAAACCACAGGGGAGCAGCCCAGGCAGCCAGCAGAGGTAGCCTACAGATCAGGGAAGTGAGGCATGGGGGGCAGCCTATAGATCAGGGAAGTGAGAGATGGGAGGGCAACATACAGATCAGGTAAGTGAGGGATGGGGGGCGACAGCCTATAGATCAGGTAAATGAGGTATGAGGGGGAGGCAGCTTATAGATCAGGTAAGTGAGGGATGGGGGAGACGGCCTACAGGAAGGGTCAGCAAAGAGCAGGAAGGTAAAGTAAGAGAAGAAGCAGAAAGGAGAAGGAACAGAAATGAGCAGGAAGGGACATCAAGGAGCAGAAAGGGGCAGCAAGGAGCTAAAAAGGACAGCAACGAGTGCAAAAGGTAAAGTAGGAGAAGGAGCACAAAGAAACAGAAATGAGCAGGAAGGGTCAGCAAGGAGCAGGAAAGGTCAGCAAGGAGCTGGAAGGTAAAGCAGAACAAAGGTAAAGTAGAAGGAGCAGAAAGGGTCAGCAAGGAGCTGGAAAGGGCAGCAAGGAGCAGGAAGGGACAGAATGATCACAAAGATAAAGTAGGAGAAGGAACAGAAATGAGCAGGAAGGGTCTGCAAGGGGCAGGAAGGGTCTGCAAAGAGCAGAAAGAGTCTGCAAGGACAAGGAAGGGTCTGCAAAGAGCAGAAAGGGACCGAAGGAGCACAAAGGTAAAGGAGCAGAAAGAATCAGATGGAGCACAAAGGTAAAGTAGGAGAAGGAGCAGAAAATGGTAGCAAGGAGCAGAAAGGGACAGCAAGGAGCACAAAAGTAAAGTAAGAGAAAGAGCAGAAAGGGATCAGAAAGAGAAAGGAGCAGAAGGGCGCAACATAAGCAGAAAGTAGCAGAAAGGTAAAGGAGCAGAAGGAGCCAAGGAGGAGAGAAGACAGTGTCAAATGAAGGAGAAGAAAAGGAGATTGGAGCAGGAAGGACAAGTAAAGTGAACCCTCCACTTTATACTGGACACCAAATCATAAGGCTTTGGTACCTGGGCCTGGCAGGGAAACTTTGGACCTTCTCATCTCCCCAGGTAAAAAAAAAAAATAATCAGTGTTAATGTGTTCACTTTTATTTAGTGTCAGGAAGCACAGAGTGCCGCTGGGTAGGGGTGTCGCTGATTGGCTAGAGCGGTCAGCTGGCACTCTAAGCCAATCAGTAGCTCCCCATTCATAAAAAAGTAAAACATTTTTATGAACCGGGAGCTAGCAATTGGCTTAGAGCATCAACTGACCATTCTAGCCAGTTGTTATGATGACCAGAATGTTCCTTTAATTTGCTTACATGTATTCCTGACACCATAGTTGTGAAAACGCTATTCACCCTGGCTTTATGTGATAATGACTATGCCCATTCCCTTTCATGTCACTGTCAAAAAGGGACCAAGCATGGATGTCATTACAAGTATGCCCCCGTCCACCCCCCCGGACAAATTTCTGCGGACGTCCATGCTTACAAATTCTGAATTTGAAATGTTTTATACCTCTCTATCCCCTATAAGTCTCTTGGAGCTTGTTCCCTTTAAAGTAACACTATAGCATTAGGAACACAAATGTGTATTCTTAACGCTGTCGCTTCCTGGTGGTCATTTAGGTCACCGGTCCCCACATGTAGGAAGAAAAAACATAATTCTACTTATCCATTCTCCGTCGCAATGCCGTTCTCTGTGGCTGACCTTGACTTTTTAGCTGATATAATCAAGATCAATGAGCTCAGCCAATCCATAGTAAAGCATTGGGAGTCTATTGGATATGCTCAGCAAATCACCATGCAGCGCCAATCAGATGAGACAATCTGATAGACATAGCAGAGTTGGAAGTGCCTCTAGTGAGTGGCAGCCACTAGAGGCACTTAAACCCAGAAATTAAATCATTGATTCAGAGTAATAGAAAAAAGAATACAAGGGGGGTGCACATAGAATAATAAGAAAGTATATTATACTTAATATAAGTAGGACACCTCCTGTTAGACCTATAATAGAAAAACACATATATAGTTTAACACTGTTATATACAAAACATTAATTGGTCACAGGTATTGGGTCACTCACAGTGTGTAGAGCCACATAAAGCTGGCTCTAGCTTAGGTGGCAGGTGAATAATAAGCTTATTCTGGCTTTCAATTTGCAGCTTTCCAAGTAGCTCTGCTCCTTTTCTCCGCCCTTTAATAACTTCCAGGACATCCAGTGTCAATAATCAAAAATGACTTTACTGGTTAAAATAAAGGATACAGAAAAAGCTAAAATAACATAACAAAATACACAGCACTAACGCGTTTCGACATCCAAGTCTTTATCAAAGTGTGTGGTGAGTGTTGGTCTTCTTCCTTTTAAATGATATTCTCCTCTTCAAATCTGGCGCCGTTTTGCCGGCGTCCGTCGTTACTTCCGGTTTCGCCGTGTTTCCGCGTCACGTGACCTCCCGTCCGATCACGTGACCTTCCGTCCAATCACGTGCTCATGCGTCGTGACGTCACTTCCGGATTTTCGATCTTCCTTTCATTCCCTTTACATGTGTTAACAGTCCTGGCATTTTGCGCCATATTTGAAGT
Organism: Pelobates cultripes; assembly: GCA_933207985.1. NCBI lineage: Eukaryota > Metazoa > Chordata > Amphibia > Anura > Pelobatidae > Pelobates > Pelobates cultripes. The sequence continues at coordinate 257,979,823 of OW240913.1, forward strand.
GGGAAAAAAACCTAACATACAGAAACAGCTAAAAAGATCAATTTATATCTTACAATAGATCTTTTTCTTGCAATGTTTTTACACATATACATATATATAAATAAAATAAATAAGAGCTAAATTGCAGTTGCAGCATCTTTATAATATGAGGAGGGTAGCTGTAATAAATTTCATTTATATTGAGGAATAGTAACTATAATAATAACATTTCATCTTATAGAGATATAACACACAGTATGATTCATAAATCTCTATATTAAGAGGGGAAAAAAAGGGGGGAAGGGTCCTGCAAAAAACAACATAGCATGAATTAATTTCATTTAATTGGTTAAAGCAATTAAAAAACATATAAAAAATATATAAAAAATATATATTTAAAAAATGTATTAAAAAATATTTAAAAAATGTTTTAAAATGGAAATCTAAAAAATTATATATATAAAAACATTATATCTATAGAAAATATTTTTATATATCTAAAAGCCATGTAACTAATTAAAATTAAAATTAAATTAATGCTGATATTTCAAAATCAACATTAAGGCCCCCAGGGGACAAAGTGTCCAAATTAAATATCCACTTCATTTCGCAGCGGCTCAGGGCCGATTGTAGGTCCCCCCCTCTCCAGTGGGCTTCCATTGCTTGTATCCCAAAAAACTGGAGTCCAGAGGGGTCCCCTCCATGGCATTTTAGAAAATGTAATGATACATGATGATATAACTTTTAGTTATATACTTTTAGTTATACTTATATTAAGTATAATATACTTTCTTATTATTCTATGTGCACCCCCCTTGTATTCTTTTTTCTATCACTTTGTATTTGAGTGATTTTGGGCACTGGGGGTAGTTGCATATTCTCTGGCTCTGTAGCGCCAATCCACCATTTCTTGTGTTGATTCAGAGTACATGGCACTCAGACCACTTCACTGAGATTATATAGTGCCCCTTTAAATAAGATTAATACTATATAGGTCCTCAACCATTGTAAAAATCCTAGATTCCCAGTTTACCTTTCAGCTGCTGTACAGGTTATTCCACACAAGGCTATTATTTTAGAGTGGATATAAATCTATAGTCAGAACATTATCTTTTTGTTTATGCTAATACTATAGCCCTGCCCTTCTATAGGGTGCATGGGCATTGATTTATTTTCCTTTCATCTTGCTACAGAGGGAATTTATAGAAATATTATATATAATAAACATATAAATAAAAATAAAACTAGATTTTATTTTGAAACAAAAAAAACTGAAGACAGTACTTTTTAGATGTAAAAATGTGCACGAAGTGCTATAATCAATTTATAGAAGGACATCAAAGTTACAAATATTTTGGGTTATCCCCTTTACCAATAAATGGCATTTGCATTGAAAAAGGGATAACCTCGAACGTCTAACTTTGATGTCCTTCAATAAATTGATTGGAGCACAGAGTGCACAATTTTGCATCCAAGAAGCGCTGCTTTTATTTTTTTCTGTTTGTGCTGGTATGTTGTTTCTCTGACTAAGTAACAGGGGACTGGTGTGACAGCAGCACAGGAGGCATGTTATTAGAATATTGTAATCGGTACTGCAGCACCAATGCTCAAGCCTACTGTGGCCACATAGAATTCATCTTGCAAATATATCAAATATGTGTATTTATTTGTTTATTTAAAATAAATTAATTTAATTGTACTATTTATTAAATAAATATTTGACAATACTTAAAGGCACGCTCAGGGTCCCCCTCCCGTGGCGCTGAAGGGGGAGGAAGGGGTTAATCCCTTACCTTTTTTCTAGCGCCGGGCTCTGGGACTCTCCTCCCTCTTCTTCCGTCATTGGCTGAATGCGCATGCGCGGCAAGAGCCGCGCGGGCATTCAGCCAGTCTCATAGGAAAGCATTATCAATGCTTTCCTATGGACGCTGGCGTCTTCTCACTGTGAAAATCACCGTGAGAAGCGCAGAAGCGCCTCTAGCAGCTGTCAATGATACAGCCACTAGAGGCTGGATTAACCCATAGGTAAGCATAGCAGTTTCTTTGAAACTGCTATGTTTACTGCAAAAACGGTTAAACCTAACTGGACCTGGCACCCAGACCACTTCATTAAGCTGAAGTGGTCTGGGTGCCTACAGTGGTCCTTTAATATGTGCCTGATTGTACTGAAAGAAAGATAACTAAAATGACATTCTCATAATAGTTTATTATGGACAATACATATTGCTATTGCCAAAATATAAGATATAGCTATAGCTAGTGTTTGGAGATACATCTTACATCTTTCTCTTTCTTTGCAGACACATAATCGAAACCTCATGGGCTGATCCCATGAGCTGCTCCCCTAAGTCAACTTGACTCCACTTCCTATACAATACCAAAGAACTATAACAACATACATTTGACAAAATATTAGAAAACTATAGATAGCAGCCTATCATTGCAAATGAAAATTGGACAGATAATACAGAGGTCTGCTAACGCAGCAGAGAGGACAGTCCCTAAGTGCAAGGAGAGCCTGGTTTATGAAAAACAGCTCAAAATGGTGAGACACAAACTTAGTGGATGGACCCCAAAGACGCTTAGCACCATAAGCATTACAATGAGCTGTAACGCTAAGGTGCTTACAATGCCATTTTTATTACACTGCTGGCTAGCAAGACAGGTGAAAGGCTTAGCTCTCTCTTCTATGCCTCCCTAACTGCCTACCTTGGCATTTTTCAATGGTAATAAACCAGAAACCTCAATTTATTCAATTGCTGGATATAATTACTTTCTTCGCACTGGGGATAGGGATCTAATTAACAAGGTTTCATTGACTATTTCTGTAAAATGAAAAAAGAGACGTTTTGTACACTAGCTTAGGGTGAACAAGGTATTATTGGCTAATGGTATAATTGCTTGTAGTTTTCTCCTGTTAATCTGAAGATTACATTTCCTAAACCATTGCATCAGAATATGTCCTAGTTTATAGTTCACAAGTTTTTTTTCCTTTATGTATTTATGTATTATGTATTTTTATACTAAATATCAAATTATTTAAGAGACATGTATTTGTCCATACTTTTTAGAGTGAAACTAATTGTTTATGCTCACCTGTATTGTCACCTATTGCATTAAAGTAGATTGGCATTCATTAACATGTGTATTGCTGAGAATTCACTAGGGAAAGCAACATTTTAGGACACATTAGTAAAATAATTTCCAAGTCAGTATCGTTGGCAACTTAGCTATTTTAGCCTTAAATTTGCAATGCACTGGTGAATTCTTACAAATCCACAGCTAAGTGATTAAATACTCCAATATCCATAACCATTACATCCTTCTGTAGTTCCCATGGTGGCAGGTGTGTCCTGGCACCCTTGCAGAGTAAGTAGTCAACCTGTTGAACAATGTTTTGATGGATCATGCCAGGCGCCTGTTACCGCCTCCACTGATGCCTCCTTGCAGGAGCTTCCATTTGCTCCACTGAGCAGCAATGTTTCAAACTCCAACAAGGTCTTTATCAAGGGTTAATGGGTGAGATTACTTTAAAAGTAAACCTCTGGTTAGAGAATGAATAATGGCAAGGCTAAACCACTCTACTGGAAATAAAGAGACTCCACTAAAAATCCCTTATGATGCAAATAGAAGGAAAAATTAATTGTATAATTAATAAAATATCCAGGAATAGTAAATGCCTTAAAGATAATAATTGGTATTATAAAATATAAATAAAATAAAATAAAATAAAAAATAAAATAAAAATAACGAAAAACAGTTATGTCCAATTGTTAACAGTCTCTTTGCTGAAAAGCTATATCATAATAGCTGTAAATGAAATAGATAGATAGTCTTTTTAAATCTTTGTTTGTAAGCTAATTCAGTTCACTCCAGTTATAGATGAACTGGGATCTAGATACTGAATTAGTTATTTAGTATAGTACAATATAACAATATATATGGTCCTTATAATTGTAATATTGTATCTTGTACCAGAGAATAAATAACTAACTGACAGGCTATATAAAGTAGCCTTTAGTTTTAATACTTTTACTCCTAATAATAGGAAATAAAGTGATGAAATAAAATAAGATCCAAGTGCTTATATAGAGAATTATTCCAAGTATTGATATATTAAAAAATGGATTTATTGTAAGATAAACTTGAAATAAAGATTAAAAAGCAAAAGGTTACACTCACATTGATTGAAAGTTATGCTGAATATGGAGCCAGAGGATGGTGTAAGCAGCTGAAAAAAATAGACTGTCCGATCATCAGATGTAAAGTGAATGATTTTCAAGCCGCGTGCATTCCACCAAATTCTCCCTGTTGATTAAAAGTTTTGCCGAATATGGAGCCAGAGGATGGTGTAAGCAGCTGAAAGAAAAAATAGACTGTCCGATCATCAGATGTGAAGTGTATCGCTTTCAAGCCGCGTGCGTTCCACCAATTTCTCCGTCTGCGTTCCAGATGCAAATCAGCAGTGTTGCGGTAGATGCCGGAAAGATGCCGGTAGATGCCGAAAAGCAGTAAAATGTCGTTCTGTCGTTCTGAATATCGTCCTTACGCGTTTCGTGAGGCTTAGCTCACTTCATCAGAGGATGTCTGATTGGGGTTTCTTGTGGGTTTAAATAGCCAGCAGAACTTCTGGTTTATGTTAACCCCTTATGGTTAATGTTAAATATAGCACTGGATTCATTCAATAGTACAATCATATACAATAAAAGATTTTTACAATGTTTTGGAATTTGAACAAAAGAGATTATAATACATATTGGACCTATATATACTACTCATTAAAAAAGAGATAAATAACAATATATTGAATTTAAAAAAATTATAAAAGATTCACATATTGAAATATATTGTCATAAAAATAATAATAATAGTATAGTTAAACAGTTCATAAGGTATTTGATACTTGATTAAAACTCATTTATTTTAAAAATCATTTATTTTAAAAATTATTAATCATTCGGAAAAAAAAATGTGTTAATTATAAAAAAGCTCTTAATTCAAAATCTACGTTTAAACCATTGGGTTCTAGCGTGTCTAACTGAAATATCCATTTGGCTTCTGCTTTAATTTGCGCCTAGTTATGCCAATTTATTTATGGGAAAATGGGAAGACGAACAAATCTGGTCAAACAACCCATTTGGCGCAAATCTGGTCTCATGGCATCGCTATATAGATGATTGTATTTTTATCTGGAAGGGAGATATCGAATTGTTGGAAAATTTTAAGGAATATTTAAATTTTAACCCTTATAATTTAAAATGTACTTTTAACCAATCCACAGAAAAACTCGAGTTCTTAGATCTTGAAATTTATATTCAGAATAACAAATTGGAAACTAAAACTTTTAGAAAAACAGTAGCATGTAACAGTTTTATTCCTCACAATAGTTTTTATAAAAGAACATGGCTAAACAATATCCTGTTTAGCCAGTTTAGAAGGATAAAAAGAAATTGTTCTGAACCCAAAATCTGTGTCGAACAAACTAAAATGATGACAGCACAATTCCAAGCAAAAGGCTATTCAAGTAAAATTTTAAATCAAGCTCTAACTAAGACCTCCCTTTTATCTAGAGACCATATTTTGGCAACTAAGTCACATAAAGATTCATCCAATTTGGAAGCTCCCACTTTTATAACAAGGTATAATAGTCATACCCATCAAATTAGAAATATTCTACAAAAAAATTGGAATATTCTCAAAGGAGATCCCCAATTAGGACGAATATTAAGTAATAAACCTCAAATAATACACTCCAAAGCCCCCAATTTGGGTTTATTATTAGCACCCACAACAAAACAAGAAAAACCAAAGCAAAATAAAACTACCACTCTTAAAAATCTAGCAGGCTTTTGGAAATGTAAAAAATGTCAAGCATGTATAAATAACCCAAATCAATCTACAAGTATTACAGAATTCAGTCACCCACAAACAAATGAAATTTTTAAAATAAAATCACACTTAAATTGTAAAACTATTGGAGTAATTTATTTATTAAAATGTCCCTGTGATAAAATGCATGTGGGACGTACTAAAAGGGCTTTTAAAACACGAATGGGAGAACATATTAGAAACATCAAAAATGGACTCCATTCACATAATCTTTCGAAACACTTTGATCTTATACATGCAAGGAATCCTAAGGGACTTATTTTTATGGCAATTCAAAAAATAAATATTCCATGGAGAGGAGGAGATTTAGAAAAAGAATTAGATAAAGCAGAAGCCAAATGGATATTTCAGTTAGACACGCTAGAACCCAATGGTTTAAACGTAGATTTTGAATTAAGAGCTTTTTTATAATTAACACATTTTTTTTTCCGAATGATTAATAATTTTTAAAATAAATGATTTTTAAAATAAATGAGTTTTAATCAAGTATCAAATACCTTATGAACTGTTTAACTATACTATTATTATTATTTTTATGACAATATATTTCAATATGTGAATCTTTTATAATTTTTTTAAATTCAATATATTATGTTATTTATCTCTTTTTTAATGAGTAGTATATATAGGTCCAATATGTATTATAATCTCTTTTGTTCAAATTGCAAAACATTGTAAAAATCTTTTATTGTATATGATTGTACTATTGAATGAATCCAGTGCTATATTTAACATTAACCATAAGGGGTTAACATAAACCAGAAGTTCTGCTGGCTATTTAAACCCACAAGAAACCCCAATCAGACATCCTCTGATGAAGTGAGCTAAGCCTCACGATACGCGTAAGGACGATATTCAGAACGACAGAACGACATTTTACTGCTTTTCGGCATCTACCGGCATCTTTCCGGCATCTACCGCAACACTGCTGATTTGCATCTGGAACGCAGACGGAGAAATTGGTGGAACGCACGCGGCTTGAAAGCGATACACTTCACATCTGATGATCGGACAGTCTATTTTTTCTTTCAGCTGCTTACACCATCCTCTGGCTCCATATTCGGCAAAACTTTTAATCAACAGGGAGAATTTGGTGGAATGCACGCGGCTTGAAAATCATTCACTTTACATCTGATGATCGGACAGTCTATTTTTTTCAGCTGCTTACACCATCCTCTGGCTCCATATTCAGCATAACTTTCAATCAATGTGAGTGTAACCTTTTGCTTTTTAATCTTTATTTCAAGTTTATCTTACAATAAATCCATTTTTTATATATCAATACTTGGAATAATTCTCTATATAAGCACTTGGATCTTATTTTATTTCATCACTTTATTTCCTATTATTAGGAGTAAAAGTATTAAAACTAAAGGCTACTTTTTATAGCCTGTCAGTTAGTTATTTATTCTCTGGTACAAGATACAATATTACAATTATAAGGACCATATATATTGTTATATTGTACTATACTAAATAACTAATTCAGTATCTAGATCCCAGTTCATCTATAACTGGAGTGAACTGAATTAGCTTACAAACAAAGATTTAAAAAGACTATCTATCTATTTCATTTACAGCTATTATGATATAGCTTTTCAGCAAAGAGACTGTTAACAATTGGACATAACTGTTTTTCGTTATTTTTATTTTATTTTTTTTTATTTTATTTTATTTATATTTTATAATACCAAGGTCTTTATCAAGCTTGATGAAGACCTCATTGGAGGTCAAAACGTTGCTACTTATGTTCTGACTCCCCATATGAATCTGATACTTCTTTGCAGCTTGAGTGCCTGCATCAATTAGCTTTCTCCTTACTCTGTGTGGGGACCAGAGCTATTCTGGTGCCATAACTACTACAGTGGGTTGTGTTAGTTATGGTTCTTGGACTTTTCCTTTAGTTCTCACAAACGTATCTAGTTGCCTTGTAACTATTTGCTAAATAATTAAATGAATGTGGAAAGCTTCACTATGCTGGATTATATATAATTGCTTCAGATAATAAAGAATGAATAGATTAATAGCATTATATTATACCAATAATGTAAAAGTTAGGCATTTAATATAAGGTTTGTGGCTGTAAAATCCATTGCTTCTTATCCCTGTCCATGGTGCTGGACCATCTAACATTGTGATATTGGGATTGCTGAATACCTTTGTCAAAGGAAGTATTGATTAGCTCTTTTTTTTAGAACTAAGCTTCTTACATTA
>OW240913.1:257989166-258006189 GCA_933207985.1 Pelobates cultripes
GTCGGGACCTAAATTAGAATAAGGGGGGGACCTAATGTCCTCCCCTCTGGCCCCCACCCCTGGGTGGGGGCCCTAAATACTAATAGGGGTGGGGGGACCTATTGTCATCCCGCCCCGGCCCCCACCCCTAAATGGCAGGTAGAGGCCCTAAATAAAAATGTTACCCCCCCTGGTGACTCGGGGTCCCCAAACCCCTAGTCACCACCCCAAAAGAAAAATTAACCCCTACCAACCCCCCATCACCCTTAAAATATTGAGGAGAGGACCTTTAACTATGTACATGTAAAAAAATAAAACTTACCATTTGATGTTTTCTTTCTTCTAAAATCTTTATTTTTCAGCCCCAAAAAATTACCGACACACTTAAAAAAAAAAAAAAAAACGAGCGCTAAAAAAAAATAATCCATCTTCACTCATGGAGGGCTCTGCGCAAACTGAGCTCTGCAGGGCGGGGGAAGGCTTATAAAGCCTTGCCTTGCCCTGCAATTAGGCTCAGAGCACTCTGATTGGTGGGTTTAAGCCATCTAATCAGAGTGCTCTGACAGGTAAATGAAGAAACTGACAGGTAAGTTTCTACATTTACCTGTCACAGCACTCTGATTGGTTGGCTTGAAATCCACCAATCAGAGTGCTCTGTGTCATTTTACACAACGTGGGAAAGTTCTTTGGAATTTTCCCACGCTGTGTAATTTGACTCATAACTCTCTGATTGGTGGATTTCAAGCCAATCAATCAGAGTGTTATGAGTCAAATTACACCGCGTGGGAAAATTCCAAAGAACTTTCCCACGCTGTGTAAAATGACAGAGAGCACTCTGATTGGTGGATTTCAAGCCAACCAATCAGAGTGCTCTGAGCCAGTCTCTTCATTTACCTGTCAGAGCACTCTGCTTGAATGGCTTAAACCCACCAATCAGAGTTCTCTGAGCCCAATTGCAGGGCAGGGCAAGGTTTTATGAGCCTTCCCCAGCCCTGCAGAGCTCAGTCTGCGTGGAGCCCTCCATGGGTGAAGATGGATTTTTTAAAAAAAATTTAAATTTTTTTTTTAAGTGCGCCGGTTATTATGGATTTTTTTATTTGGCCTTTTTTGGGGCTGAAACAAGAAGATTTTAGAAGAAAGAAAACACTAAATGGTAAGTTTTATTTTTTTACATGTACATAGTTAAAGGTCCTCTCCTCAATATTTTAAGGGTGATGGAGGGTTGGTAGGGGTTAATTTTTCTTTTGGGGTGGTGACTAGGGGGCCAGAGGAAGGACATTAGGTCACCCCCCTTATTAGTATTTAGGGTCACCGCTCAGGGATGGGGGCCAGGGGGGAGGACATTAGGTCCCGGCCCTTATTCTAATTTAGGGCCCCCACCCACCACTCAGGGGTAGGGACCAGTGGGAGGACATTAGGTCCACCCCCTTATTAGTGTTTAGGGCCCCCACCCACCGCTCAGGGGTGGGGGCCAGGAGGGAGGACATTGGGTCCCCCCCTGATTTTACTGTAGGGCCCCCACCCACCACTCAGGGGTGGGGGACAGGGGAGAGGACATTAGGTCCCCCCTTATTATAATTTAGGGCCCCCACCAGGCATGTCTCCCTCAATAATGGAGTAATTGCATGGATAAAGGAAATCCTGGTATAGGAGTATTTTCTTGGAAAACTCATAACATAAAGAGAGAAGAGAGATAGTGCAGACTGTATAAAAAGTAACAAATTTATTCTTACAAATTGCACTTATGTCACAATATGTCAAAAGACAAACAGCATGTCTCCACATCAGAGTGGTAACCAGGTTTCTAACAGGTAGCAGAGAAAAATCCAGGACCACAGATGGATAAAAACAGCAAATAAAAATATGTGAACAAGTCTATTATTAAAATCCTACATGTTTTGTCCTGTTCTGGACTTCCTCAGGGATGGCCAGAACAGGTGAAATGCGTAGGATTTTAATCATCAACTTGTTTACATATTTATATGTGCGGTTTTTATATCTGTATCTGTGGTCCTAGAGTTTTCTACCACCCCCAAGCCCTTTGCCTGTGCTTATTGTATTGCACTATATTTTTCTTTTATTTCCCCAGACATATGGTGTCTACGATAGATTCTACCAATTACTCTATATGTTTGCAACTAGCCTGTATTACTAATGGTAGCTAGACAGACCTGACTAGACACCTTTCCATCCTGTTATCTCTTGTTCATTATATAAAATTGTGCTTGCATAATCTACTACTCCAATTGTATTACAAGATGCTTAGCCTGAGGATTGCCATTGGGGTACCTCAAGCCTGTCTGTATTACTCTAATGTACAGCAAAAAAAATAATTAAAAAAATAGACTTTTATGGCACAGTGTCAGGAACGTTCGAGGATGCTACACACAGAATGCAAATACTAGTAATGTATACCGGACCTTAGGATGGCCGGACTAACACTACACACACAAAGAATAACATAGAAAAAGCTAAAAAAGGGCTACGCCAAAAGAATACCAAAACAAACAAACACCAGAAGCAGTAAAAAAAAATTCCGTATTATAGTAGAAGAGTCTTTGTTATGAATAAAAAGTCTATTTTGGTACTTGAAAGTGTAGAGTCCTCAATGTCCTAAGTGTTTCAGCCATTCCGTATATATAAAAGACAAAAGCGAGGGATGCCAATGGTACAGTATGTACAAACCAATAGGATAAGATGAGGAAATATATATAATTAACTCACATTTAAAAGAGCTATGGCCAGCTCAGGGTGTGAAGGGTGTACAGCGGTATAATCTCCGCTTTAAAGGATATGTGTATCAGCTGTTCCGTATATATAAAAGACAAAAGCTAGGGAAGCCAATCGTACAGTATGTACAAACTAATAGGATAAACTGATAAAATATATATAATTAACTCACATTTAAAAGAGCTGTAGCCAGCTCAGAGTGTGAAGGGAGTACATCGGTATAATCCCCGCTTTAAAGGATATGTAGTCAGCGTCCTCCAAAGGGATGAAAGCGTCCTCCACTCAGGAGAAAAATATAAAAGAAAAACACAACTGATAGTGCTTTCAGTAATATAATATAGTGCAAATGGACATAAATGTACTCACAAGTCTAGTGCAAACTACTGCACTATGATATAAGCATTGGTGGTATGATCCCCACCTAGGATATACTTTGGAGTCATGCGATGATAACAGGAAGCCAGGTAAAAAAATCAAATGAAGATATTATAAAAAAAGATAATTGGCATAAAGTGATAACCCAAAAAATAAAAAAAAACACAAATAAAACAACCATAACGCGTTTCGCCACTAGGGCTTTTTCAAATGGGATAAGAATTAGAACCTGGTTGGTAGGGGTTTATATAGGTGTATGGACACTTACAATTGGTGCCAAAATGACATCACAGGTCTGTAGCCAATTGGGTGAGAACATATTTTTCCTATTTACAGATTTGTATAAAATGCCTTTCTATGTAATTTATACATGTAGCTAACTTTATTGTATATAATTTGATGTAAAAACGAGGGTTGACTGCCTAGAACAGGGGTAGGCAACCTACGGCACTAGTGCCATGCACGGCACTCAAGGTGTCTTTGCACGGCACTCAAGGCTGCTAGAGCCAAACAGGCTCTGGCCTATCAGGAGTCCCAGTGAAAATTCAGATATCTGCAATACGAAAAGGACAATCCTCAATTTATGCATTGCAGCACATAGAGTAAGTGATCTCAGGTCCCTTCCTCCCAGCACTTGTGAATGGGAATCCACACTCTGGTAGAGTAGCCCACAGCGCATATTGCAGTTCCTGCCCTTCACCTGTACCTTGCCAGCCTGGTCTCCACCGGAACCTACGGAAGCCACTCATACTGCTAGATATACACAGAAATGCACAATAACCCTCCCCTTATACAAATAATACGAACAGCCCACAAACAAACATACACACAATCCGCACAAACGTAACCCGCTAACAATCCACATACATGCACACAACACCACATACAGCCTCTCACATGCAATACCCCACACATACACACACTACCAAACACACAATGTGACACATCCATCCACACACACAATTCCACAAGCAGCCCCAATACACAGCCCACATTCATATGTATCATACACGATACCACAAACTACTCCTGAACATATACAATATAATAGCTCATATACGCACAAATACAATGATACAGGGAGTTCAGAATTATTAGGCAAGTTGTATTTTTGAGGATTAATTTTATTATTGAACAACAACCATGTTCTCAATGAACCTAAAAAACTCATTAATATCAAAGCTGAATATTTTTGGAAGTAGTTTTTAGTTTGTTTTTAGTTATAGCTATGTTAGGGGGATATCTGTGTGTGCAGGTGACTATTACTGTGCATAATTATTAGGCAACTTAACAAAAACAAATATATACCCATTTCAATTATTTATTATTACCAGTGAAACCAATATAACATCTCAACATTCACAAATATACATTTCTGACATTCAAAAACAAAACAAAAACAAATCAGTGACCAATATAGCCACCTTTCTATGCAAGGACACTCAAAAGCCTGCCATCCATGGATTCTGTCAGTGTTTTGATCTGTTCACCATCAACATTGCGTGCAGCAGCAACCACAGCCTCCCAGACACTGTTCAGAGAGGTGTACTGTTTTCCTCCTTGTAAATCTCACATTTGATGATGGACCACAGGTTCTCAATGGGGTTCAGATCAGGTGAACAAGGAGGCCATGTCATTAGATTTTCTTCTTTTATACCCTTTCTTGCCAGCCACGCTGTGGAGTACTTGGACGCGTGTGATGGAGCATTGTCCTGCATGAAAATCATGTTTTTCTTGAAGGATGCAGACTTCTTCCTGTACCACTGCTTGAAGAAGGTGTCTTCAGGAACTGGCAGTAGGACTGGGAGTTGAGCTTGACTCCATCCTCAACCCGAAAAGGCCCCACAAGCTCATCTTTGATGATACCAGCCCAAACCAGTACTCCACCTCCACCTTGCTGGCGCCTGAGTCGGACTGGAGCTCTCTGCCCTTTACCAATCCAGCCACGGGCCCATCCATCTGGCCCATCAAGACTCACTCTCATTTCATCAGTCCATAAAACCTTAGAAAAATCAGTCTTGAGATATTTCTGGCCCAGTCTTGACGTTTCAGCTTGTGTGTCTTGTTCAGTGGTGGTCGTCTTTCAGCCTTTCTTACCTTGGCCATGTCTCTGAGTATTGCACACCTTGTGCTTTTGGGCACTCCAGTGATGTTGCAGCTCTGAAATATGGCCAAACTGGTGGCAAGTGGCATCGTGGCAGCTGCATGCTTGACTTTTCTCAGTTCGTGGGCAGTTATTTTGCGCCTTGGTTTTTCCACACGCTTCTTGCGACCCTGTTGACTATTTTGAATGAAACGCTTGATTGTTCGATGATCACGCTTCAGAAGCTTTGCAATTTTAAGAGTGCTGCATCCCTCTGCAAGATATCTCACTATGTTTGACTTTTCTGAGCCTGTCAAGTCCTTCTTTTGACCCATTTTGCCAAAGGAAAGGAAGTTGCCTAATAATTATGCACCTGATATAGGGTGTTGATGTCATTAGACCACACCCCTTCTCATTACAGAGATGCACATCACCTAATATGCTTAATTGGTAGTAGGCTTTCGAGCCTATACAGCTTGGAGTAAGACAACATGCATAAAGAGGATGATGTGGTCAAAATACTAATTTGCCTAATAATTCTGCACTCCCTGTACAAAGCACTTACAGTATAAATAACACAAGCAGAATACTGCAGCATACAGACCTCAATTTTAAAAAATAGGACCGGCACGCTACGGGACATCACAATCCTATATCGGCACAGTGCTGCTAAAAGGTTGCCTATCCCTGGCCTAGAACTAAGTGACTAAAGTGAGTCACGTGACTCGAGGCCTGCCTGTTCTATCAAATTCCCCTACCTCGTGAAAATCCCCTACCCTCGTCACTTCCGGTGAGGGGAATCCTGTGCTGCTGGATCCTGTGCTGCACATGCGTACTAGCACTCCTGCTACTCCTCCATAGCAAGGTCCTGGAAGGTAAGTAAAACTAGTTTTACACTTTCATTATAGTTAATGCATTCACTAAGCTTAGGCACATGGGACATTTAGGGTTAAATGAGGGTTCAAATTAGGGTTAGGTAAGGTATTTTAACCTCTCTCACACCTCTCTCTTACCCTAACACTTGGGGTAAAGGTTAAAATAAAGTGTGAAAAATCACAATTTAGTGATATTCCCCTAATGTGAAATATCACTAAATATGAACAAGTCCCTAATCCTAACCCTAATTTGAACCCTAACATTAACCCTAAGTGTCCCATGTCCTAAGCTTAGTGAACTAACTATAATGAAAGTGTAAAACTAGTTTTACTTACCTTCCAGGACCTTGCTGTGGAGGAGTAGCAGGAGTGCTAGCACGCATATGCAGCACAGGACCCAGCTGATTCCCCTCACCGGAAGTGACGAAGGTAGGGGATTTTCACGGGTAGGGAAATTTGATAGAACACAGGCGTCGTCACCGATGACGTCACGATAGCCGTATAGGATCTTGGGAGCTGTAGTATAAGATATAGACGAAAGGAAGAGGAAACCCATGGGGACACAAGTTATTATGCATAATACAAAGAGGGCAGGACATTGCCTCATTTGCAGGGAAACCTGGGAAGGGTAGTTCCAAGATAAAACTTGCGTGCACAGTGAAAAAAACACTTCAGGCAGGATCATTAAACATACCAAATAGCTATCTCTACAGGGGGCACAAAAAAAGACAGTAGATATGTCTAAAAAATTAAAACAAATAGATTTAAGTAAGCAAGCAATATTATTAAAATGACATGTAATCATTGTAATGTTAACCCATTAAGGATGGCGGGCGTGCTATGCCGTCCTTAGGGACCTGGCTCTAAACTCCAAGGGGCGGCATAGCACGTCCCCGCCGTGCTTTCAACTTACCCGGTCGCCAGCAATCCCACGCTGGTGATCCCATGCTGGCGATCCCACGCTGGCGATCGTGGTGTGGGTACTCACCTGACAGCCCAGGGAGTCCCCCTCTGTCACTTTTGGCCCCCCCAGTGCCAGCAGGGGGAGTGCCTGTAATGACAGGTAGTCCCCCTGCTGCCTGTAAATAGTAAAAAAAAAAAAATGAAAACAGTGTGAAATTAAATTATATATACTCAGATCATATATATATAATTATTAAGTATATGATCTATATACATATACACATAAATACACATACACTGTCCAAGTGTATTTTAATATTAACATATATATATAATTATATATTTGTGTATATATATATATATATTAATATCAAAGTACGCATAGAATGACATTGATTAAAATAAATATATAAGTAAATACGTTAAAAAACATTTAATAAAAAAAATAATAAAACATAAAAAAAGTTATTTCCCCAATAATTATAGGATTTCAAGCTACCAAAACAATTTTATCTAATGAGAAAAAAATTCCAAATGCCCAAATCGATTTTATCTTAGAAAGTATTGATATTATTTTCAATAATAACTATTTTTGGTTCTTTGACTCATTTTAGCTACAAAAGAGAGGTACTGCTATGGGGACCAGGTTTGCCCCCAGTTATGCCACCCTCTTTATGGCAGACTGGGAATCCAGCGCCATTTGGGTGGGCATGCCTGGGATTCAAACCTGGTCTCCTATTTTAGATACATTGACGATTTATTGTTTATATGGAAGGGCACAGTACTATAGAGAGTATCAAAAACCAACAAAGAGACATTCTTTTAATTTATAAAGACAAACAGACCTCAGACACCCCAACTCTCCCTATTATTTTTAATTACAACAACAAAAGTAGTTATATCAAAAATACAATAAAAAACCACTGGCATCTTTTAATGCAGGATGACCTTCTTAAAGAAATATTACCCACTAAACTAAGTGTGTAGCTGGAGATATTCTGGTGAGTTTTACAGAAGCTTCAACTGTCTAAGAGTTGTGCTAAGAGCTTTCTTTTCTACTGTTACAGGTAAGATTCATCTGTAGGAAAAGGTTACTGATTGCACAAGGTTTGAATTCCTGTTGGTAATTATAAGGCATTTGATTTGATTAAGCTAGTTACTTGCTGTTGATTGCTGGTTAATTAGCTATTGTTTGCAAATAAGCAGAGGCCTACCCAGGTGTTAAACATTCCTAGTGGGCGGTGATTTTAGGAGTTATATAAGGCCTGGTTCCATTAGCTTGTCTAATATAGCTTGGTGCTACTTCTAAGTGCTGTTTCTAAGTGTGTAGCTGGAGATATTCTGGAGAGTTTTACAGAAGCTTCAACTGTCTAAGAGTTGTGCTAAGAGCTTTCTTTTCTACTGTTACAGGTAAGATTCATCTGTAGGAAAAGGTTACTGATTGCCCAAGGTTTGAATTCCTGTTGTTAATTATAAGGCATTTGATTTGATTAAGCTAGTTACTTGCTGTTGATTGCTGGTTAATTAGCTATTGTTTGCAAATAAGCAGAGGCCTACCCAGGTGTTAAACATTCCTAGTGGGCGGTGATTTTAGGAGTTATTTAAGGCCTGGTGTCATTAGCTTGTCTAATATAGCTTGGTGCTACTTCAAAGTGTTGTTTCTAAGTGTGTAGTTGGAGATATTCTGGAGAGTGCTGTTTCTAAGTGTGTAGTTGGAGATATTCTGGAGAGTGCTGTTTCTAAGTGTGTAGTTGGAGATATTCTGGAGAGTGCTGTTTCTAAGTGTGTAGTTGGAGATATTCTGGAGATAACCTGTAGGTAATCTGAGGTATTCAGGAGGATAAAGAAAAAAGTTAATATTTGTTAGATTTAAATTATTCTTATAATTGGAATGGCAGGCTTAGTTCAGTGTAACAATTGCTATGCATTTGTTTCACGTTCCACTTTTTGGAGGTTTGGTTGTTGTCTAATGTGTAGACAGTTCTCTATCTTGCGGCAGGAGATTGTATTTTTGAAGTCTGAGATTTGTAAATTATCTGGTGAAGAAACTCAGACTGGAACTGCTGCAAAGCCACTGCCGCAGAGACATGCTAGGAAAGGCAGATGGATTACTGTAGGATCTGTAGACTTAGAGTTGTGGATAAAAGGCATTTTGCACAGTCTGTTGCTCTTCATAATTCATTTCCTGCACTTTCAGAGTGTAATGGTGTTGTGGAGAGAGGCACTGAGGCTAGTGGTGTTGTGGAGAGAGGCACTGAGGCTAGTGGTGTTGTGGAGAGAGGCACTAAAACTAGTGGTGTTGTGGAGAGAGGCACTGAGGCTAGTGGTGTTGTAGAGAGAGGCACTGAGGCTAGTGGTGTTGTGGAGAGAGGCACTGAGGCTACTGGTGTTGTGGAGAGAGGCACTAAGACTAGTGGTGTTGTGGAGAGAGGCACTGAGGCTAGTGGTGTTGTGGAGAGAGGCACTGAGACTAGTGGTGTTGTGGAGAGAGGCACTGAGACTAGTGGTGTTGTGGAGACCGGCTTGGAGACTATGGTGAGGCCTAATAGAAAGCAGTTGTTGTTGTTGGGTGATTCCATTATAAGAGGTGTGGAGATGGACAATGGTGGTCTTGTGAGGTGTCTTCCCGGAGCTACTGCTCACAGAGACAGGAGACGTATCTGTAATATTGTTAAGCAAGCAAAGCAGGAAGGGGAATTGGATGTACTTGTCCATCTAGGGACAAATGACTTGGCTTGCAATGAGGTTTCAGAGGTTAAGGAAGTTTTTAGTGTTTTTGCCAATGATATACGGCAGGTTGCTTCCACACTGTCATTCTCTGAAGTTCTGCCTGTGCATAACACTCAGAACGACAGGCGGATGCGTATTAGGGACTTTAATTTGTGGCTTGGTGAATGGTGTCGGGAGCAAGGATTTGGCTTTATTTCTCATGGTAGCTCTGTTTGGAATGGAGATAAGCTGTACAAAAAGATGGTTTGCATCTTTCTCAAAAGGGAACAAATGTTCTCAGTGAGCAGTTCAGAGGTTTTGCTAGGATGTATTTAAACTAGGAGGGGGGGGCAAAAGGGTGATAAAACATCAATCCAATTGTCCCCCAAAACAAGGACAGAAGGTGCCTGTAGCAAGTGTGTTAAAAAATGATAAGCTTAGAGTCATGTCTACAAATGCTCGCAGTTTAGGGAATAAGATCCATGAACTTGTGGCAATAATGGCAACTGATAGTGTAGATTTAGTCGCTGTTACTGAGACATGGTACAATGAGAAAAATGACTGGGACATAGCAATACCAGGGTACTCTTTATATAGGAAAGATAGGGAAGGCAAGAAAGGGGGAGGGGTGGCCTTGTATGTGAAGGATAGCATAAAATCTAGCCTAATAAAAGTTAGTGAGGTAAACATAGAGTCCGTTTGGGCTACGTTAGAATTTGGTAATCACACAGTAACTCGTGTAGGTGTGATTTATAGGCCCCCTGGACAAATTGAAGAGTTAGATAATCTACTAGTTGAAGAAATAGCAGGAATTTAAAAAATATCCTAGGCAGAACAAAAATGGAATGGGTTTTTAATCTACAGGCCCTGGTACCCCATGGTCTCAATGCTGATTTTGATTTATTACATTTTTTATGATTATTTGTGATTTTTTAAAATTTATAAATATCCCCTCCCCAGTTTTATATGTCCTTCCCACTCATGACCATAAAACCTCACCCCCTAACCCTTGAGAGCACAAAGCCAGCATCTACCCAAATTTCCACCTTCACAAACTGGATCATACCCCTCAATTTAAGCACCAATGGGAAACTAGGCCTCAAACGCCCACACAAATGGCCATGAAGCGTCCACCCCATATGCAGACATCTCCAAACATGAAAATTTACTCCCACAATGCAAGAGATCTTAACATCCCACACAAGCGCAGCAAACTATTGGAAGACCTCAAACGGACCACAGCGGATCTAGTATGTATACAAGAGACACACTTTGTAAAACTCCGCATTACCAAATTTGGCCTTAACGACTACCCCATACAATTCCACGCAGCACATACTTCCAAAGCCAGAGGCTTCTCCCTGCTTATCCACAAATCCCTCTCCTTTGAGCTACCTAAGCTAATCACTGATAGCCAGGGAACATTCCTCATAGTCCTATGCATGATAAACAAGGTTAAGTACACCATAGTGAACATATACAGCCCCAATACACAACAAAGAAACTTCCTCCATAAAGTCCTCTCAAAACTCGAGCCCATCAAAACCGAATACACGATGGTCTGCAGAGACCTAAACCATATCTTAGACCATACCTTAGACACATCTTTGCTTACTTCACAATCCCGCAAACAACACCTCAAACCACAATGCCAGGCTCTAACGAAACTGATAATGGAGTTCCACCTCTATTACACATGGAGGGCCCTACACCCAACAGACCGTCAGTACTCTCACTGCTCCCAAGTCCACAAAACACACTCTAGAATAGATCGCATTCTCTCTACCGGACCCCTCCTCCGGAGAGCTCTACACTGTGAAATAGGAGACATAGTATGGTCGGACCATGCGCCCAACATCATGTCCATATCGACACAGTTCGCATCCAGAGGGTATGCCCCCTGGAGATTGAATGAATCCCTGCTACGAGATGACACTTTCCGTAATGTCGTCCAAACAGAGCTTACAGAATATTTCTCCACAAATAACAATAAAGGAACCTCCCCTATAATGATCTGGCAAGCTCATAAATCAGTCATGCGAGGGCTCCTTTTAAGCCGCGCATCATTCCTTAAAAAGCAAGCACAAAAAGATCAAATAACAATCCTGAGAAACCTTAGAGACGCCACAGCACAACACTATATACAACCCACTGACGCTCTACTAAAGGAAATTGAGAACCTGACCGATCAATTAAACACAATAGCGATGTCAAAAACGACATACATGATGCATAAACTCAAAACCCGAAGCTACAACCAGAACAACAAAACAGGCAAACTACTTGCCACACAATTACGACTTAAATATGCCCAAAATAAGATCCCCTATATCTTAACCGCAGAAGGGAAAAAACTATACAACCCACAAAACATAGTTGAAGAACTAGCCAAATACTATATTACACTATACAACCTAAAAACTGACGCACAAACACACCAACCCACCATGCTTGAGATACAGTCCCTCTTAGCGAAAATATCACTACCGTCAATTTCCAAAATCATGCGGACACATTAAAAATCCCGATCTCAGAACAAGAAATTATCCAAACAATAATGTCACTTCCCTCGGGCAAAACACCAGGCCCAGACGGTTTCCCAAACATTTATTATAAAACATATGCGCAGACCCTAGCACCACAACGTCTCCAAACATACAATACAATGACCACAGGGGAAAATGCCGGCAGATATGCTTATGGCGCACATCACAACTATCCCTAAACCAGGTAAAATCCCAAACAAAGGGCAAAACCTACGTCCGATTTCACTGTTAAACACAGACATAAAAATAATTGCTAAAATATACGCAAACAGACTAGCCAACATTCTCCCGACGATCATACACCAGGACCAAGTGGGGTTTATCAGGGGGAGACAGGGCAGTGACGGAACATGCAAGGTACTTAATTTAATGCAGGGACTGCGGGGGCACTGTTTATTTCTCTCATTAGACGCTGAGAAAGCGTTCGACAGACTACACTGGCCATTCCTCCTCGCGGCCCTGAGGAAATATGGATTTCCAGATATGTTTATCTCGATACTACAAACCCTATACAGCAACCCGACAGCCAAAGTGGTAGGAGGAGGATTCACATCCTCTTCATTCGAGATATCCAATGGTTCCAGGCAAGGCTGCCCCCTTTCCCCGATGCTATATGTTTTGGCACTAGAACCACTCACGACACTTATCAGACAAAACCCAGACATTCGTGGAGTTCAAGTCGGACCAAACGAATACAAACTCACATTGTTCGCAGATGATATTCTGCTCACACTCACAAACCCCTACAGCTCTATCCCCACGTTTCTCTAAATACTACAGGAATATAGCAGATGCTCCTATTACAAACCTAACCTGACCAAGGCACAAGCCTTAGGCTTAAACATACCCAAACGCATGCTACTAACCCTGCAAAAACAATACAACTTTGAGTGGAAATCAGACAACCTCACCTTTCTAGGACTAATCATCACACCCACCACCCCAAGCCTATATAAAGACAACTACCAGAAACTCCTAAGGGAAATTCAAGCCATATTAACTAGCTGGCGAAAGAAGTACCTCTCATGGACCGGCAGACTAGCTGCTATAAAAATGATAATCATCCCCAAATTCCAATACTTATTCCGAACTCTACCTATCCACCTCCCAAACACGTATTTTAAGGAAGCACAAAGACTACTCAACCAATTCACTTGGGACTATAAGATACCAAGGGTGAGAGCTCATATTCTCTACCAAAAAACTCCAGAGGGCTGTATGAATGCACCCAACCTCCAAACATATTACCAGGCAGCCATTCTAAACAGCATGATACCACTCCACAGTCAGAGCCCACCGCCTCAATGGGTAACGATAGAAAAAGACGCAGTCAAACCACATGCCCTTATGGCACTAATCTGGTCCCCTAAACAAAACAGACCCCAAAACATCAATATACTGCCAACCGTAGAGGCGACACTACGGGTATGAAAAAAAAAAAAGAAATCTGTTGCTCACAAGTCCCACACTCTAGAGCAATGCCAATATCTGCCATGTCCTCCATGATACCGAACTTTAACTAAAGAATATGGGAACGACATGGTATACATCACATACAGCAACTGTACCAAAATAATCACCTCCAAACATTTACAGAGGTGCAGAGCCTCTATGGCCTCCCAACCATAGCCCACTTCTCCTACAGGCAAATTCACTCATGGTTAACAAAACACCAAGGTAAAAAATGTGATGCGTCTAATCAGGGCCGGCCTTAGGCAATTAGGCGCCCTGTGCAAAAAGTCTTCACGGCGCCCCCCCCACCTCCCACCAAGTTGCCTGAATACAGTAACACACACAGGCACCAGGGACGTGTGTATCACGAGGCAAACAAGGCATCTGCCTTGGGCGCCACTTTGCAGGGGGCGGCAAAAAAAAGCATCCCTCCAAACCCCCAGGCAGATCCCTTGCTTGCCTCGCATCCTGGGGGGCTCAAGAGCTGACCGGCTGGCCACTTTTGAGCCCCCCCAAGGCTGGCAGCGGGCAGCGAAGGAGCATACTCACCTGAGCTCTTCCTGCTCAGCTTCCTCTGCGCCGCTTAATGAAGCCGGGAGCCAGAATATGACGTCAGTCCGGCTCCCGGCATCACTAAGCGCTGCTTACTCAGCCTGTGCGCCCCCTGCCTGCCTGCCCAGCAGCCACACTGGACTGCTGGTAAGAAATCCACTCCAGCTTTCCCAGGGAGGCTGGGTGGATTTAAAATAAATGTAAAAAATATTAGTTTGTGAGTGTTAGTGGAAATGTCTGTGTGTGTGTCTGTGAGTGTTTATTTTGAAGTGAATGTGTGTGTGTGTGTGTGTGTGTGTCTGTAAGTGTGTAATTGTGTGTGTCTGTAAGTGAATGTGTGTGTGTCTGTGAGTGAATGTGTGTGTTGGTCAGTGAGTGTATATGTGTCAGTCAGTGAGTGTGTATGTGTCAGTCAGTGAGTGTGTATGTGTCAGTCAGTGAGTGTGTATGTGTCGTCAGTGAGTGTGTATGTGTCGTCAGTGAGTGTGCGTCTGTCAGTGAGTGAGCGTCTGTCAGTCAAAGTGCGGCCTTGACAGGAAGGGGTGGGGGAAATTTAAACTCGGTTACAGGCATGTACACACACACTCAGTTAAAGGCAGTCACACATACAGGCACAGGCACAAACAATGGCACAGCTACAGCGACACACACAGACAGACAGTCACATAGGCAGTCACACACACAGACAGACACACAGGCAGTCACACACACAGACAGACACACAGTAACACACACATAGACAGTTATACACACACAGGCAGGCAGTCACACAGATAGAAAGTCACACACACAGGCAGGCAGTCACACACAGACAGATAGTTACAGACAGACACACACAGGCAGGCAGGCAGTCACATACAGGCAGTCACACACACAGGCAGTCACACACACAGACAGACAGTCACACACACAGACAGTCACACAGACAGACAGTCTCACACACACAGGCAGTCACACACACGGGCAGTCACACAGACAGACAGTCACACAGACAGACAGTCACACACACAGGCAGTCACATACACGGGCAGTCACACACACGGGCAGTCACACAGACAGACAGTCACACAGACAGACAGTCACACACACAGGCAGTCACATACATGGGCAGTCACACAGACAGACAGTCACACACACAGACAGTCACACACAGGCAGGCAGTCACACACAGAGACAGTCACACACACACACAGAGACAGACAGTCACACACACACACACACACACAAGGACAGGCAGTCACACAGACAGTCACACACACACACAGACAGACAGTCACACAAACAGGCAAACAGTCACACACACACACTTACCTCTTTCCAGTGGATGCAGTTGGCTGATGGGGAAGCATCTTTCCCTCTTCCTGTACAGCAGGGGCTTCGGGAGGTATTAGCCCCGTCTCCGCCTCTCGATAAGCCCCGCCTCCGCCGCTCGGTAAACCCCGCCCCCTCTGCCGCGATTTTTTTTTTTTTTAAATAGACCCAGGTGGAGAATAATTAATCCTCCAGCCAGGTACCTCTTTTAGCTCCCCTGCACTCCGGCCATGAGTGAGCTGTGTCGGCCACAGGGCGCCCCCTGTTCCATGGCGCCCTGTGCGGTCGCACAGCTCGCACACCCCTAAGGCCGGCCCTGCGTCTAATGAGCCTCGGCTGACGAGCTTTGAGAAAACCGTACTTAAATTCAGGCCACCACAAAAAACACAAATCCATTATGCCCAAATCATGTCTTTAAAGTGGAATACATCCCAGGGGCCATAGTCACAGGGCAAGAGGCGGGCAAGCAGTCCTCTCCAGGCACAAGTGGCGAAGGGCACTTCGTCACAGGAGGTATTCACAGCTTTCAATTTGCCAGCATGAAAGCAGGACTGGAGGTAGTGTTGATAGTTGGTGCCGTGCCAGTGAGACTGTTCCTATTACTGTTGACATGCACAACATGATGACAAGCTGCCTAGAATGGCGTGCACTCAGCAAAATGGTTACGAAGAATCTGAGATTTTTTGGTACGTGGAGCTGGCTTGGTCACAGTGGTCTTGCATTGTGAGTCCATAGCGGTACTGAAGGATTCCCAGCTGACAAGGACAGGACTCTTTGTCTGCAACATTTGGTGAGCCCATACTTTGATGCATCCAGACAACAGGTTGATAGCCGCTCGGACCTTGATGAAATCTGCGGCGAGAACCGTGACAGTACCCCCCCTTCAAGAACACCCTCTGGGTGTGATTTGGTTGCTCATCATTACCTTCCAGATCAGAAGTACCTTTCTCCTCTGAGAGATCAAATACATCATCTGGCAGGAGGTACGTTCTTCCATAGGCATCCATGCCATACATACGGCCTTCTTCCAGATTAGAGGGAAACCCAGCACCTACTGTAGTCTTTGCTCTAGTAGTTCTCACAGGGGAGGTGTGGCGGAACGCTGGCACTCCGACTGAGTACCTCCGCCAATCGATGCTCCTAGTGCTCGCTGAGGACTCCAAGCACTCCAACCGACACCATCAGCACTGCAGACCCCACTTCCAGCGATGCAACAGCGCCGGGGTCTCTGCTGTTTCCACCCACCCTGGACCCAAGGCCAGGATCCAGCTTCCAGTGGGTGAACCTCTCTTTCCACAGGAACAAATCAAGCTATTGCAAGAGCTGATACAGGAAATGGTGGCCACCCAGTAACTCCACAGTATGTCCCCAGATGGTTCTTAAAGGGCCAGCAGCAGCACAACACAAATCCATTATGCCCAAATCATGTCTTTAAAGTGGAATACATCCCAGGGGCCATAGTCACAGGGCAAGAGGCGGGCAAGCAGTCCTCTCCAGGCACAAGTGGC